>CM035819.1:11592969-12010469 GCA_020458035.1 Magallana ariakensis
GTATCATTGGTGAACTAATAAAACATATAAGTTTTGAAATAGTATATTTGAATTATTTGAAGCTGCCTTCGTTTATATTGTACACTATCAGTGGCCGTTTTAGGATAGTGTTTGCTAAAGATAAAACATTATGTTTCAGTTATCATCTTTAAAGGGGCACGGCGGCTTCCACATGTTGAGTTCAATTAATAATTTGATGATAATACATGAACGTGTTAAAACTTCAATAAAAAAAATTAAATGAAGACTTTCAAGTTTGTTAATATAAAGTGGGACGTAAGCCGAAATCTGCTGACGCTCATTTAAAGCTTTTAAAAATATAATTTTGAAATTTGGTACAACAGATTTTTGAATTTGTTTAGTTTTTGGCAGGACTTTGTTGAAAGCAAAGTCCTGGCTGCAGGAAAGCAAATCGCAAATGTTACTATAAATAGCACAACTTTAAAAGTAAACAAAAACCAAAACAAACAAACAGCGTCACAGTATAAACTTCCGTCGTACCAATTAGTCACACTAAGAGTTATCCTACTTTTGTCAAATTAAGATTTATATTCTCAAATTAATTTAGCATGAACGTTTATTTGTTTTCTTGTTTAATGCATATTTTAAAGACAAGTTCTGCATTTTTGTAATAAACACCATGCACATAAAATCCATGAACTACTTTACAAAGCGTTGGTGTTCGGTTGCACATCGAAGAGAGTAGAGATCGCTTTAAAAAGGCTTGTTTTAAAATTAACTGTAAAAAATCAAATTTTTATGTTGATCATAATCACTTAATATTAGTTACTCTATGACGTTTTGTCAACATGAAATGCATGATGCACCAACACCAAAAAATACAATTGATGTATTGCAACTACTCTAGAGTTGTACACATCAGATAGATATAGAAAATAGAAAAATAGAAATCTATTTTAACGATGATATATATATATATATATATATATATATATATATATATATATATATATATATATATATATATATAACATCACATTAAAAAGACGTGCTTTCAGTACACCAATAGTTTAAATGTGTAGATATCTTAAACTAAAAGGTATTTATATCTAATTACTTCGATGAATTATTGAAAAGAATTGAAATTTGTCTAGTCATAATTATTCTAACTTAGCCAACATTGTAGAATTCTCACTTCCACCTGGCCAGAATTACATTTTCAAGAGTTATTACCTTTGTTTACTTGTGTATAATATGTGCTTATTACATGTACTAGCATACCAACTTGTAATTGCTACATATACTTTGATTGTTAATTATTTATTCAAAAAATTGATTCATAAAGGAAAAATGAAGAATGAAAAATTCTAATCAAATAATAAAAATTCATAACTGAACCCATTGAAAGCAAACTTAAAGTCGATTAACTTTACAATGTGTGTAATTATGGTTGACTTACATTGTTTAGTTATAATTCAACAATTGGCCCGAGTATGTACCACTGATCATGCGATTGCGCATGTAAAACGAGAGAACTGAATTGCTGTCTAAATAATAATATTGTAAATTATATAATGTTTAAGGGGGAAATAAATTAAAACCGTTCCAAATGGTTCATCGAAAAGTGCAAGTGAGTTAAACTTAAATTGAACGAAAAAATAAATATAAATATATAATTTGATGAATGTTTTATATGCATAAGAGTTAAAAAATGTGTTTTAAAATCAAATATCATAAACTAACATTAAAATTGAAATAAAAAAAATGTTGCTTGCAAAGCATCTCTTTTTCAATTAAACATAATGTAGAAACGCGTTCTTACGAGAAATAAAAGGTAAAAATTTGTTAGTATTTTACTTCCAATATTCAAACTGTAATATGATACTTATATGATTATTTTAAAATATTTCATCAGAATTTGAATTCGGATTCAGAAATTTTACACGATTTTTTCTGTCATTTGGTTGTTGAACATCGCCTCAGTTCTTTGTTAACGTTATGATGAAAAGAAGCTTCATGGAGTACGTTATAAGAAATAGCATAAAATATAAAATAAATTTTATAAACAGAAATAGTCTATCATTGGTTATTTTAAAAAACAAATAGAATGGATCCATTTTAGCAATCTACGTTTGTAATACTTACCACACCACCACCACCCCACAATAAAAAAAATGTGCAATTTAGTATATTTGGATGAACCCTTTTATGATACCAGATGGTATAATTTGCTTCAAAGTGCGGATGATTCCAATTTCCTATAAACTCATGGGTGTTTACGACCCATAACGACATGTATTGCGTGATTAGCAAGTTTCATTGAATTTTATTCATTTTGACGAAATACTTTTATTGAGAATTCAATATTTGTAACACTCACTCCTTTTAGATGATAATTATATATGGACAAGCAATTAAAGTCCATCGTTCTTAAATTTGCTATTTTTTTTTAAATAAAATTTAGTTATAATTGAAAGTTTCGTTTTGATGTTTTAGAGATTTAAAAACTTATAAGATTATATACATTAACTACAAATGTGTTTGAAATCAAGTTTACAGAAATGGACATTTTTTATTAACATAGAGTCTGTATTGAACACATACTATAAATTATTTTATGGACTTTCTGACATAACTTTATATTTAAATATTTCAGAATCATCTACAACCTTACCATGGTGGGCTCGAGGTAAGCTATATACATGTTCATATAAGTCGTGTTATAAAGTCATGTTATTTTGTAATTTTTATGAAGTTACTATTTTGAAAAAAATAATAAAGTTTTTGTATCCGGGCACTTTTTAACTACAAAACACCGTATAACGATAAACTCTTTATCCTTTATCTGCACCGTAAAATTAAAAGTCAGAAAACTTGAAAGTGTTTTTAATGCTTATCAAGAGTAATAAAAAATATTATTGTTGTCAAAAACTATAGCCAATAAAACCATAGGTAAAAACAAACAAGCTTATTGATTATAAATGACTCGACCACTGTGGTTCAAGATACATGTATATTCTCTTACAAGATCGTTTTGTAATTGCTTCATAAAAATGTTATAAGAAATATAAACACTCAAATACCAATACCCCACCCCCCCCCCAAAAAAAAAAAGTTATGGACTATGAATGTTAAAAAAAAATTACAACATAATTATTTAGATAAATAGTATTAAAAAAAAAATAAAAAGATACAGATTTCAATGGGAATTTTCTGTTGAGATCTGTTGATATTCGTTCAAAGTATTTTGATAATGAATTTATTATTTTTGATAATGATGGATTTCTTATTGCGATTTGTTAAAAAAACATCATAGATAAAATCCTTAGATTGAAATGTGTGACTTCAGATTACTTTTTAGATGACTATAATATAAGATTTGAAGGTCAAGGTTTCGAATCATAAATTAACCAAATACTCTCTTCTACGTTTATCGTGTCATATTCAAGGTATGATAAAACGTATTTGCTCAATCTTATAACGACTTTTTGCTTTTCAACTGACTATTCATGATTTTTGTCAATACTTGTAACTCTAATTTGCATTACACTTGTTTTTACTTTTGTTAATTCAATATTTAGAGATTAAAAATTTACTGTAATGTATGTTTACTTTCACATGTCTACTTCAGTGTTTCATTTTCTTTTCAGCTTCAACGGTGGATACTTGTAAGTTCAGTAGCTACTTAATAAAGGAAATGAGAAAAGAGTAATCCAAACATGACACATCAGGATATTAATGTCTTTAAGTTGATAATAAAATTTGAATCGATCTAATGAAGTATAGAACAAAATTGTTTTTGAAAATAAATAAATGACCGGGGAATTTTGATGTTAAATACGAGTGAATAGACATTGATAAAGGATATACAGAAGCTTTGTTTTAGGAAAAATTAAACAAATCTTTTTTACCATGGTCTTTCTTTTTAAAAACATCTCAATGCTGCTAAAAGCTTTTGCCATTTGTAAAAGATTAATCGTTTTATTTATTGTTCGTTTTGACAATGTAATAGCAAATTTTATTTGCGTTCGTAACGGGTATTAATATTGGATTAAAAATGAAAAGATTGATGGAATCGTGTATAAGAAGGCGATGTATGCATCAAGAAATGATCATACCAGCCAAAGTTGAATTTTTTACGCATCTACTAATAGAATTTTATCTACGATTTCCCCATTATGGGTTAATTCATACTAACATATTCGTTCTCCGTAAAAGTTTATTAAATAGGATCAGACAGCATTATCTCTTTTTAAAATGTACACGATGATTTCATATATAAAATACAATATTTTAATTTTGAAAATGATTATAAATAAAATTTAACCAACTGAAAAAAAGTGGAAACAGTAATATTGCGATTAATGACACAAGTTTTGACAACAAAATTTAAAGAGAGAGGAAAGTGCATAACTGCATAACTGCATATTTATATATGCGATGTTTTTTTTTCCTACATTGATCCTGATATAAACATAAATTTATCTTTTTTATAGATGAAACCAAAAGTTATATGAACACAACAAATAATATTACAAGTAAGAAAACAAAATTATTTCATATGATAGTAATATGAAATCAAAACAAAATATAGATAGCTAATTTTTTAAAATACATTTTAGAGCTCTTTGAGATGAAGTATAACTAATCAAACTTACGATGAACTAACAACTATAATTTTAAAACGATGAATAACAAGTTACAAAGTGTCAATGTATTTCAATTTTGTTTTATAAAAAGATTCAGGAGAGTCACACAGCTCTTGGCCTCTCAGGTCATTCAATCTTTTTTCAAATATATGACATACAGTTGACCAATAAAATAATACTTTCGGTCAGATTAATTGCTGAGTCGTATTGTTAATTCTCTATTACCTAGTCTTCTCTATCCATTATGGTTAGGAAAATGGAGTGTACATGTACTTTGATAAGCGAATTTAACTCAACCCAAGCTTTACAATAAACCATTGTTGAATATTGTTGTATTCTAAAATTCTATATTCAAAGATATAGCAAGTAAAGCAACTTTTAATATGATATGCCAAACTCCTTGTTTAATTTCATCAAATATTTTAGACAAAGACTTCTGAAAAAAAACAATTCTGAATAAATGTTAAGGTTTTGTTTTATCGTTCAGGAGTCAGGCTTGTCGGAAGTGAATATCCCGATAGGGGCACTATCGACGTTTTACATAATGGACGATGGGGGACAATATGTGACGATGCTTTTGAAAAAGTAGACGCTGACGTAATTTGCAGGATGCTTGGATACTACTCAGCAAGGTAATTTAGGATTCATTTGAAAATCCTACTTCAAGAATGGATGTTTCATGTAGTATTAGTATTATATCAAAGTCGCATCATGCTTGTACATATAAAACAAATTTACTTTCCCTAAATGATATGGTTTAAGATAAAAGACTATTTACATAGAAGACATAACAAAGCAATCCTTTCTAAACTATTTCAGTCGATCAATTAATTTGTAATCATTTAAATTCATGACATGCAGCTCTCTTTTTTGGGAAGTTGTAAGAATCATTGTTCAGAAATCAAAGGGTTACTGACATGATTCAAGCTCAACGTTTTAAATTTTCATTTCCTAAAATTTTGAAATTAATAATGGTAAATATGGCCTTAATAACATATCATCACATAATGAAGAATGTTAAAGTAGCATCACGTAATGTGAAAGTACCATCACATAATGTTAAAGTACCATCACATAATGTTAAAGCACCATCACGTAATGTTAAAGCACCATCAAGTAATGTTAAAGTAGCATCACGTAATGTTAAAGTACCATCACATAATGATGAAGTACTATCACATAATGATAAAGTACCATCACTTAATGTTTAAGTACCATCAAGTAATGTTAAAGTACCACTACGTAATGTTAAAGTACCATCACGTAATGTTAAAGTACCATCACGTAATGATAAATACCATCACATAATGTTAAAGTACCATTACATAATGTTAAAATACCATCACGTAATGCTAAAGTACCATCACGTAATGTTAAAGTACCATCACATAATGTTAAAGTACCATCACGTAATGTTAAAGTATAATCATATAATGAAGTTTATTCACATTAGGCAGTTGTGGCGTTCAATAGTTTTGAATAAGATTTATTAATTTGATAGTTTCTTCGCGACCCAGTAAGGCGGTGTAAAATTTACGTCCACACATATGAGACTACTTCGAACTGTTATTAAGTCATTGTATTATACACTTTAGCGCGGAAGAACGGATAGCGGCGATGATAGAGAAACATAGCGGATAGTATGAGTTCATCTCTGAATAGAATTTGGAGATGTGGAAGTCGCCGATCTCTGTTGACGTGGTTTATAAATACTTGTTTGAAAACTTTACAAAGACTTGAATAATGGTACAATCACACGCTTTTTGCATTAAATCAATCATAGACTTACTCTTTTTCGAATTTCATCATGACAGCAATTGTTTCAAACCGAGACAAAGACTTCTAAAAAATATTGCAACCACATACAAATTCTCCTGTTTGTTTTTTCTCAGTTAGCTTTAAAAATCAATCACAATATCTTCTCTGGTGTTTTGTACGAGTCAAAGAAAAGCATATTGTGGTTTTTCTGGGTTTTGTTTGTTTGTTTGGTTTGTTTTTTTTTTCATTTTGCATAACTGTTTTTTTTCTTTTATTAAAAAATCTAGAACTCAACGTGGATAATCAAAATCAAAGCATCTGGAAAAAAATTCATTTATTGTTAAAACAAATTATACTATTTGATTCAAATATAATGTAGTTTTTTCGAAATTTCAGATATGCAATTTACTCAATTTACTCTGTAATTTAAAAGCTAATTGGACGTTTTTTGATGACACAGAAATGCCATTTCATATATTCATACCTTTTGAACACTGCTTTCATTTCAATTTGTCCACGAAATTAAATCAATTTTTTAAATTGAAATAACATTGTTATTGTGTAAAATGTAAATATTTTTTTTCTAAAATACAGTGTCTATGCAAAGCGCAAGGCCTGTTTTTTAGGAGGCAGGATTGTCAACTTTTCCATCAGAACTTTTTTAAACATGATTTCTTTAGCTATAAACCATTGTTTAGTACAGAAAAATGTCCAATATTTTAGATTTAAAATTTAAACATTTTCTATAACTTTATACAGAGCTCTCCTTCTAAAGAAGATTGATATAATCTAAAAATGACGATGACCATCGAACCCTTTTAAACAGATGTAAATGCACATCTCATGAGATAAAGCAAACACATTATGTTATAAAAAATAAATATATATATATATATATATATATATATATATATATCATGGCAGGTATATATATATATATATATATATATATATATATATATATATATATATATATATATATATACAAATGGCCTATTATGTAACATTTTATTTCTAGTAAATTATGCATCCCACACGGACGCAAAATGATTGGTACCGGTACAATTGACACTGTGTTTAACAAGGTTAAATCTTCAAAATTAATTTTTCGTGATTTGATCCTTTAAAATACCCCCAAGAATTCAATATGCATATGATTATCAAAAGTAGCAATTTTAGAGACATAAAGAATCAGTTAGACTAGAATTTCATAATCTTTTGAACGATCAAACAATGTTATAAATCATTTTTTTTAGAATGGACGCTGCACTTTAGATTAGAATGACATCATATTTTTTTCAATTAGTAGATCAGTTTAAAAACTTACTTGAAAAGGAGTTTGTAATAAAACATATTCTTAAGCCTTTGTGAGCGCATTTTTTAATATTAAAAAAGTTTTGTAAACCTATTATGAGTTATAATAGTACATGTACATGTAGTAGACAAGAAATTTCAAATGATTTTTTTAAAGAAAAAACAATCTAATTTAGCAATTAATCTTTTTATTTAAATAAAAACATTTTCAGGTCATTTTACACCAATGCTCATTTTGGTTCGGGTAACTGGACGATATGGTTGGATGATTTGGCTTGCCAAGGATATGAAAGTGACGTATCGCAGTGTGGATCAGCTGGATGGGGAATACACAACTGTGGTCATCATGAGGATGCAGGAGTACAATGCGGTAAGTTTATTAATTGTCAAATTTGACGTAATCGACGCTTGGCTCAATAGTGTAAAGGTGCGATATAATTTGATAAATCTTAATTTAATGTTTTTGTCATTATCAGAACAAGAGAAATAATGGATGCATTATACATTTATGAACTTTTTTTTATCAGAAACATTCGAAAATGTGGGTTTATTTTTAACAGATTCCATGTTGATGAGCACAGCTTCATATGGAACTACAAGTAAGAATTATATAAACTTGTAAATATAATGTCTCATTTTATGAAATATTCAAAAGAAACTAATTTTCTCATTCGTTTGTCTGTTCATTTTTTTCAGTTTTTTTTTACTTGATAAATATCAGTTAACCTTTCACGAAGACTGTTTCTAAAAAATTATTAACTCGTTCAAAAGAAGAGCAACACTTTTAATTAAGAGAATATAGTTATTTATCCATGAAAATTTAATTTTCATCTTTAAAACGTTTTCTTCTCTAACGATTCATAGCAAGAATATATGAAACGTATGTAAACACTCTTGGATAAAGTAGTTTTTAGTAATTAGAGCTCTTGTTATATTGTTGCTCCAGGTGTTAGGCTGGTAGGAAGTGAATATCCAGATAGAGGCACTATCGAATTGTTACACAACGGACGATGGGGAACTATTTGTGATGATGGTTTTAATAAAGTAGATGGTGACGTCATTTGTAGGATGCTGGGATTTAACTTTTCACGGTAAATGAATTTAAATTGAAATCGTTCGGATTTGTTTACGAAGACCGACAACTAATATATCTATCTGAAGATATTTCCACACAAATTTGGGTAATTTCCAAATATCTTTGTGCCAGTTGCAATCAACTGAAATTGGTTATGTTGAAGAAAAGAAGCTATTCTGAAATATGAATTAAATGTTGAGAAATTTGAATATATCATTTTATAAAAACAGAGAATCCGAAAAAAGTGTTAATTGTCGATTTTCCTCGTAGGAACTATTTTTCAAATGCATACTTTGGTTCTGGTATTGGGCCGATTTGGCTAGGCAACGTTCAATGTAGTGGCAATGAAACTGACATAGCAGAATGTGGATCAAACGGGGGATGGGGAATCAGTTACTGTAGTCATGGAGAGGACGCAGGTGTCCATTGTGGTGAGTGCATTATTTATCTTCTAGAGGTTCTGATAGCTATTAACAATTCGTCTTGGAAAAATAAAACCTGTTCATAGCATTTATTGTCATACTTTGTCTACTGCTCGTCCCAAATTGTAATTATCTTAAATTGTTCAGCATTTACCTAAAAATATCTCAGAAAATTTATTTATTTATTTTAGTTGCGAACAAAAAACTAGTTGTACCAAATGTAAAACTATCACAATGTCATTGTATTTTGAAAAAGAAAATGGATATTTCCCTAATTTATCGTTTAAAAATTTTAGATTTTTTTCTGTGTATTTTAATGATTTTATGGTCATATCTGTTTATTTATATGAAAAAATAGTAAAACACATGAACGCTGTTTTAATTAGTCATAATATAATTTTCAATAAATTCATATAAATATCTATTGACGTAATAAAAGGGTTTTACATTATACTGCTATTTAACATATATTTATAACACATAAATCTAAATGCCAATTTACACCATTCATTTTATGATTGAATTTCACTGTTGATTTTACTTTTCCTTTCATATACAACCGTACATGGACTGATATATCTATAATCAGGATATACAAGTAAGACTTAAATATCAAGTATTTACTATACTCATTATAAACAAATAATAACAACACATATATACCTTGCATACAGCCAGCCGTGTACGCTAGACGCCATACACATTTTATTAAACATTTGCTACAGGTACATGTGTTCCTTTTCTGTGATATGTAATATATATTATGAACTTTTATATAACACCTTTCAACGTTCATAAGTAACCTCATACAAATAAAAATTGACATTGTTTTCATAAAACCAAAAATGGCATTCCTTCTATAAAAACATCATAGCCAGCCAGGAAAAACCTAGAAATAAAAACGATGCAAAATCGTGAAAAAATTATAGGAAACCTGTATCCGTTGCCAATGCTAAATAATGCAAGATGTGACGGACCTCACATATTACATATAATTTTATATAATTATATTCCCTAAATAATCACATGGGAAAACAACTTCTCGTACAAAGAAATATTTTCTTTAAATAGAAATTTGGTCTATCGAGCACAAGCGGCGGCTAAAAAGTGATTTACTCTACTAAATCATAATACATTCCTAACAATACATTGCCGCCCGTTGGTCAATACCGGACCATAACAATTTGTACAACATGACTACCGTGAATACAACATTTTCCCGCTATACTGACGAAACGCGGGAAAATACAATTCTCTTATCTTGGCCAGAAAGAAATATAATAAAAATGGCTATAACAGAATTTGTTAAGAAATAATACTAGTAGAAATTCAGAATATATCTGAACAGAATTAATTATTCGACTAAGAGTATTTAATTAGATTGGTAATTAAGAAATATATGATTATTTTAATTTTGGATACCTAAAACGATATTCATGTTGTTTTGACTTGAAGAAAAAAGACACCAGCAATTTGTTTGTTGATTTTTTACTTGAATTAAAATCGAACAATCATTTTTGATCTATCACATAAAATTTTTTTATCAACTACAACTACATGTAACGATATCTTATTATAACAAACTATCGATCAAGACATATATTAATACTAGTAATGGTTTTATATTTTAATTCAAATGGTTAATAATCTAACGTAAAAATCAAGCATTTAGTATAATGTCATTTTATGTAGATGTATGTATTAAAACAAAAAATAGATATTTAAAATACACATGTCAAAAATATATCCGTTAATGCAACAGATGTGTGCATTAATTAATGCAACATATTTCATGTTTTCAAAGCAATAGATTCATTTGTTACATATATTACAAATCACCCTGTCAAATGCAAACTAAAATAAAGACTTTTTAATCACTTTAGACGTTAGATTAGTTGGAAGTGGATATTCCGATAGAGGCACTATTCAAGTTTTACATAACGGACAATGGGGAACAATATGTGATGACGATTTCGACAAAGCAGATGCTGACGTCATTTGTAATATGCTGGGCTTTAACTCATCAAGGTATAGTAAATGTTCTTTAACTTTTAATCGATACTCTGCTATATTACTTTTTACCTTCTTTATATATTTAAAGTCTCAAGCATTCCGAAAAGAGAAAATATGACAGTAGACAAAATATTTGTGTATAAGTAGTGTTGGCTTACTTAATTGTTATTATAATATTTTTTTATCTGATTGAATGCTTTCTTGGATTTGATAGTCCTCGACATACAACCATGTCGTCTTGTGTTGTTGATCCAAACCTAAATAAGTGATGTTATGCGGAATATCTAAAGCATTTACTTTTTTTTGTGTAGGAAAAAAAAAGAAAACGGTATCAATGTCACATCTTTGACTTCGAATAAATAATGCATATATGATATATACCTATTTACTGGCTATGAGGACAATAGCAAGTGTATTGTCCCCGGAGACAGCAACTTTTTCACGAGACAAAGCCGAGGGAAATAGTTGCTGTCGAGGGGGACAATAAAATGTTTAGTCCGAATAGTAAGTAAATAGGTATTTTATCATATAGAAAAAACTTCATTTGTCGGCGATAAAGATTATCTTGATGTTAAACAAATTAGAGTTGTCGGACTTTGCATTTAAGGTAACGGCTCGGATTACGCCAGGGGTGTTCCGAGTTTAAAAATGAGGGAAATAGGATGCCGCTGGTGAATAGTTTCGATGACTATTCACCATGCACGGGCAAATAGAACGGAAACTATTTTACTGTTAGATATAAAAACATTTTTATTCGTTGTATTTTTACATAGAAAATAATAACATGTTCTAGAACGGAAACTATTTTACTGTTAGATATAAAAACATTTTTATTCGTTGTATTTTTACATAGAAAATAATAACATAGAACATGTTATTATTTTCTATGTAAAAATACAACGAATAAAAATGTTTTTATATCTAACAGTAAAATAGTTTCCGTTCTATTTGCCCGTGCATGGTGAATAGTCATCGAAACTATTCACCAGCGGCATCCTATTTCCCTCATTTTTAAACTCGGAACACCCCTGGCGTAATCCGAGCCGTTACCTTAAATGCAAAGTCCGACAACTCTAATTTGTTTAACATCAAGATAATCTTTATCGCCGACAAATGAAGTTTTTTCTATATGATAAAATACCTATTTACTTACTATTCGGACTAAACATTTTATTGTCCCCCTCGACAGCAACTATTTCCCTCGGCTTTGTCTCGTGAAAAAGTTGCTGTCTCCGGGGACAATACACTTGCTATTGTCCTCATAGCCAGTAAATAGGTATATATCATATTTCATATTAGGAGCTTTAAAAAAGGTTTTAAACATTCAAAATTCTGATTATGAAAAATACGCCATAATTACTATTAATCGAAATGATTTTCTTTATGTTTACATCGTGTGTTAACAGGATAAGAATCTGACAAAATATCATGATCATATATACTTTTTGTATGTTTATAGACTTGCAGAAAGTACATGCATCGTGATTAAAAAGGCATTATTCTTTTTCTCAATCGAATCAATATCACCCCGTCTGCTTAAATTTAAGCAAATTGAATTTTTTTTCCGATCGCGATATTGACTTGCTGTAAATTGATTTCTAGTTTTATCATAGTCAATACATTATGTGTGCTTTATTTTTAGATTCAGTTATTACATTTGTATGAAGTTACGACAAAAACATCATCAACTACGCGATTGTTATATTTCTAAACAAAACTAGACAACATTGAGATCTCAAAAGGTCCCAATTAAATAATGGACAATAGGATGAAAAGCATTTCAAAGAATTTTGCTTTGACCTTGACCTATAACTTCGAAATTTTCCAGCTGGCATAGAACATTTTATTCAATCTCAGTATCCCTTACTTACAGGCAGTTTTGTTTAACCTGAGCAAGATTAAGCAAATGGGAAAAAATCTACGGTCTTAAACCGATTAAAAAAAGAGATAGTAAAATGACCTTCAAATTGACTTGGTTCAAAGTCACCACAAAAAATTGCGCTAGTTTTGAACTGATTAATCTTATTTCCAATTTACATTTACATTCTGTACAAATATTAGATTCAAAAAAAAATTCGGACATTTTACTTCAGATATCGTTACTTTACTTGCCTCTGATATTCTTTTAAACACCATCACCAGCCCCGTAAAGTAAAGTGGTGCAGTTTTTTTACATGTAAATATGGCGACACTATTTCTCGACGTGAATTTAACATACTTCATTTTCCGAGGTCAGTTAGCGTGTTTTGGAGAAAATATGAGACAAGTAAAGAGACGATATCAGGCCCCGCCGTCACCAAAATTTTCGAGACACTCAACTCAGTCCTCAACTCAATTTCTTAACAGAAAAGTGCATAAATTTGAGGTGAAAACTCCGACTTGAGGCTGAGTATTGACTTGATAAAAGTTGGTGACGGCGGGGCCTGTAGTAAATTCCATGAAGAATTTAATGGTACTAATTTTTCCACAGAATTTGTGAGTAAATAAGGTTAATCAGTTAAAAACTAGCACAATTTTTTGTGCGCCGTAAATTGCAGTTTTTTTACTATGTGAGGCACTGTAGCTCCCAGGTCGTCCATCCAATTTTTTCAGACCGGGAGCTACAGACCTGCAGCTAAATAAATATCCAGCTAATGATATTGCACAATTACATTGTACATCTTCAAAATCTTAAAACAGTGGTAAAATAGATTAATGAAAAAATCTATAAAAAGACCCTTATGAGCGTATACATGTGCACTGTCATAATTTTTCACTACAACACATTAAGATTTTACCAAAATACATAATAATTTAAACACACCATGAAACGATAGTACTGCATATAATGAACTTATCACCTAATGTCAAGATATTGCACTACATAAAACTATTTTGCAACTGCACACAAAGTGTATATACCACATAACGTAATGCTTAAACAATATATGATAAGTGTATATCTGTAAAACGAGATTATTTAAGGAATAAGGAATCATTCTTTGAGTATTATGAAGTGATAATTTCGGCCGGGGCGTGGTCAAATCCAATAAAGCCTAAAGGGCTTTATGATAGATTTGACCACGCTCCGACCGAAATTATCACCTTATAATATTCAAAGAATGATTCCTTATTACTTATATTTATATTATTTTCCAATTTGTACACAATTATTTTTAAACCACTGTTTTTTTTATGTAGCACATGCTATGTATTACTATGCGGCGCAGCTAATCCCTTTTTTTTGGTATTATGCTATAAGACACGCCCATTTTGTGTCACTCATCATTTATGAAGTTATTGGGCTATAGTGTTCAAAATTAATTTGTAATGTTAACACAGACAAAGACAGTTGAAATGTAAATATAACATCTTACGACATTACGTAAAAATATTACCACTTCATATAAAAATTTAACCCCTGACTATGACTGATGTAATCACATTATATAATGATGTAAGCCGTGTATATAATGATGTTACTGCTGCATATAATGATATCAACATTGCATATAAAAGATATACCAATTTATTTCATATGAAATTGACCTTAAGGTACCTATATCGTACCATTTTAATCTTTTTTTTTAAATTCCAAATGAACTTTTGATTTTTAACATCATAATTTTTCAGCAATGTGTTTTCAAATGCTCGCTTTGGACAAGGTAGTGGCCCAATTTGGTTGGACGACATGAGATGCAGTGGCTATGAAACTGATATAGCTGAATGTGGATCCCGCGGATGGGGAAGTCATAACTGTAATCATGGCGAGGACGCAGGTGTTCATTGTGGTAGGTGTTATTCAATTAGTTGTGAAAAAAACCTCAGTAAATAAGCTTATTTATATCCAAAAGAAGATTTTTTGTCTTTTACTTTTAAATGTTTATAAAAGATCTCGTTTGATTTGTGTTGTTACATATTTTTGTATCACACAATTTGTATTTTCTAAAAAACAAAACTTCTGACAATAGCTTTGTGATATTAAAAGTTTTTCTTACATGTACATAAAACCCTTGTGTGTACAGACCGACCATAAACGTATCTCGAAAAAATGTCTATTTGTCCTTTGTGGTATAGTTTATTTGTTGAAAATAGTCATGCTGTATATTTTATTTGTTAAAATAAACTATATTATAATAGATATATTGAGGGCTTATAACGAGATATATGTTTTCACTAGTTAATGATACATCAAATTACGAAACAACGAGCATGACCTATGACCCCTGTAATAGTTACGTATGTTATAATGGCGGGACCTGCACTCCAACATACAGCGGATATCCGGGTTACTACTGTCAATGTCCCTATGGATTTTCTGGGCCAAATTGTAAGTTGTAATCTCATAATTCGTCATTTATTAAGCTTTGATAATTATTTCAACTAAGACGAACATGTTGCCATATACTACTATCCGACTTCAGCCTTGTACTAAGTGTATATCGTATGCCAAATGGAAAATACAATGGTTTTTTAGAAATAAACTAAATGTATATATCATGCAATCGAACTTATATTAGGATGCCAAACGTATGTATGACTCTTAAAACAGTACTCAAAACTTATATATTACCACAGGATAATAGTTTTGCATCAAATCTCAGAAATTCCATATTGAAGGTCAATTCTTTTATTATTTGTTCCATGTATATTAGACATAAGTGGCTATTATATACAAAATGGGCCTTCAATTGCTTTATAAAAAAAATCATAGTATACCTTTTCTTATATGTTAATTTTTACTTTAAACGGATTACAAGTCGAGTGTTTAATTATTTTCTTCCAATTAGAAATTCAACATTATATTGTTAATCTTTTACAACAATTTTTTATTCATAATTAAAAATGCTTAATTTGTAACATTAATTTTGTTTCTTTCTTTAAACATTGAGCGCAATATTAAGATGTGTCTATAAAGTTTAGCTAACAAGAGAACATTGTAGCTAGTTTGAATATGCGCTTTTTATTGCCAAAAAACATTCAAGAAACATTAGAGGAAATGCTTATTTTAGTCTCATTTTGATTTAATTGCTTTATAATATAATTTCTGAAGTCATTAATGTTGACGTTGACCGTCTAATTTACGTATTAAGGAGGTCGATTTGCAACCAGTTTATCGTAAAGACTATAATTGCAAAACTGTTTATTTTTAACCACATGTAATATACACTAACTCACTAACTCTAGTATATTAGCAAAGTTTCAAGAAAATCTATCATCTGGTTCTTTTAAGGGGCCATCTCATTATATAGGTACATATACTACAGGAATATAAAAGAAAATAATTTAAAAAAAAATATTACAATAGCGATTATTCTCAAATTGTAATATGTAATAAGAATTATTATTTTTTACTTAATATGTAAAAAAAAAATTATTAATTTTGGTTTTTAATGGGGGTCATCTCAAGATGTCATTTTTTACATATGTATAGTATTGGTGTAAGTTTCAATCAAATGTGTCTTTCTTTTGTTGATAATAGTATTTATGTAGATATTGAATTAGTTTAAATTGTTTTTTATGTGTCATTTTGTCTAAGAAATGGTAATTCTCTACAATACATTTTTTGTAAACAACTATAAGACTCGAGCTTTGTTTACATAACAATCAATTTTTACCTCTGTATCTCGCTTGTAACTTGACTTTAACATTCAATATTTTGGTCAATCATTTACAATGCACCAGTAAACTATATTATACATAAAACATAAAAATAATTTTTTTTTATCTCAAATCGTGTCCAAGTACCTTTAAGAATTTAGAAAAATAAGCCTAAGGATAGCATAATTCCGTGTGTAAAATTTCAAAGGCGTACACTTTTTACTTTTTCTTAATGTTATTTCTTATAACGTACTTCTACATAGCTTCATTTTATCATAACGTCATAAAAGCACAATCATGGCAATGCTCACCTACCGAACAATGGAAAAATTAATTTAGAAATGAAATTTTCCTTAAAAAATCTAAATATATTTATCTGCATTTTGTTTATTGTGTTCAATTTCATAAATAGTATAGACAATTTTTTAAAAGGTACAAATACATTGTATTTCACTATATTCGCGAAAACATGCGCAATGAAAACTTAAGTCGGCCACCTTAAAACCATACTAGTCTATGTCACGATATTTTTCTCTTATGTTAAAGTGAAAATAAAAATAAAAATTATATACGTTGTCAGTTATACCACTTTCTTTTCCAATTAAATGTACTACATGATTAATTTTAATAACCAGTAGCCCTTTTCACAAAAAAACGTAAGTTTAATCTTAATTATTTGACTTACGAATACCGTAAGTCATTTCTTAAGTC
Organism: Magallana ariakensis; assembly: GCA_020458035.1. Lineage (NCBI taxonomy): Eukaryota > Metazoa > Mollusca > Bivalvia > Ostreida > Ostreidae > Magallana > Magallana ariakensis. The sequence continues at coordinate 11,610,453 of CM035819.1, forward strand.
GTTTTCACGAAACCACTCGTAAGTGAAAAAAATAAACTTAAGAGAATTCCTAAGGGCTCGATCTGGAAACGCACTTAAGATTACACTTACGACAAAAGCTTTCTTAGCAACACACTTTCGTTTTCAATGCGGCTGCGCATACAGATTTTCCGGTTACGTAATCGTCTGCAAATTCGACATAACAGCGGGAAATTTAACTTCATAATAAACACCCATGGACAAAAACAAACGAAAGCCAAATTGGAGTGCAGAGGAGCTGGAGGCTTTGGCCCAGGGAGTTTCGGTCAACATAAAGACCATAAAAGGAAAATTCTCCCCTGGCCTTACAAATAGCCAAAAAACGCAATGTTGGCAACAAATTGCCGAAAGGTGAGTTGACAGCGCACAGCTGAGAGCTGACCTACTCGTTTACAACATACGTTTATCTTATCTTCCTTTCATATTATAACAATTTAAGCAAATCCTACAACAAATTTACTTTAAAACTAATTAAGGTTGATTTTTTAATAGGTTTTTATTTTATCTACACAAATATCAACTTACATATATGCGTCGGAACGGGGGGGGGGGGCTTTTTTTTTTGCAAAGTTAGACATTTTTAGCCAAGTCTGCAGGAACAACAAAAGATGTTAGGGAGGAGTTCATCGAAATGGAAAGAGAGAGAAATAAGCACCTACAAGAGTACAGGGCCAAGAAGATTAAACTTTATGAAAAGATGGTGGCACAGCAGGATGAAATGCTTCAATTGCAGAGGAGATCAACAGAGGCAGTAGAATTAATTGTTGCTAAGTTTCCAGGACAGTCTTTGAATTCTCCTATGTCACCATTTTCAGTCTCACCAATCATTAAGTTCCCAAATCTATCATAAATTGTGAAGAATTAAATTTCATCTTTGAAGAGGATTATTAACTATTCCACAGACAAATTTTGTTAACTACCCAAGATATATATTTACACTTTTTAACCTGAGGTTAGAGCATTTATTTTAACACATGCAACAAAGTTATGAGGGGTACAGTTCAATGTTTTTGACCCGTCCATCAGTCAGTCCTGCAGTCCTGTTTCTTCTTTGTTATTTGTTTTGTCAATTCCCTAACATAACTTAGTCTTAAACCACTGCATGGCACAGAATTAGTGAAACTTGTAGGGGTTTAGGGCATAATGTGTAGATGGGCAGATATCCAGGAAGTTTTGATTTTATTTTTTTTTTCTGGAAATTTAGACTCTTTTGAATTTAGAATTATTTGTTGTTAAAGACAAATTGTACATGTTTTGTGTATGTAATGTGTACCTTACCATTCAATATGGGTAGCATAAATTGTCAAGTAATTGGGAGCATATGGTATGTAAGCTTGCTTGTAAACCAGTTCTATAGTATATGTTTATTTGAATAACTCTTCACTGTTAATGAACAGATAATGGATATTTTAAAAAATTAAGTCAAATTGAATGCTGCTGATATAGAAATTTATATCATCATGGACACTCTGTTGCTGTACACATACCAATTCGCAAGATTGTTGAAAGTTTTAATTATTTAATCCCAACCTAATTATTCATATTTCATAGCTTTGAATGAGAGAGAGAGAGAGAGAGAGAGAGAGAGAATTATTAAGTGTGTTTTCTTCGTATGACTATTAAACATGTCTGTATTACTTATTATTAAATGTTTCTTAAATTGCATTGATATGATTGTCAAATAGCACATATATTTGTTCGACAACTCTAAATTATCCGGAATTTTTTTATTCATACAATGAATTTGCCTTTCATATAGACAAATTTAATTAGTTGTTTGCATGGTCAGTTAATTTCAATTCAACTCTTCATTCACTGACGAGACCAACAATTATTCAAACTATCAATGGGATAAAGAATTGACAAAAAACTTTCTAAAAATTTACAATGATTTTTAATTTTTGATAATAATGCTTTAAATACAAAACAGTTTACAATCAGGAAAATAATGAAACATGAAAAAATTCATTCACTTCATATAAATTGAAAAAAATTATTATTTTAAGGCAACAAACACTTTAAATTTTACTTAATATAATACTATTATGTTATTGTTATAAACTTCTATCAATGTTTACAGTTGCACATGTATATTATTAAAGCTGTTAAAGATTTAATGAATTTGTTAGGGTTTTCCTTAATAAACAACAATCTGCATGATGACACAGCTAAATTATACAATTTTCATTTACAGATCTTTCTTTTTCTTCTACCAAGAGAGAGAGAGAGAGAGAGAGGAAGAGAGAGAGGAGGAGAGATAGAGCAAGAGAGAGAAGAGAAAGAGAGAGAGGGGGAGAGAGATAGAGTGAGAATGAGAGAGAGAAAGACACAAAGACAGAGAGACATACACCCTGACAGACATAAAAATATGGTTTTACATGTTAAAAAAAAGTCAACGATAAATTATATTTCACATTATGTTGAGAATATTTACATTTATTTACATTGCATGCATTTGTATGAGCATAATTATCCTATTAAGACATTTGCTAATTTTAAAGGTATACATCAACTATATATGGTATTTTCATTTCATTTGATATGATAAGACAAACTACATGAACAAATTTTATGTGAGGATACTCACACATGTAATATTTTTAACACAATGTCATAAGAAATTTAAGGAATATTGCATGATTTTATAGATAATGTTCTCAAAACCTCTGAGCAATGGTCTGTCTCACCCGGAAACCATCATTTCCATTTCCTCTGTACACGGCATTGTTGTGCAGAACCTGTATTGGATCATCTGCAGCTTCAAGCGGGAGTCTGCCATTGATGGCCATATTGTGTAGTCTTAGGCAGCATTCGATCATTTTGATGCATTTTGGGGCAGTGAACTGAAGACTTCCTCCAGTTTTATGCAAGCATCTATTTAAAATAAAAAGGAAAAAAAATTATGTTCACATGGATTAGTTATAATTAACATGTCAAGGATGAATCCTGTAAGTGGATTTAATTCTTAATAAATTCAAGCTGATATACAAAAAAAAAATTGAACAAACCTGAATCTGCACTTAAGAACCCCAAAAGCCCTTTCCACTGTGTTTCTGGTTGAGCAGTGGGCTTGATTGTAATTCTCTTCCTTGGTGCCTCTTGGTTCATTGAATGGGGTCAACAACCATTTTTTCAGGGGATATCCTGAATCTCCCAAAATCCAGGGTCCACTCAAAGTTTCCATCAGTTGAGGTACAGAGGAATTGGCCAATATAAAGGAATCATGAGTTGATCCAGGCCACTTCACAACAGCATTGGTAAAACTGAAAGGAATAAGCTTGATTAGTTTAACATAATTATTTCTGGTCTAGTTTTTTTTATAGTGAGCAGGTGGGTGGGTGTAATATGACTTTATTTGGAGCAGACTATTGTAATTAAAATTAGATTTTTGATCCGTTCCAAATACATTGCTACACGTGCACAAAGATCTAATTTTAATTAGATTGGGAGTGGACAAGTGGGTTGCTTTTGGTATAATCTTTCTCAAAAATTATTAAAAGAGTAAAAGTTATCTGTAATGTATGATTTTGATATATATTTTTAGTCAATATTAAATATTTACCGAAGGTCGGCATCCACAACTCCTTGAACGTTGATGGAGGGAAAACCCTTGCGGCAGATGAAATTGGGTTCATCATCTCCTGACATGCCCTGTATGGGTATCAATGTACCATCTATAGTACCGATTACGTTTGGGAAATGTGCAATCTTATAGAAGCCATCCTTTACTCTCTTCAGTTCATCTGCTGTGGTCGGGAAATTAATGTTGTTAAGCTGTCGACATAAAGCTGGGCAGACAGAATGTATTATCCTTGATGCTGATGGAACGGAGACTCCATGCAGGTCAGCCACTTCTGACAAGTAGTCCCCCTTAGCCAAAAAAGCGAAGAGTGATCAACACCTGAGGAAAGAGAGAACACAATTGTTTAAGTGGGGTGTTACAGATGGGGAGGGGGAGGGGGGGGGGAGAAATATGAAAGAATTCTGAGGCTCAATTTTTTTTTTCAATTAGGCGTACTTCAAGACTTTTTGAAATAAAATAGGTTGAAGGGCTGAAAAAAAACCCTTAAACATTTTTACTCAAATTTATAAATTTAATAGTAATTATAACTACCACCCACACCTACTCCTTACCCCAATTATTCTAGTAAGACACTTTTCTTACTAAAAACTTTTTCTTTTTTTTTTTTGGGGGGGGGGGGGGGGTCAGTCAGTCTTGGAAATCAACCATGCGCGGATCTAGAGGGGGGGTTGGGGGGGTCCCCCCGTACGAATTTTTGAGGTGGAATCCGCCTGGAATATAGGTGGATTCTGGCAGGAATCTGCAAATTCCGGGCGTATTTGGGGCGGAGACGGAATTTTGAAAAGTTACGCCTAAGTAGAAGAGGTGGTTTCCAGGCGTCATTAGGCAAATTCAAATTTTCCTGGCGTAAAATAACAAGAAAATTGAAGCAAAATTCCGCCTGGAAATTTAAGCAGGAGTAAAATTCTCTGATTGGTCAATAATAATTGATGTTTTAGGGTCATTTCAGCAAGGTTAAGTTTGAATCAGTCGGAAGGAGAGAAGTTAGTGTGAATGTAATGGTTAACACAGAGAGGCTTTTTACTTCTATAATGTCCTTACTGGATTATACAATATATACTGGTATGTAAGATGATCATATTGATACCTTATTCTAGTAAATCTGAATGTACATGATATTGTATTGTCACTGAAATTTCACTGGCTTGAAAGATTTACAGTTATCTTGGAACAATTTAGTTCTTTGGTATAAGGCGCTGTGATTTAATGTAGAGTACATGGTATAGTATTTAGTTGTTTATGATTCAGAATGTGATTTCAGTGTAAACTTTTAGAGCATTTCAAATCTTTCTCATGTTTTTTGGAAATTAGTGTACACTCATAACAGTATTTGAAAATCTTAGATGAAAAAGAAATGGCTATTCAGGTCTGTAGGTCACTTGATGTTGCATAATAAATAGGACTTTCCAGGCGTAAACCTTTTCCAGGCGTAATTTCATTTCCTTGGCAGAATTTTTTCCAGGCGGAATTTTATTTTTCCAGGCGTAGCTCATTTACATTTTTCGCCTCATATTCCGGCCCGATTCCGCTCCGTTTCCGGTTGGTTTACGCCTGGAACCTCTACATCACCATATATGTAGATAGGTAAACTGACGCCCGGAATCCTGCTCTATATTACGCCTCTATTCCCCCTATATTCCAGGCGGAACATTTCGTACAGGCCGACCCCCCCTGGAAAATGAAAATTTATTAAATTTTCATAGTAAAATTATCGAAAATATGCCTAATGGACCCCCCCTGGCAAACACAATTATCCTTCGGACCCCCCCTGGAAAAATTTTCTGGATCCGCGCATGATCAACTACCAAAAAAAGTGGAATAATCAAAACATAGGCTATCATTTGTGATAGATAGTTTAAGGCCATCTAACCTACTTTTTAGGAATATAATTTTGTTAGCTGAGTAATGAGAATCAAGAATGATTCTTAAATATCATAATAAACCATTGCATGCATGATTTTAAGTATTAAACTCTTCTGTTTTCTTATATTTTGGTTATTAAATAGTGAGATAAATTGATAATAGTATCTGAGTTGATAAAGGTATGATAGATCAATACTGGCAGGTGCCTGTTTAATCATACTCAAAAATTGTCTTTCAATGCCATATGGGGCGAAATTACAGAGGACCGAAAAAAGTGCCAGTATAATTTCACTACGAACCGTTAACTCTCTATGAAATTGAGGTAAAAAAAGAAGTTTATATTATAAACTTACTTGGATGTAAACAGGAATCGCACACGATCTAGAGGTTGGGTGCTGAACAGTATCATTTACCAAATCAGTCAAGAGAAGAATTTCTCGCCGAGGAAAACGGTATCGTGCAACCAAATCTAGGTCCGTATATCTGTCTAGTGGGTTAATTCGGTCCCGAAAAATACGTTCTCGTCGCAATGCTCGATCGTTTTCAAAAAGCAAAAAAAAAGGCAGCCATTTTTGTTGTCAATTAAAAATCTTACGACAAAATATTTGCACTTAAGTTTTAATTTTTACACTTAAGAGAGGGTATAAGCTCTCGTAAAGTTACGACAAATTTTACACTTAAGATTCATGTAAGATTTTTTGTGAAAGTGAACAAAAACTGAAGTTTTCACTTACGATAAAAATTAATCGTAAGTTTTTTTGTGAAAAGGGCTACAGGCTTTTAGGGGGAAAATATTAATATAAATAGAATTACTTTGCAAATAAATTTAAATATATATGAGCTTGTCTAAATTTTCATTATCAAAGACTTCTCAAGCACAGGACATGCAGGAGTAAGGAAATTACGACCAAAATTACCTTTATCATAATTTGTTTTTTTAATGGCGATAAAGTCTACGGCTGTTTATAATAAGGAATCGAGTCAGGCATCAATTATTGCCTTGTTAGGCATCCCCAAATACAATGTAATAAAAACAAATGTGAGCCCTGGGAACATGGATAACGTTGAAACCAGGCTAAAACCAATTTGATACTGAAAAAGCCCAATTATGGACAAGCTTACTGATCTCTCACAAATAGATTTAATAAGCTTATAATAAATGGTTAAATCCAATTAGTTTATATTTTTAAGGTATAAGTTATTTTTTATCATTGAGTCATAATTGAATTGACATTTTTATCCCAATAATTAAAAGGGATGATAAGAATTAGCCTAAAACAAAAAGTATATATATTTAACACACTATTTGAATTTAACATCATCTTTAAAGAATCGTCATCATTACCAGCATCAACTTCACCATTTGAACGAATCATTTTTTTTCTCAAACCAGGCCAGTATAACCCTACAACTTATGACCCTTGTTATCCAAATCCTTGCCGAAACGGCGCCACATGCTCTCAAGACTATTATAACTCCAGAAATTATTATTGCTCGTGTCCAAGAGGATACTCGGGCCGAAACTGTGACTATTATGTCGGTAAGTTAATCGATAGAAGTGTAACTTCCAAATCATGTAACCTGAAAGTTTAATTGTATGAATTAATGAAAGTTTATTTGCACGAGGGCTGTTCAGACTTACAACTTGGTCGTACAACAGGTTAACAGCATGTTTATAATTGGTTTTTGGTATCGACGGAAAGGTATCTTTGCAGATTTTATTTAAGAAATAAATTATAGGTCAGAAAGGACAGAAATACCCGAAATGACAGTACCACGTACTTTCGGGTCGTTAAGATCGTTCTCTAAACGTGACGATTTAACAAAATTAACTGACAAAAAATTTATTTGCAGATGTTCTATATAAAAAGGGTATAATGTAACTTTCACTGTGTTTAAAGGTTATTATGAAACAACCTCCTACGATCCTTGTTATACCAATCCCTGTAATAATGGCGGTACGTGCTATCATAACTATGGATATCCAGGATACTATTGCACGTGCCGAAGTGGATATTCTGGCCGTAACTGCGACAGCTATAGCGGTATGCATAATGATTTTGATACATTCTGTTCTTTTATTGATTTAGTTTTTGTTTGTTTGTTTGTTGTTGTTTTTGTTTTTTTTTGTTTTTTTGTTTTTTGGTTAAGTTTGTTTTGGGCTTGTTTTGTTTCAATATACCATTTTTAAAATAAATAATGATAAGTGTTAAATACGCTGACTTGAAGAGTCAGTAACTTCATTCATGAAGATAGAGGTCTGAAAGGTCTGTGCTCTTTAAATCCAATCTACCTATAATTACTGTAGAATCATTTTTATTCGTGGGGTCAATGTTCGTGGGTAGCCAAAATTTTCTTGATTCGTGGGGATGTAATTTCGTTGGTAACAAGCTCTATTTCGTGAATGAATACTATATATATAGTATTAAACTATTGCTTGCATACATGTACACGTGCATGGGGATGTCAATTTGTGAGTAACCCACGAAAGCATCGAACAATGATGATTTCATCGTATATATAGAATATTTAGGTCTTTGTCACAAGATTTATTATTTCACTACTACTTATGTGTAGACAGATTTGGGTTCTTTGCACTTTTTTTCCTGTTTCACTTAGTATTGATAAGTATTTGAATCTTTTGCACAGGGTTTTCGATGGAGAGCGTTATAACCGTTGGTTGCAACGAGAACAACTGGAATGTAGCCGTGTATCTTCCTCCCCTGTACAACAGATACCCGGATTTTAACCCTGGTGACCTTTATCTAGGTCAAGACAGCTGTACCGGATATGTGGACGGAAACTACCTCCGCTTCCGGTCCGATTACACTACATGTAGCACGGAAACGACGGTGAGAATCATGCAAGCAGTTCAAAATTTACTGTGTTTTAGTTGCTGGTTGGTTAATTAAAAAAAAATTAATGAATTTATCCGAGTTTCAATGAACCGGCATATGTAACTATGCGTGAGTGTATTTAACTTCATATAATAAATTCAATAATTACTGGTATTCATTACTTTTATATCAATTTGGTAGACGTCCAGGGATAATATTGTTCACATCAACGAGATCATCTATGCTGTTCATGACCCGAACCATCATTTCATCGTTCGAGAATATCGATTCAGAGTGCCCGTTGATTGCTTTTTATCCCGAAGCGAAGAAAGCACTGGTCATTACTATCACGGACATATCACCATTCCTCCAGCACATCACGTGACCGGTTCAGCGCATCACTCGGTTCATCTGCGGTTTTACACAGATTCTTCCTTCCAACATCCTAAATCCCTTTATGGATCCAAAGTTGGTGATATTGTGTATGTCAAAGCGTTCACCGATCTCAGAGACTACAATTTGAAAATGAGGTTGTCATACTGTTATACCACACCCACATCATCTCCATACTCCAGCTTGAAATATTTCATTATACAAAACGGGTAATTCCAGTTTTTCCTTATTCTGATCACAAGATAATTATCCATTTTTTTTAAAATAAAAATGCGTTCATTCAATTTAAATAGTTGGTAGCTATTTGATAAAATATGAATGGACAATGTTCACAATGACATGCGAATTAACAGTATGTGATTAAGAAAGTAAAATTTCAAAATAACTATTTTTATTTTTATTACAGATGTGTTATCGATCCAAATGCAAGGATTCTGTCACAAAATACGCACGAAACTCGCTTCTATTTCCAAGATTTCGAATATTCAACCAATCAAAATTCCTTATATCTTCACTGCAATGCTACCTTTTGTACATCAAACGATTACAGCGCCGCTTGTGAGCAAACTTGCCATCACACGCGTTTAGGAGGAGGTAACGTCGTATTCGATGGCCCTGTGGAGAGCTTTAATGTCAATGACGCTGTCAGGTTGACAAGTGGTATGCATGAATTGATTATTTGGTTAAATCGGGAATTATCAGAGTTTATTAGATGCAACTAAAGTACGCTGAGAGTTCAAGAAAGTGTAAAATTTCAATGAAGACCTAATTTGTTTTGTTTTACATAATTATGTTACTTAAATCAAAATGAAATTATAGTGTTAGTCCCAGTTAATATACATGTACTTATATTCACTAGATCTCCGATACTTTAATCTTTTCTTTAAAAGAATACCGAGGTTTCATCAAAATGATTATTTTGTGTTCTTGAAAAAATCAATTCTGTAGACTTTGTTAACGAAATTTGCCAAAAATTTTTATTGAAATAATAAACATGACACCACTTTGCATTAAAAAAAATAAAGCCACATTTGCTATCAAAACTGTCTACAGTTTTCATTAAATAAATTAAAATGACCATTTTTATTAAATGTAACAACAGTACATTTTTGTATATATAAAATCGGTTTAAGGGGGATGTACGGCCATCTTGTACACATGTGGACCAAAACGTAAACATTTCTTAAGTAACTAGTTTATGTCAAACACTGACCGAGCTGCTGTCCACAGATACAAAAGCAATAAATTTGATGTTTTACGTGTTGTTCTGTACGCAAATTGCTTACACAAGTACAAAACAATGCCTTTGTTAATCACTTACAACTGCGCAGCTACAATCTTAAATTAAAGATTTAAAAATCTGAACAAAAAATGGTCATTGCATAGTGTCCACTCTACAACTATTTGTTTAGACGTATACCCCCCTTAACTTTGTATCGGATTAAAAAAAAGGTAACACTTTGCAACTGATTGTTTTAATAGATGGCCAGGCCGGAAAAGGAAATAAAATCATCTCCGGACATTCTACACTGTTGGTTGTTATCTCCCTTGTTTTTGGAGGGGTAATTCTGGCAATGACCATCTCCATCATCGTAGGGAAGCTGAAGAAGCGAATGAGACAGAAAGGAACAGAAGTTGTCAAAGATATCTAAATATCTACTTTTATAACATTTTTTGTTGTTGAAAAATTAGAGTTTTGCATGATTTTTTCTTTAATTGATATGTTATTTTTCAAATAATCCTTGTATACTTTTTGGAAAGACTTGCACATCATTGCTATAATCCCAATAAACACTTCTAAAAACTGTCAAATGGTTGCTCTTATGCTCTTACTAGATGACAATTCGTAACGATGGAAGAATTTGTATCTGTTCCCGCTTGAAACGATAAAGCAATTCTGGAGTTGTTGACCCTGCGCCAATTTTGTATACTAGTCTAAAATTAGCTGTTGATGTCACATAACAGATTATTAGTCAAAGGATGCATTCTTGGCAGAAAACTAAAATAAAATATATTTAAGGTATCCGATCCATAAAAGGCCGAGATTCAATCAATCTGGATGCAAAACATATATGTACTAAGTGCTTAATACTAGTACTTCGTGTAATACTGTAAATTCCTTATTTTACGCGAGTACTTAATTCCGCGATTCCGCTGTTTTGTATCAAATCGCGAGAATATATAATCGCGATCACCAATTTTTTGTTATAATTTTCTATTTCAAAACTGTCTGAAAAATTAAAGCGAGATTTTAAAATCCGCGAGGGCTGCCTCTCGCGATTTTACGCGGAAATTAATTCCTCGCGTTTAATTAGGAATCTACAGTACTCAGTACACTTGAACATACTTTTCAAATTTTATTATTTATGAAAGAGCGGAATGTGTCCTAATAAATGACCTTTCCCTTCCCTTGAAGAGCACCCCCCCCCTTCTTTTTTTATTAATTGCTTTTAATCTACAAAGATCAATTGTATAAAAATTGGTACGGTATAAAAACTATTTTTATTACTTTTTTTATTTCTAATGGTTAAATACATCTTTTCCCCAGAGCATGTATAACTGATATTCTCAGTATTTAGTTTTTTTTATTTTCAAAAATGTGCTCGTCCCCATAGACCTTAATACAATCTTCATTAATTACTGCTTATTTAATAACATTTTTGAAAATTTATATCGGTAAATTCTTTTCTACTCTTAAATTCTTTGAATTAATGTCAGAGTATTTAATACATGATGGATATTCAAGGTTAGAAAATTAGGTCCTAATATGGATCAGATACCTTATGCATGTTCTATATATCTTTGTAACGCCATTGATTAAATGACGCAAACTACATGTATAGCATGTATAGCTTAAAAAAGTTGCGAACTACTGTTCATGGAACACAAAATTTATTCAGAAAAACAACATCAAAATGAGTTCAGTTTTATAACCAGTCAAGAAGGATTTCTCTGTATCCTGACACACCATTATCTATGGTTTATTTCAAAGGTAGACTAAATCCCAATTAGTAGACGTTAGTAACATAATACGCCCCTAATTGGGCAATCCTGCGTGAGCTGTAAAGTTTGCATCATTCGAATTGATGTCTTTTTTCTGGTCGCTTAACAAGATGCTCCCGTCCGTTTTTGTTACTTCGGTCTTTCCTGAATATCGTCCCTTTCCACAATTCACTTTTGCTAAAGGAGATCTTTTTTCTGCGTCCAAAAATCGCTGCACTATTGCACACTGTCTTTCAAATTTTGTAACTGGCCTATAATATTGAGTTGTTATGCGTTCTCCAAATCTTCTAGATCTATCGTCATATTTCACAACATGTCTGTCTTCTCTTCGCTTACTCTTACAACTTTTCACTTTTCCGGAACTTTGACTGATTCTCAGTTTCTGACGGTTGATCGCAAACGACGATTCCGATTCAACTTTTACACATCTGTCTCCATTGTCCATGTGACACATCAGATCCTGTCGTCTGCAAAATGCTTTGAAGCAACATGGACACTGCGTCATAAGATCCCCCAAGTTACCGCGTAAGAGATTTTCCGGGGCAGAGAGAGGAACTGAGTGACAGAAATTATGCATATCCAGTTCTATCTTTCTACTGTACGCCTTTCCGCATACTGCGCAGAAATGTAGTTTCCGGTAAACTCCGATTCTGTTCGAAAAGGTAACATGGTTGTCGTCCACTGCCATATCCCAAAGATATCAAAAAACATTCAAGCTGGAATAAAATAGAATATAAATATCTAAAAGGTTTATTCATTTTTTAAATAAAATTTAATACTTATATAGATTACTCTTTTTCGTTTTTTTCCCGTTAATTCATTGTTGGTTTTTTTCGATAAGGACAAATGCATGATTGTACTTATCAGCAGAGAACAATCGATATTGAACAGGTTGGGACCAATCGCCCAAATGGAATATAATAGCTTGTTTGGGATATAATAGCCCAGATGGGATATAAATTTGAAGTGCAAAAAAAAGAAAAATTTTATTTTGCTAGAAATATCGTAAATCCGCATTAGAATAGATGAAATGTAACAACTTTTGGTAAACAACTTTTTCTGTAACCGTACTATTACCGAGATTGATCCCGCAGTATATCCAAAACTTCTTAAGGGATCAATCTTACAAACTAAAGGCTTATAGTAAAACTTGCTAACCAAGAGTTGCAATGTTGCATCTGACATGCATTAATGCGGATTTATATCAAAATTTTTCCATTTTTTGCACTTGAAATTTATATCCCATTTGGGCTATTATATCCCAAACGGGCTATTGTATCCCATTTGGGCGATTGGTCCCAAACTGTTGAAATAAGAAAACAATCCAATATTTCTTCTTTGACAAACTTCTCCTTTTTATCCACAGAAATTGACTAAAATATAAACATTTTACACTGGAAAATCTTTTATCATTCGTCTTCATTTAGAAAATATTGGAACACCTTGCACCTTGTTTTAAACAATAAAATGCTTTCTTTGATGATTCATGCGGGATGTGAAGGTGGCGACATTGCAGAAAAAATACATATTTTTCTGCAATGATCGCTATCTTCATAACCCGCATGAATCATCAAAGAAAGCATATATCTAATATTTCTAATTTCTACATGTTACTTAAACCATAAGTCTAATAGACAACCAGATTTTCATGTATAGTTTTATTTCCAATGCTGGCGAATGTAATTAGGATCAATTATCGTTGTGAATTCAAGTCATATTAACAAATGGACGCAGATTGGAATCAGGCATTTATTTTTAAAAAAATTCAGATTAACAAACATTAGAAACTAGTTGATCCTCACATTCACCTTGAATTTTGTTTCTGAGCAATATATTTTCGTATATCTGTTCATTTTGCATCAATCTAATAGATATAAATTATTAAATTTTCATATTTTGGCTGTAGTTACTTATCGAGGTTGTATTATACTAAGGTGACTGTTAAAGCCCCTGAGACTCTGTTACTGTATGACGCGATAGAGGGGCCATTTCAAAACTATTCATGAATTCTTGGTATTTTAAAAATCGACTGAAACGAAAACTCGAGCATAGAAGGCTGTAAAAGTGTAATGAGTTGTTTGCTTGCTCTCTCTCTCTCTCTTCATTTATTTCATTTGAAATGTAAAGAAAAACCTATATGAAAAATACATCTACCAGTTTTGACTCGATACCAAATTAGCTCAGCCGCTATTCTTTTGTCAAAACTTGGAATTATACATATTACATGAAATGCATACCGGTTATCAATTTCACCATTTACGCATTGCCTGGGGTCCTACGCCAACTTTAATTTGGGATAAGTTTGAACCCATGTTACTTAAAAATTGTAAGGATACTTTATGAATTAATTCATGATTATTAACAATTGGCTCAAATTTAACTCATGCACGTAGCACACCCCCCCCCTTCCTACTTTTTTGAAATCGACATATATTTCACATACAGATAAATGTTTGTTTTTCTTTTACAATGTGTAGTGTGTGTGTACGCTGGAACAGTGTTAAAATAATTCAAGATATGAGACACTCTGCGCTGCCCAGAGGATTACGATTTTTATCACTGGCGAATCTAGTCTTTTACTATTTCTTTTCTTTTTTTCTGGCGTGTCCAGATGCTGAGGTTGGTTTGTCCCCCTTCCCCCTTTAAAAAAACCCGATGCTAAGTGTCCGAACTTCTATACATAGTTGGATCTTTTCGAACAGGACCTGATTGATTGTGGTAGCACGATAAAAACCCATCACCCAGCCTTAATGTGCCTACTCAACTTCCGCCCCCCCCCCTCTCAAAGTAGTGAAATTTAACGTCAATCTTATATGACGGACTGTGAAGGTGGGTGCAACACTTAAAAGTCAAAGTGAGTCGTGGTATCAAAAACACGCATTCAATTACAACCTACCTTACCTCGTTGAAGTCGGAGCACCTGCAGTTTCCACGTGGTATGGAGTCACGTTTGCGTCACAGCAAGTGTTTGTGACAAGACCAGACTCGATGCACCTGATAACAAGCTCGCTTCTTATTTTGACCGGAGTTACTTGCGCAATTAACTGTTGGGGCAGTGATTTTGTGTGTGCAATTATAATTTAAAGTATAGAAAAATAAAGACACATGCAAGAAATTGAATCAAACACGCCTTCGGGAGAAGCTTCCATATTTTATCATGCTCTGTTGTTTTCTTTTAAATTAAGGTTCTCTGTTCCTCAGCCTCAAAGTATTTTTTTTTCATCATAAAAATGTTATTAAGCCTTCAAACTTTATAAATGAAATAAAATAAAAAGAAATGTTTGATGGTATCCATGCATTTTATGAAGTTTTTGCAATTTTGGCCACGATGACTATAATGTATGCAAGTTGAGATCAAATTAGAAAAAAAAAGTTTTTACTGGTACCACGGTGGCTTGAACACCTTTCCCTCTAAGTAGTAGGTCTCCGTGAGCACGCCAAGCAGTTCGATGAACGGCTTTGTGTAATATTAACACTTCAAGACTTAAGTTTGTCTATATAATTTATGGTACGAATAAAAAATTCCGGATAATTAAGAGTTATCGAACATTGCTGAGGAGCGGAGATCGTTAACCATGCATGGAACATTTGTTTTTGTTCCTCTGTTTTGGGAAACCGGAACATCTTGACGTGCTGAATCTCTACCGATATGAACGTTCTCGGTAAAACTCTTATCATGATATTTTCAGGCCCTACGATCCCAATCTAGTCCGCAGTGCACTTAGAAAAGTGATAAAAACAGCTTGTTATTTTCTGCAAGGTGGTTGTTTAATGCGTATATGTCACAATGTGTATATGTCACAATGTGTATATGTCACAATGTGTAGGGGGTCCTGTGCTTCATCCCATCAAGATTTATTTTCCTTTATATGGCCTTTCTTTCCTTATCATGAATATTATTATCATGTTCAATTCATCCACGCTCCTGTTAAATATGAAGCGTTGTACCATAGCTTGGTGTGTTTTCTATCGTTAAAAGTGTGGGTTATATGTACATACCCCACTCTTTTTTCAATTAACTCCGCCCACTATCTCAGGTAAAAACAACATCAACAAAGTTGTTTTTAACACGTCCATAATGCTCCACAGTAAGAGATTCCTCCAGATCAAAATTGCCAAAACTCAACACGGATAACTGACTTAAACTTTGTTCGTCGAATAAATCTCATTTGTCGCTCGAGACAAAAAATATCGGCAATGACCTTGTCAGAAAGACTCTGTTTAAATATTCTCCTCTAAGTATGCGAACAAGTAGAGAAACGCGTGTAAAATGAAATAATGGTATCCTGTATAAAGGTTTTATAGAAAGTCAACCACGTGGTAGAAACGCGTTTGAATAGTAAACTTGTTTTGTGGACACAGTGAATAGCGGTAGCCAATCGGATTTGACATTTACCATTCACGGTTTCGCGACACGTATTTCTCAAATAACAAAAAAAATTGGCTTATTAATTGATTTTCAAGGGTATATATGTACATGCTTTTTTCAGCCATTTTTAAAAAACATACATGTATATTGATACAGAGTACCAAATAGGATCTTAAAAAGAGTAATTACCCTCGTCAATTTAAATCTAATTTCAATTGTTTAAACAGAAGCATTGCACAACTTAGGGTTCGTAAACATGAAATTGTGTTTAGAAGTTTCATTCTTTGAGACAAATACGATACTTTAAGTCAGAAAATGAATGAATATGGAATAAAAATATGACAATGAACAGTCGATTTATTCCTAATGGCTATGAATTTAAAAAAATGAAGAATAATTAATGTTTGTCGGGGATAGAAAGTCATTTTGGAGATTCACGGAGTACAATATAAAGACCAACGCATTGGCACCGTTTTGTTTAGAGGCAAGTGCACTCCCGATAACGATAATAATAAGATATAATGAATAATCATAAACTATGGTACAAGTAACTTACCCCATATAATATTGTTGATTATGTGCAGATACCCGATGGGCGTGGTCATAACGACACTCGGGAGCTACGCTCCCTCGTGTCATTATGACCACGCCCATCGGGTATCTGCACATAACCAACAATATTATATGGGGTAACTACTACTTAGCATGTTCTAACACGTGCGGATCTAGAGGGGGCTCGGGAGTCCCGACCTCCCTCCCCCCTCTGGAAAATGAAAATTTATTACATTTACATAGATAAATTATCACAAATATGCCCCTGGCAAACACAATTAATCTTCGGACCCCCCCCCCCTGGAATTTTTTCTGGATCCGCGCATGTAACATGTTACAGAAAATAAATGCCAGCGGATGTAACTGAAGAAGAAAAAAAAACAAAGCGTCAATTACCAATTGATAACATACTTGTATTCAATATGCTTTCAACAAGTTTATAGCATTACATTATGGAGACATAGTTTACATTTAATCATGATGGGTATTCTTCAATCAATGCGAGCTAAAAAGTAAAATGCACATAAATTACAGATGGCACCAGATTACTTTACTTTTACTGCAATTATATACCTGTAGGTGTCTAGTTTTACATAAACAATGTTATGTACGTGTACTGTAAAACTGGATGGTTGTCCAAACTTCGCTAAAAAAATGTCTAAAAGAAAAAGCGGATTCTACTATAACCAATATGGCAATAATATAGTTTTTTTTCAATGTTTAAAACTAATGAAATAAAAATAACCAAAACAATGTAGGACATGTACCCAGTATTGTAAACCAACCTTTATTTATGTGTTAGAGAATGGCTAACATTCGCAACTTTGGTTACAAATGTTTTTATTTCAAACCACTGCCTGAAGTTAAACAAAATATTTAGTTTTTAAAATGAAGCCTAAGTTGATGAAAAAAAAAGTTGTTGCAGGAAACCACTCTAAAATCATAATACAGTCAAACCTCGTTATCTCGAACTAGATGGGACTGGTTAAAAACCCTCGAGATATCCGAGTATTCAAGATATCAAGGGTAAAATACAGTTTTAGTGGTTGGGACTTACAAATCACTTCGACATATTCATTGTATTCAAGATATCCGTGTTCGAGATACCAAAGTTCAACTGTATGTTGATCACCATTGCATTCATCAAGTCTGAACCATCAGTATATATTTTCCATTATTAAATCCTTCAGGAACTGATCAACACCTGAGAATTTACAATATTCTATCTCCTGATAAGAAAAACAGTTTTCTACATTTGACCTCAAAAATACATTTAAAAAAGAAAAAAACATGTACATTAAAATAAATCTATTGAGAGCTGCCATATGAGATTTTACAATTGAACAGATTGTAGGGGGGAAAAAATCAGTCAACTGCTGCTGATAAATGAGAAATCTGATGAAAAAGTGTGTAGACACATCATCACAAAGAAGAGCAACTTCAAATCAGGAGGTTAGATCTATGATCAAAAAGAATATCTGGTCATTAATTTTAATAAAGGCCTAATCACAAAAGTATAGACACTATTTCATGAAATACATTTATATCATTATTTATAAACATCTGATCTTGAGGTATAAATACAGCTGGTCATGAGGTAAAGAAGTCGGACGAGGAGATGAGATCACAAGCGCTGGTATGCTCCAGCATGTCCTTGGCAAAGTTCCTGAACTCTCTCAGCAGACCCTGGTCCTTTTTGGTGTTACGTTTGTACCGCTTGGCCCTGATCAGCTTGTCCGCCAGGTAATGCAGCCAGAACACGTTGGTCTGGGCATGAAACGCTTCCCAGTTGTTTCTGAAGAAGACATGATGAATTCATAAAAATAGGTATTGAAAATTTAAATTTCAAGTATCCTGTATTACATAAAAGATTTTTTGAATACAGATTGGTATATTGTATGCTTGAAGATGAAACTTTTGAATAAAAAAAAAATCTAATAATTTCCAATTTTTTTCAATGAATTAGAATTATGAAAAGAAAAAATAGAAAAGCTAAACATTAAACAAAAAAAATAACCAAATTAAATTTACCAAAATCTCTGAAATTCAACAAAAACAATTTGAACGTATTGAAATAAATTTTTTTTTCACTATTTCTATGAAAATTTTGATGTCAATGACAACAATAGTTTTTTAAAATCTTAAGGTTCTTAATCATTTTAAACTATTGTTGAGCTGTTTTGACCTACTTGTTGAGCTCCTTCATTTTGCGATACATGTCAAACTGGTAGTCCCCCGTCCCTTCAAACAGACTGTCGTCTGTGGAGAGATCCGTAAAAACTGTACAGCCATCTACACAGGAAAAAACAGCACCAAAGAATTATACATGTACAGTACATGTATATCACACATTTACAACAATAATTTATAAGCAGTGGATATTATCAATGTTTTTAATTTTTTTATTACACAGCTGCAGGTCTGTAGCTCTCGGTCTGAAAAAATTCAGATGGACGACCTGGGAGCTACAGTGGCACCCATTGAAAAAATGTGAATTTATTGAGCAGAAAAACATGCGCTAGTTTTGGACTGATTAACCTTATTCATACGCAAATTCTGTGAAAACAATTAGTACCAATGAATTCTTCATGCAATTTACTACTGATAGCATCTCTTTACTTGCCCCGGATAGTCTTTTAAACACCATTATCAGCCCCGTAAATTGAAGTGGTGCAGTTTGTTTACATGTTAAAATGGCGGCTCTCGATCTCAATGTAAATTTAACAAACTTGATTTTCCGAGGTTGGTAGCGTGTTTCGGAGAATGTCTGAGGCAAGTAAAGAGACGATATCAGTAGTAAATTGCAGGAAAAGGTTCTAATTGTTTTCACAGAATTTGCGTATAAATAAGATTTATCAGTCCAAAACTTGCGCACGTTTTGCTGCGCAATAAACATACAATTTTTTCAATGGGCGGCATCCTATCCTATTACATGTACTAGAAAACTAACAACTTGTTGAATAAAAATCATATACCGTCAAAAATCATAAGAGATCTTATATACAAGTACCGTATCTTCAATGTACATGTAGATACAGCTAGTCTTAAATCAAATTTATCAATCCAACAATACATCTTGTATATGTAACTATCCAAATGACATTGAATAATCTGATTAGATATGAATGTGACTAGTTTAAAGTGACTCTGCTGTATAGAGTAACATACAACCATGGTGAAAACAATTCAATTGTTCCAGCCTCCCTCTGTACTTAGCACACAATGGAAATATCAATTTGAATGGGTTCCATTGATACATTTCATATCAATACTCTTTATCATCCCTGTTCCCCTAGGTAAAATGTACGTACCTTTAACGAGGCGGGAAAGAGTAAAATCTATGATGCTGACATGAACTCCATGAGACTCCACCTTAAATGTCTGGCCCATCACCACATACTCGTGGAATTTGAGCTCCGTTTTCTTGACCAGTACGTTCCCCCAGTGAAGATCTCGGTGCTCGAACTGTAGGGCTTCCTCCGCGACCGCCAGAGAAAATGTAACTTGTTCAAAAACGCTCTTGGCCTCAAAAATATTATTGAACTGAAAAAAGAAAGGCATGATTTTTTGTTATTTTGATTTCAGTTTCATAAAGTGTAATTATATAGATACTTTGGCTTATAAAACTACATAAAGCATTTTTGAAAACAAAATAACTTGAAAGAGTGTATCTGCCTGTTCATTTTCACTAATATTGTCTTTTAAAAACACTTGAAAGCAATTATCAATTTTCTGTCCTTTTAGGATAGATGCATATACATATATCAAATGTTTGCATGACCAAATATGAAATATGGATATTGATTACATTTTACAATGCCAAATTCTAATTAGTTCTACTGTATACAGGAAAATATTCACCCTCGTTTTATTTTCACCCATCTTGCCCTCGTTGTCAGTGGGAGAATTTAAGAATGGGCGAATTCCAGTACCTCAAATTAACTCTCTTTAAACACAACTGTGTATGGGTGAAATCAAGACGGGGCGAAACTGTTCGCAAGTGTAGAAGGACAAAAATTACATGGGGTGAAAATAACCCTGTTCACAGTATTTGCATGACCAAATTTAAATATTCATAATAGTTCACAATTTTAAATTCTAAATTGGAGGTTGAGTACTATCTAATTCACCTGGGCAGACTCCAGGTCTTTCCCTCCATCTGCAAACTCGAACATGATGAAGAGCTGGTCATCAGAAAACATGTCTGAAACCAAGACACAGCACTTTGTCAATTGAATTCTTTAAACCAGAATAAGTCATGATATATCCTCAAAACAATGTCCAAATTAAACATGTTAAATAAAAAGAAAAATAGAATTCTGTTTCTCAAACACTTCTTGCATATTTCTAGTTAGGATGATTCAAGACAAGGATATGCTTATTTGTATTCATCCTGGGTTAGACATCAGATCTGTCTTAAGCTTATTAATTGGTAATTTAAACAAAATTAAGAATTCATATTCAGTTACCATAAGGTCGGTTTAAAGGTCAATGAATGGTAAGGTTCAAGGTCAAAATGATCACCGGAAGAAAAGCAAAATTGAGTACTTACATGTGTATTCATTTTAGAACTTTGTATTTAACTTGGTGTCATCTTTTAAACATGAGGTTTTTTTTCAGAGAATTATTCCTGATGCAATAGCCTACATAAGTAATCCACATAAACATCCTAACATGCTTGTTGTAATTATGAACTTCTCAGTGTGTTACTTTAATTAGGTAATGTTAAATATTTGAGGCACATTCTCATCCATGCTTTTTTCCCTAAAACTTTTTGAGAATACCTGGGTTATCATTTTCGGATCCTTTCTCTTCATGAAATGCGTTCCACTCATTCAGAAGTTTGGACGGGTACCTTCCCTTTACACAGGAAACCCTGCAAAACAAAGGCACATCTTGTTTGATTCAAACTCAAGCTAAATAAAATGTTTTGAGAGGGGGATAAAATTTTGAACTTGCAGTTACAAATGATATTCATTTGTGACTACTGTGGAATCATTTAATTTCGTGTGTGCCAATTTTCGTGGATTGCGAGATTTTTGCTTTTTCATGGGAATGTAATTTCGTGGATGCGTTGGTTTTCAGTTTCGGTAGGAAAACTAATTTTTCATAATTAGTTTTTGTGGAGAATATAAATTCGTGGGTGAGGGCTACCCACGAATACCGCGAAAATTGAGCCTCCGCGAATTATAATGATTCCACAGTATGCAAAATAAATGCTGCTGTGTACAGATTAAAAGAACCACACTATGGTGATCCTGAAAACTAGATAACACTCCACACTCTCTGTAAATTAACTCCACACTCTCTGTAATTTAACTCCACTCTCTCTGTAACTTAACTCCACACTCTTTGTAACTGTAACTTAACTCCACACTCTCTGTAATTTAACTCCACACTTTCTGTAAATTAACTCCACACTCTCTGTAATTTAACTCCACACTCTATGTAACTGTAACTTAACTCCACACTCTCTGTAAATTAACTCCACACTCTCTGTAATTTAACTCCACACTCTCTGTAATTTAACAGGAAAAACATTTGGGATAACCATGGGTAATTTTACTTCACTAATTGTTCATAGTTCACTCAGTTACTGAATATCCTAATACACTTGTACTTTGAAAAAAAAAAAAACCAAAAAACAACTAAAACATGTAAAAAAAAAAAAAAAACCCAAAAAAAAACCTGGGACATCCAGATTAAAAATGTCAGAAACAAGACTAAGCGCAATTACCTTTGAACTTCACAAAAATTCTGAGTGTAGCACTGTTCATTTTCCCTCAGCAAACTCAATTCCCTGTCAAAAAGAAAAACAAATAATGTAAAGGCTAAAGATAACTCAAATCCTTTCAATAAGCCGTCTCTGCACATATGTACTACATGTTGAAAGGTTCAATTCAGCATTGAATCATTATTTTTTTAAAGATATAGTCTCATAACAGCAGAGGTGTGTGCATACAAATTGTGTAACACGCGATAGCACATCATTAAATTTTAAAGATTTTTAAAATTTCCTTTCAACATGTTCAAAAGAGCTACAATAGTGAAGATTTGATTAAATCAATACTAGTTTATATTAAGAATTTTTACAAATAAATAACATACTTGAGTTATCTTTAGAAGTGTTTTTTTTTTATATTTGAAAAATGCCTGGTTGAAATATGTAAATATTGAATTTTAATATATACATGTATACTAAATTACTAATATCATTAGGACCTAAAATACTAGATGTGACCTTACAGTAGTTTGAGAGAGAGAGAGAGAGAGAGAGAGAGAGAGAGAGAGAGAGACTTACACTGAGATTACAATCTCTGGTAATATCTCCTCAAATGACTTTTGTTTCTCATCGTTCACTTCAAAGTCGCCTTCTACTGGAATGATCTACAACCAAATCTAAACAGTGAGTACAGAGTTTGATAGTAACGTTGATTGCAGAGATTATTAATTGTATGTTCACATTTGGTAACTAGCATTTTAAATACAAGGTACATGTACAAGTATCTTTACTGCATAAAATATGTTAACATGTTATGGTACAGATATACATGTATATAATATATGCACTCGTGTACAACCAAATATTCACCTTGAGAGCCACAGAGTTCTTTCCCCTTTTGGTCCGGAACACTTCTCCATATACGCCCTCTCCAACCTTTTTACATTGTTTCATCATACTGAAAAATAGAACCTTTCTTGTTAGTATGTAATATTTTCAATAAAACCTATCTTTGAACTTATTCATTGCCTACCGGTAACCATACTGGAAAACAGAACATTACTCATCAATAAATAAATTAATTTATCATAGGTACTAGAACACATGTTGTATGTTTTGGTTTTATATATTTAAACCTGTAGCCATTGGCTACTATTTATAGCGTATAACCTGTAGAACAGGTATTCAAGTTAAGCACGATTTTCACTCATTCGAAGGCTTTTCTTTGCCGCATTTGCACAATCCCCACCCACCCACCCACTTATTTAGTGACATTTAAAAATCAAGGACTGTGCATTATGTAAAATGTTTTATTTCAGAAAGAAGTTTGAAGAATCTATGTATTTGTACGTGTAAATAAATGCAGCAAAATAAGCGCTTCCTTCACTAATCATGTGTTTTGTTATTATTGTAAATAATTTATGTTCGGTTGAGTGGAACGAATAAGAACATAAAATAAATATCTAATGACATGATTAACATTCAAATTAGATTATACGTAGATTCAAAACTGATCTTTAGCCCCCTCCCCCCCAAAAAAGGGGGTTAATACACATATGACCTACAGTAGTACAGTATATATATACATACATGTAATAAAAAACAATTGTGACAAGTTCAGTAAACCAACTTTAATTTGCTTGCGAGAAATATTCATGAGGTCTGCGAGGGTCCCATTGTCGCAAATATTTTTCGCTGTGAACCAATCCTCAAATGTCTCTGGTATTTTATTTTCTAGATACCGGTAATTGACATCATGATTGCGACCCTAACCAGTCTATCTCATGTTAATAGTGAAATAAAGTCATTGTGAACAAAAGTTGGTTTACAGATGATCTGGAAATTGCCCCTCTCCTTCTTGCACTGTACATGAACTTACCTGCTATTGATACAAGAGGGGAAGGTTTCTATATCCTCCTGTTGGCAGACCTCCAATATCTTGGAGCGGGGGGATGGAGGGGGAACTGATTTCTTTCTCTGAGGAGTCAAGGCATCCTGAAACATAAAGGTAGAAAAAATAAAATGAGTTTGCTGAACTCCAATCAACTTGACCTTTGGCTGTCAATGACTTTTAGAGTTAGTAATTCTTTACTAAACTGTTTATTTAAAAATAATTTACAAGTGGTAAGCTTCAAAACTATGAAAATAATTAAAACAGGATTTGACAAACCTAAACAAGTTTTGAAAGACAAAACCATTATTTAGAGTAGTTTTGTCACGATGATTGATTTTTAATGGATGATCAGTTAAAAAGATGTGTAATTTTAAAATATAAAAAATACAGCATACGTCTTATAAGCTATAAAAAGTAAGTGCAAATAGCACTTATATATTTTTTATTAAACCATAGCATAAAATTTAGTGTCCCATTTTAATTAATTTTATACAATTTGTTACTGATTCAATTATTGACTGATCATCAGTTGGTACATGTAAGAGACAACCGATTCTGCCGATTAATCGATTATGATTTTCAACCCATTTGACATGTTCGACAACACTAATTTAGAGCTCAAATTTATACTTACAAAGTGAGATCTGTTGAGCAAGCTTTTGTTGAGTGAGACATTAGGTGTTTCCTTTGAGGCCAAGGAAGAATGAGCTGAATAGAAGTTGTCATTTTCTGGACTCGCCAACATATACTTGGTCATACTCCTCTCAATCTCTCCCCCCTCATTTTCTTCTTCGTCTTCATTTTCCTCTTCTTCCTCTTCTTCAAAAATTTTACTTAAATCATCATCACCTCTTACTTCACTTTCCTCATCTTCTTCAGTATCACTTTCATCCTCCTCCGTCTCCTCAGAATCTAACACTTCAAGTTTTGATTCGGCAGTCACACAATTAATCGAAGAGCCATTCTCATCAAAAGTACTAAACAAGCTTTCTGAGTGGTCTAAACTGGACAGCTTGGAGGACCTCCGAGACACATGCATGGAGAGAAAACTCTGTCTTAATTTTTCCAACTGAACAATGCAAGGTATAACAGGGCTCGATAGACTCTCATCCTTTGTTGTCTTAAACACCGATTTACTTTTATTGTTCACATCAGAATCATTAGCTGCTGAGACTCTTGATAAACATTCATTGGCGTTAGAGCTTTGCTCCAAACGAACAGAAGGAGAAGGTGGCACATCGTCATCTATATGATCAATTACCGACAAATTATTTATATCATTAGCGGAACAAGTCCTCTTGGCACAAGGAGTACTAGTTTCAATCTTATTCTGGCTGCGTAAATTGCGCGGAGAATAAACGCCGTCATTTTTAATCTGAGCTGGGGACCCTGAGATTACAAGGCTGTAATCATCAAATTCACTAAAGTTTGTAATTGAAGATAAGGAATCAGATTTTTGACTAGGTAGGTGGATGCTTGAGTTTGGAATCCTTTTCCGTTTTCCTCCGTACTTTGGTTTGTCTACTTCCTCTTGTTCAGCGTAGTTCCTGTCCCGTAAGGCTCTCCTGGGGCGACTGGTTCGGAACAAACTGTCACTTCCTGTGCTGGAACAACTCTCCTAAAGGTACAAAAAAAATAAATCTAAATTTCCACTCACAGAATATCAATAATATTATCAACATTACAAGAATAACCATGGCACATATAAAGGAGGGATAAACTAAGTACTTATCATGCTTACATTTATGTTAAATATGTAGTTAAAAAAAATTGCCAGCAGTATCTAACAAGCCAATTTTTTTTTATTCACTGTTAAACAGGAATAAATAAAGAACATATTTTGGTAGTATTTGAGAATGATTTACCACCAAGAATTTGAATTCTAAGCATAACTCAACAACCATCATCCTTTTAATCACCAAACTTTTTGTTTTTCCTCCTTACCCCGTCAGATCCAAGTCTTTTCTGTTGTAGCCTTTTGTTTGTCACACGTCCAATGTTTTCTTTGTTCTTACCTCTGGAAGGTTTCTTTGAGCTGGAATGTATCATTTTAATAAAAAGTTAAAACTTTACAGGTTGCATTGGTTTATTCTTTTTAGTCTTATTTCATAATATTTTATAAAAAAATTTAATATTTGTTATCTTTATCATTTTTCAAAATTTGTATGAATAATTTGATTCTCATACAATATACAATTAAAATGTATGGGATTACAATATCAAATATTATGTATAACAACTTCTTTAAAATACATGTAATAATCTACAATACATGAAACATTAAACATGTTAAAACATTATTACAGCCTCTCTGAAAATCTGAGGGATCTAGCTTTATCGGTGATCATTTTTGAAACTTAAGATAATACAATGTAATGTATATCAAAGTCTGTGTATATATGAATACAAAATCACATGTACACTCACATTATGACATTATCAGATAATGTCAGTGTGTTTCAATGATTATCTTATTAAATCTTGCTCAAAATTGATACTCCATGGACCAAAATAACATGTATGGAATCAGAAAATTTTCCATCATGCCTGATGGGGAAGGGGTGCAAAAGGATAATTGTTTAAGGGGGAGGGGGGTGTCGGACCCCCTCCCCCTAATTAATCAAAAATACACTGTCTGATATCAATCTAAAATACTGTAAATTCCTAATTAAACGCGAGGAATTAATATCCGCGTAAAATCGCGAGAAGCACATCTCGCGGATTTTAAAATCTCGCTTTTATTTTTCAGACAGATGTAAACTATTTGGAATTGTGATAAAAAAATCGGCGTTCGCGATTTTATATTCTCGCTATTTGCTGCAAAACCGTTGAATCACGGAATTAAGTACCGTACTCGCGTAAAATAAGGAATCTACAGTACACTGACACTTTGTCATGAAGACTAGAAGTAGAACTGTAGAACTCAATCAAACAAATTCTTAGACTGTTGCCAGAACCTTCGAGTAGTTATTGGTCCTCCAAAAAGGCTGTCGTTTGTTGAGTTTTGGGCCGAGGAGTCAAGGCTGCTGCTACTACTGCTGAACAAACCGCCCGCAGTGTCAGTCTTTTTCTCATCATCAGAGCTCCAAATATCTGCAGTTATCACTCTTTGTCTGTGACGACCATAGGTCTTGATGGTGTTCTTGGCTCGGCCCATCTTTTCTTTATTACCTAAGCCAATGTTAAGATGACAATTTATTCAGTGGAGAGTGACCGAGTCTGAGACTGTGTATATATACAGCATGTAGAGGTTCCTACTCTGGGGTCCGATGGTTTTTTGTGTTTGCCGGGGGTCCCGAGGCATATTTTGGGGTAATTTTATAATGTAATTTAAAAAAATATGAACATTTGAATTTTGCAAAGGGGGAGGGGGGAGGGGTCTGGACCCACCTGACCCCCCCCCCCCCTTCTAGCGCGCATGTAATCAAATCAGAATGGTACATGTACATAAGGAGGCATTTTAACCTTCTTGATTTTATAAAATATATGCTAAAGACCAGAATGGTTAAGATGCCCGCCCCTGTGTTATGATGGTTATATGCACACTTTCACAGTTACATCGTGTTAGTGTTTAAAATTAAAGTAATGACTATGTACTGAGTAGAAAATAAAGCTCAGGTGGGACTCTAAAGATATCAGTGCTGAATTTCAACTGTACTATTAACTATGCCCGACGAAAACTGAATTCTCTTTTGAGAAGTGGATGTAGGCTATGCATGTCCACTTCTCAAAAGAAGAATGCAACGATGCAAGTGACTGCAGCATCCAAACAAAACAAACAGATCTTCACCATTATCATGATGAGGCTAAATACACATAATTCCCTACAGTTTTTATGTATCTCTTTACTAAAATCACAAAATGAAATACAATTTTACCTTAATCACATTGCATGAAACATCATTTGTAGTAAAAGTTAAGCTTAGTGTTTACTTTCAAATCAAAAATGGCGGTGCAATTTGTAACAATCAATTGGATTGGTCAAAGGAAAAATTAAAAAATTAAAACCTTCTTAAACGGAAGATATATTTCCGGGCTTGAAACAATGCTTATTTATTTAAATTATACGGGGAGAGTTTTGATATGTTACACACCAAGTTAATGTCATTTTATTAATCAATCTGGGGAACGAAATTAATTACTAGACAGTATACGAAAACTACCACGAACGGTTTGGGTTTTCTTTTACACATATTTCGTTACATAAACAAGGTTTGCAGTGATATTTTTTTCTTGCATAGTACTCATTCACCTCTAAAGAATAGAAATACTGTGAACATGAGTAAGTACTCAAAATTTCTTCTTTTTTTTTAATATTTAAATCAAGTAAATAACAGGAAAACCATTATCTGCAAAATAGAGTTACCTTTCCTTATTTTTTCTAGGGAGCGGATCGTGATACAGGTGATTATATTGGAGTGGGACATTACCTTTACAAAAATTACAGATATGACGATAATTAATGCTAAAATTCACGAATCTCTGAAATAAAAAAATATTAACGGGCGAAAAAAAAACAAACTTGGTATGTTTCTTGTTTTACGGATTGTAAACTTATTTATAAAAACAATTAATCCATGTAAAAAAAAAAAAAAAAAAAAATCCCCCCAAAACAAAAAAAAATAAATGTATTCTCATTTTGAAAAACTGTGAAATTATTTATAAATCATTTGCATGCGTCTGAAAAACCCACTCTGAAAGCGGGAGAAAGATTGAAACTGTACTGAGTAATTTCACAACTATCTTTGAAACTTTCTCCTATATATCTTTGGCGTACTTAGATAATCTTACATGCTTTTATAACAGAAGCTAGGATGCGATGTAATCAAATACATGTACTGTCCCTCATCTTCGCTATAGCCACTCTGCTCCTCTACAAGATCCTCGCTCGCCAAGGGTTAACGATCCACTCTGCTAGCTCCTCTACAGTTGGCTCGCAAAGATGTTTGTCCCTGGACTTTCATGATTCTAATCAACACCTGACCACTTAATTGCCCCGGATTGAAACTTCACTTATAAAATTAATTCAATCATTCCACTTTTTGTATGGCTTTTTTTTTACGGCTAACAAAAACAAAATGTTTACAAGAATTGCTTAAAAGACTGAAAAAAATCAAACACGTAACATTAGATTAGATGTCCACACGCCCTTGAAATTCTATGACCTTTTCTGAAATTACTGCTCTTAGCTAATCTCCATATAATTGAGAGAGTTAGCTCTCTAGGTTAACTGCCAATCAAACTTTTTTTCCTTGTCCTTTTTTTCTTTTTTTTTTTCATTTTTCGTTGTCACTCTCCAATGCATGCAATGCATGTATTATATGTATTATTATTCAGTGATTCTTCTCAACACTGTAATTTATGCAGTTAAGAGAATAAAGAAATTGTCATTGTCATTGCCAAGACCCATTATCACCAGCTTTCCTCAAGTAACTGTAAATATAATCACCCTCAATTCTGAGCTTATGAACCCGAGTTTAATTATTTTGGTGACGGACCGATCTATACTTTTGTCAACAGCGTGCGCCTGACGTGAAGACATTAGATCAACTTATTACTGTATAAAAAATCTATATTTTAACACAAAATGAAATACATTTTATAATTCGTTTTGAACTTTTTTTTTATCGGGAATATATAAAATTTTTCGACAAGTAGTGTAGGTACTAGTTTTGCCTTTCTTGTCCTTATTTCTTGGTTGGTTTTTTTTTTTGTTCTTTTTTTTTTTGGTTTTTTTTTTGTTTTTTTTTTGTTTTGGTTTGTAAGATTTTGATGAAAATTATTGCTGTACGTTCAAATGTGGAAGATTGATAAGCAACAAAAAAAAATCCTTGTGCTTAAAGACCTTATAAATGATTAGGATAAATATAAATTGTAGGCATGACCGGTTAAAAAAGAGAAATGACTGCAACGAGAGGAATCGCTTTAGTACAGGGAGCCAGTCGAGGGATAGGACTTCAGTTTTGTAAAACCCTGTTGCAGCGCAACCCCGCAACAACCGTCATAGCAACATGTCGCAATCCGAAATCGTCCCCAGGCCTCGGGCAACTGAAAGACAGCAACCCCGCCAATCTACACGTTTGTAAACTAGACGTCACAAAAGAGGAGGAGATTGTAGGCGTGTCCAAGTTTGTGACTGACAGCTTTGGGAGGCTGGATCTGTTCATTAACTGTGCAGGGATGCTGCACCCCAGCGGCAAAGGGGAGACAAGTCTGCGTAGTGTTGATGAACAGGTATATATATGTATATGGGAATATTTTTACTCCATTTACATGGACATTTATATATGTATGTTACAGAAAATTTGCATTAGTTGTCATTGCCAAAATTGTTGATTTACTTTAAATTTCTTTTTTCGGTGGGTGGGTGGGGTGGTTGGGGGATGGGGTGAGGTCGATGCGTCGATGTTTCGTCATTTCGACTAAGCTTGATTGCCTTTATTTTTTATTATCTAATTCATTAGTTGATTTTGTTTTACAAATTGTATATATTTTGTTCTTGATGCTGTATTTCACTTATACATGTATCTAGATTGACATCTCTTGATACACCTACTGTTAAATGTTTAAAATCAACTCTTGGATGTTGTCAGTCTACTTTTCTAGGATGTTCCATACATCATGTGGCAAAAATTATTGGGGGTGGGGATTTAGTGGCTGTTTTTATCGTTATACACAGAAGCATACACTTTTTGTCATTGTAAACAAATAAAACAAAAATTATACTATCCGACAAAGAAGAGACAAACATATACACCGTACCAACACAGAATTAGCACACACAGTACATGTATACATGGCATTGGTACATGTATATTGGTCTTCATCATTTTAGGGCCTACTGTCTACCATACATACGAATGCTGTTGGTCCACTGCTGATGGCGAAGATGCTGAGCCCGCTGCTTCTGAATGGGCAGGGACAGTTCGGGGCGCCGTCCATTGACACTGGATCCGCCCACTGTGGAATCATTGCCAACATGTCGGCCAAAGTCGGCTCCATCACAGATAACGGTATGCACCAGCACTAGTTTTTTTCTTCGATATTTTGTTTATACTGTAGAATATCTGGATGAATTATCTTAGCCAGACCGAATTAAATATTAGTATATTACTATTGGCAAGACTAACTATAGTTTTACTTAATTGATTTTCATGCACATTTGTTGCAATTATTAACTTTGCTGTCAATTTTAATTTTCAATTGTCATTTTGGAACATATTAATAACCTTTGTGTGAACACTTGGACCAACCTCTGAGTGTCTTTTGTTGAATGTGTTACACATGGCTAGCGTTTGTTTCTGTAATAAAATTTACCTTGTATTATACTATTGGGTGAAGTTTTATTATAGAAACAAACGCCGGTGCTATTATGGCAAGTCAGGATAAAAGCCATATTTATATAGACACGTTTCATTTTATAGCAGAAATAGTTTAATTCTACCATTACTTGCAATGAACACAAAGGCCTAAAATTATGATCTACACACAAGCAAACACACACATGGAAAAAGAAAACCCAACAATTACTATTATATTATCCTCAGATTTACATATAACTCTATAATTTTTTTTTGTTAGGCCTAGGAGGATGGTACAGCTACCGAATGTCAAAAGCAGCACTCAACATGGCCACCAAGAACCTCAGTATAGAACTGGGTCGCGGCCGGAGGAAGGTGATCTGTGTGTCGCTACATCCGGGCACTGTTGACACAGATTTATCCCGCCCCTATCACAAGAATGTACCCAACTTGTTCACCACAGAATACTCTGTCAACTCTCTACTACAAGTCATTGACTCTTTGACAGTGGAGGATTCTGGGAAATTTTTCACTTACGACAGGACTGAGTTGCCATATTAACCTAGCAACGAATAATTGTACGTGTTCTTTGTATTAAAATGTAATCTCAGGTGTTTTTTGGATGTGTCATGTATTTCACTTTGTGTGAAAAAAGTGGAATAAAACTTAAAACTTTAAAATCAGTTCCTCTTCACTATGAACAGGCATGTATTAATTTAACTAGCCTGGAGAGAGAGAGAGAGAGAGAGAGCTTTACATATACACATGTAACTGTAGCCATGAAAAATTCCAAAAATCTTCAGCTAAATTAACATTAAGAAAAGTATTTCTTACACATTATAAGACTTAGAAATAAATAATTAAATCACAAGGTTTTTCACTTTCATATTTTAATGACAAATTTGTAAACATTGAGATGACACCTTCTATTAATCTCTAAATTTAAACGTCTGTTCATTTCTCATTCTCACAAACATGAAATACAAACACATGTAACGTTCCGTATTGATACATATATACAAGCTCCGAGACCTCTACTTCCCGTCCTTTTTATCGTCCTTTTTGCCGCCGTCTTTGGTCATGGAACTGACAGCACTCTGAATGGCCTCGTCCTGGGGGTCCACTCCGGGGAGGTTCTCTAATACCTGCTGCAGGAAAGCTGGGTCGTTCATCACGTCCGAGTAATCCTCATCCCCCTGTCACAGATAAAGAGGGATGTCAAGCCTCACAAGTCTCAAATATTTTATAACCATGAGAGCGAGTAAACTCTTAGAGATACATGTACAATGTACATATAATATCATCATCGAGCAATGTCTATGATCATATGGATTTTAGAAACGGAGTATTTTGTAGAAACCTATGGAAACAATGTTACGTTGTTACTTTCTTGGATTTACTATCATTTATCTACTGTGTTGGATGTAGTACCGCAGGGGTCTTCAAAAAGAAGCAGACGTTGTGCACTCTGTATGAAAAACACACGTGTTCGAAGTGCATGCAAAGTATGGCAGCACTATCTGTGCAAAATGATACGGATACCTTGGATATTCTTTCAAAGAATAAATATATTTTGTGTTTTATTGATTGTAGTTTCCTTTATTCTTTTTTATAAACATTTTACTACAATGTGTAGTTCATGCATTTAGAGGTCCGTGCAACCTGAATGCCTCAATCGGAAAGCAACCGACCGTAACTCTCTCGACCGGTATATATACCCCCGTGGCAGTAGAGGAGCGATCGAAACTAATATGGCGACCAAATGTTTTTGTGAATTCATGTCAGCTTTAATCTTTTGCAGCCTTTTCAATTTAACAGAGTTGTCTTTCCTTACCTTTTTATCATCAGAGGGTTTTTCTTCATCATCAACGTCCATAGGTGCAGGGGTGTTTTCCGTTGTAGGAGCAGCTAAATGAAAATAGAATTCATATCAAATATAGCTTTTATGCTTTGGAGGCAAACAAAATGCAAAATTTAACTTTTGTTTAATATACCTGACAGTGTCATGAATATTAAAAATTCAGGCTAAAATAATCAATCTTTAGTCTCCGACACCATTTTTTTTATCAAATGTGGCAGGAAGAAATTATATTTGTACATGTATTGCAAAAAATATGCTGTAGATTCCTTAATTTACGTGAGTACTTAATTTCCCATTTCCACCATTTTGCATCAAATTGCGAAAATATAAAATTGCAAAAGTCAAATTTTTATCATTGTTTCATTTAGTTTACATCTCTCTAAAAAATAAAAGCAATATTTTAAAATTCACAAGATGTGTTTCTCGCCATTTTATGCAAATATAAATCCTCGCATTTAATTAGGAATTTACAATATTACTCTCTTCATTTAATATAAACAAAATTTTTTTTGAAATAGAAATTATAAATTTTTTAATGAACATGAAATTAAAATTTCATTTTCCATTAAGCTGTATTTGAATCTCCCTATTTAAACTGGTAGTAAAATTAAAACAAACCAAGCCCAATTGGAACTAAA
Source organism: Magallana ariakensis (assembly GCA_020458035.1). Lineage (NCBI taxonomy): Eukaryota > Metazoa > Mollusca > Bivalvia > Ostreida > Ostreidae > Magallana > Magallana ariakensis. The sequence continues at coordinate 11,644,487 of CM035819.1, forward strand.
CTTTATTTTTTTGAAAGGGAGTGGAGGGGTGGACCTCAATATTATTATTTCACATTTGAGTGGGATATTTTTTTATGATAGTTCTACCAGAATTGGCCAGGGACATCTGCATGGCATAGGCTATCTGCTCTTCCTCACTCATCGACCCAAAGTCTGGAACACTTGGAGTAGGCTGATCTGCGGAGTCTGGATTCATGGACATGGCCAGAGCCTGCTCCAACATGGCAGAGTCGTTATTTCCTAAAGTATCAAAACTCATCTGTTAGAAATGTAATTTCACATGTACCACAGTTCCTAAGAAGTACTGATTTAAAGTATGTGAAGAAAGAGAAACAATCTGCCCATGCAGCAGCTGCTTTGGAATGTGATTCCTTTAATCAGCAAAAAATTCTAACAGGAGTGTTCTTGTTTACTGAATTTAAACAGAAAATTTTCTCCGCTTTGTTAATTACAATTTAATTCATTATCAGAAATAAAACAATTCTTCAGATTCTTGTGTAGCGATCTATGTAATCACATCAAGGATCTGATTTTAATCAGAATGCCAAATGATGAAGAATCTCAATAAATGATGTAGAGTGTACCGGTACATACTACAGTCAAACTTCGTTATCTCGAACAAGATGGGACTGTTTAAAAACTTCGAGATATCGGGGTATTCGAGATATTGAGGGTAAAATATGTCAAAAATAAGTGGTTGGGACTAACAAATCACTTCGACATATCCATTGTATTCGAGATATCTGTGTTCGAGATATCGAAGTTTAACTGTATTTTAAACACATTCAAAGTTTCATGTTTCCATCAGTCATCTTTTCAGCGAGTCTATCATTGTAACAGATGGATGATAAAATGAGTACATAACAAGTGACAAGTCAAGTAATGATTGACTTGAACTACTTGTGTAAGTGACCTCAGCTATGATGAGCACTTAGCACAGAAATAAATATTGACACAGAAATAAATATTGACATACATGTAAATAAGCACTTGACACAGAAATAAGCATCTAACACAGATACATGTATAAACATTTGGCACAATAATGAATTGTACTAGTACTAGTACCTCCAGCTGATTCGGCCGGCTGGGTACCGGTTTCCGAGGGGGCCCCAGGGTTCGTCTTCTTAGCTTCGTCCTCCTGTCTAGCTCTTTGTTCCTCCATTGACACACGCAGAGCCTACAGAAATCAATCAGATCCTGTCACAGTAACATCTCTGTACATTCAACATAAATAGCATGCAAACAAATTTGTAATTTAAAGGCTATTTTACAAACAATATACATGACTGTATAAACCATCTTTCTTCAAGTACCGGTACAGCCGATAGGAATTTTTTTCTCATAAATAACCATTGAAGATTTCGTCTTCAAATATTTATATCTGGAATTTTTACAAATATCTTCCACTTTTTAAAAAACTTTTTATATAAAACTTTACCAAAGCCAGTTCTGGATCTTCATTTGGATCCACTCCAAATTCGAATCCGACTGCAGAGAGTCCAGCTCCAGATCCATCTTCCCCCACCAGGATTGGGGAATTCATCAGGGCCTCGGACAGCATTGGTCCGGGGGGAACTGTCACCAGATGGCAGCTGTAACAGCAACGCAAAAAGTTAGCAAAGGAATCAATGATCAGGAAAAGGGGAAAACTATGCTGTAAAGTATACTACCGGTAAATGCTATTTGTCTAATGATATGAATAAGATTACTTTTGCAGTGCTACAATATATGTAATAACAAAATAATGTCTACTTACATTCTGCTATCAGTTAAATAAATAAGATCAATATTTCTGACATGTCTTAATTAAGTTATGGCTGCAAGTCATTCTCAAAATCTATGAAAGACACATAGTTACACGTACAAATATCTTACATTAAACAGACTATATAGAGTACATACTCTGTGAGCCAGTGTACTCAGATTTGTTTTTCTATCAACTATATGTACCTGTTTCCATCCTTGCCATTGATAGTGTTGATAAAGGTAGTCAACTTATCCGTGTTTATTTGCTGAAATATACAGACAAATCCTCCATATACATGTACATGTATTTCATTCACAGTTCATTTTCCATATTTCTGTAAAATCTCAATGAATTTGAAATTAGAGCAAATCACACGTTTGAAATTTTTAATCAATACTAAGTACAAAAGTGTTAGTACCTCTTCACCAAAGTTTACGATATCAATGTTGACTTTCTCTTTCTTTAGTTTCTTTGCCATCTTGACCATCTGAAAATGCACAAACCACTTAAAATGCAAATCATTTTTTGACGAACAAATTTCACACTTGGCATGTGAATTTTAAAACCCTTTCATAAAGACCTCTAGGTTGGGTCTTCGACTCAAGTAAATAATTTAGTGGTCCAAGACCCAACTTAAAGATCTTTTATTTATAAGATTTTTTAAAACAAATCACTTGCAAGACACCCATATCTTGGAAGAGCACAAAAAGCTCTAAACATTAAATACTTCACGTTCTTATTGTTAATTTTTTCAGGAATTTTTTCCTTCTGTGTTTCTATGAAATATCACTGAAAGTGCGAGATCAAACTCTTTGTCGGTAGAGACCTGGATAACTTACCTCCTTCTCGTCGTCCTCTATGGGACTCCCTATAACTTACCTCCTTCTCATCGTCCTCTATGGGACTCCCTATAACTTACCTCCTTCTCGTCGTCCTCTATGGGACTCTCTAAAACTTACCTCCTTCTCGTTGTCCTCTATGGGACTCCCTATAACTTACCTCCTTCTCGTCGTCCTCTTTGGGACTCCCTATAACTTACCTCCTTCTCGTCGTCCTCTATGGGACTCCCTATAACTTACCTCCTTCTCGTCGTCCTCTATGGGACTCCCTACAAACACCACGATCCTCATCTTGTGGTTTCTGCCCTGTCTGTGTTTCAGTGCCAGCTAGAGGGGCAAAAGATGAAGTAGAGACAAATTAATATGGAAGTTCATACAGTTGCTTCAAGTTTTTTTATAATTATCTTTTTTGACTAGAACATGGGCCATTCAATGGCTTCAAATAAAGATATTCAAGACTTCACAAGAGCCCTGATGTTAATCAATATTTAACAAGTTTTTATTATAAATTATAATATCAACTTCCTAAATCTTACAATTCAATGAATTTTTTCAATTAATTCAAAATTAATGCTATTTTTTTCTCAAAGACTACTTCAACATCAACTTTGGGTGGAAAAAAAGTGAAGCATGAAGAGGTACCAGATGGTACATTAATGTCTGAAAGACAGAATGAATGACTGAATGAAAAATGCCTGAGTAGACCTACATGAGCTACTTTGACTGCAGTGTTGAACTTGATGTTTCCTTTGGGCTGTACTTGATGCAGTTTACTCAGCAATCGACCCACATCTGTTGTCAAGGTAACCAACACATCAACAGTGCTGTGAAAAAAAAATTGTGAAAACTTGAGAAATCATTTTCTACAATCTTTAAAAAATAAATATCAATTGGATCTACATGTATATGTTGAACTTTATTGATGACAGAAAATTTAATACATTAAAATGGTTTTTTACCTTCCCATTGCAATTAAGCCAACGTTATTCTCTGGGTTGGAGCGAGTTTTGGAATGACACACGAGGTTGACAGCATCTTGTTGTGCTTGAAACCGAGTTGGGATGAAGTCTCCATTTCTCATATAATCACTGCTGTCAACACTGTAAGAAAAACTTTTATCTTAAACAAATAATCTGAAAACAAAATTTTACTTCCTAATCACTAAAATGAATCTTTAAAATATACATTACAGAAACAGATTTTAACTACGACTACCAGGTTTGAACCCAGTTTCTCAGCACTCTAGATCTACTGACCAAGCTAAAGGGTTATCCAATTATAGCAAAAGCCAGAAGGCTTGTTTGAACACATTGTCCCCTCCTAAGAAAAAGTTGTTCCTAGTCCTCTGATTTATTACTTGTGTGATGTTTGATCTGCTTCAGAAGCTTTAATCTGCTCCAAAAACCTTAGTCCTTAGGCTCCTCTAGCATTCTAAACCTAAGCCTTTCTAGTGCATAAGCATCTTAAGATGCATAATTTAAATAAAATAGGGAATATTTGCAAGGACCCTTTTTACTGAACAGGCAGAGTTAAAATTATACAGAAAATGACATAACTTCCAATCAATAAGGTAGCCTTTAATGTCGCCTCTGCACTATAACTCGGGCTATATTATATTTTTCCATGTTCTGCCAGAGCGGTGCAGTATGTTGCACTCAAGGCATATTTATTACAAAAAAACCATACTGGCGTGACAAATTCTCGCCAAGTACCATTTCTCACTATAGGGCATTATTACATCATTTTTCATATATAATTTTATATGTTGATAAAATAACGTAACAATGCACTGGCAGGAAATGGTCCTTGCCGAGAATTGGTCGCATGCCAGTAGGCCTTCAGGTCCAGTACAATCACTAAATTTACCTATAAAGCTTTATTTACCTACCTGAAAAAACATGTAGGTTTATTTAGCTACCTAAGTCCTCAAAAAGCAATTTTGCTTTTTATGTAAAACGTTCGAAGGATAATTGTATTTGCCAGGGGGGTGTTTCTGAGGCATATTTTAGGCAATTTTACTATATGGAATTAATATGAAATTTTCCAGGGGAGATGGGGTCTGGACCCCCCTCCCCATCCCCCTTTACTGTGTGAACTTAATAACATTAAATTCTCCAGATTTTGTCCGGACATCCTCTCCCCCTCTAGATCCATGCATGAGCAAGGAATGTCGCATAATGAAATAAGAATGTTACTGTGTTTGAACCCCAGTATTGATTCAAGGTAAACAGTCAGCAGTCTGAAAGTGCATGTGTACTGTATACATTATGGCGGACATTACATTTTATGTGTAGTATATACATGTAATGATTAAGCTTAGCCAGCACTGGTAAACATAATTATATGTCACATTACCATGATTACACAGTAAATAAACATTGAATTCATAGAACATGTAGTACACGAAGGCCTAGCGCATGCATACTAGTCACATAACACAATTAATAAACGTTCATAGTAAGCGTGATGGCCTAGCGCATGATAGTACCAATAATATATGAGATTAATCGCCAAACTTTGGGCGAGTACGGTGCCTGCATCAAATTCTATGTAATCGACAGAGACTTGCTGAATGCAATTATAAAAAGGGGAAGGCAAGAGTGCAAAGTTGCGAAGGAGTGATAGTCAGTATTATCGCGCCTTTGCATCTTTGCGCTTCGCCATCGCATCTTCGCTCTTTCACCTTCACATTTTGACTTTGCAACTTCGCATTCTCGCATCTTTGCCCTAGAGGCAAAAGTGCGAAGGTCGAAGAAACCCCATCAGAACACCATACATACCTGTGAAAGAAATACAGTTGAAATCAATAAAAGGGAAAATATCCAAGATATCTTCATTGACACATTTTTTACTCATAAATGTTCACAGGAACGAAAAACAAATTTCTTTCGATGATTTATATGGGAAATGTTTACATCTTTTCACCATTTTGAACTCGAAATATGTCGCACAATTTTTCAACGTTATCATCTGGGCTATTTCATGGCAGATGCAATGCAAAATCTCCGTAGACTTTCTATTTTGGGTTGTGTATTGAAACCAGAGGCGGTAGAGGGGTCTTTTCAAAACAGATAATCTGGACATTTTTTATATTAGAGGATGAATGTTGTTTGAGCACAAAGGTATTTATAGTTATCGAAATATCAAGCGAAAATTGGTGGAAGCAAAAACTCAGGACAGAGTGTAAATAAACCTTCTTTAAGTAAGTAAACAAAGCTATGTACATAATGTAGGTAAATCAAGCTATGGAGCAAAATCTAGTGATTGTACTGGACCCTGCCTTTAGCTTGTTTAGATGAGGATCTTGCTAAAATATGTTTTGTTTTAATAGGAATTTTTTACAAGCACTCGCTATCGACTGCTATGCTTAAGGAACCTCAAGTTTTTGTTGACTCTCTCTGACAGAGGAAATTCGATCCACATAACCATTATAAAAAGAATCTAAACATATTGAAAGCCTTAAAAATCAGAAACAGGTTTTACAAAAAGACATCATGAATTTTTACCATAAGGACGTAGATACAACCAGATATCATGTTATTATAATTCTCAAATTAGCTTACTCACGACACCAAGATATTCTTACTTGAATTTTCTATACAACATAAACTTTAATGGCATATTATATTGTTCATATCTGGTGGAGAAGATTTTTAAAATAAAGTATTCTTTTTGAAAACATTGTAAGATTTCATGTTAGAGGAATAAAAGGCAAAAAACTTACCAGACAACTGTGCTTTCGAGAACCATTTTTGCCTGTTACATTCATAAAGTGAAAATAAGAACGGGTGCGGATATAATTGGAAATGAGTAAAAACAGATCACTTGGAAAACAAAATATATGTGGAGAATCAATAAAAATAAATTGCAGCAATGTATATATGTTTATAAACATTCTTAAAAGGAATATCAAATTTAAAACATATCTGTTTTCAAAGATACAACTGGTTTTAAAAAAATCAAGTTTTGAAATTATCCCTAAACATTCTTAGTTCGGACAGCGAACCAGTACAAAAATGATTTTCTTATATCCTTACAAAATACATAATAATGACAGCAATTAAAAAGTATATTCCAAACATAATACATTTTAAACTTCAAGACATGAAAGTTATGGATATTGAATTAATAGTTTAGGTTTGATTTGACATGTTTAAATCAGCGTTCTGTGACTGGGTCATACTAAAACACGCCTGCCGACGCCTGCCGGGGAAAACACGCCTGCCGAGAGAAAACCACACGCCTGCCGTTTACCTGATGGATAATTTTAATATTTTCTTTTATATTTTATTTAACTTAACTAAATCAATGATCATAATAACAAAAAGTTGACTTTATATTGATTATTTAGCACAAAATTAGCAAAAATGTTCAATGTTGGTAAAGATAGATAACTCTTACGTGGAATCCATACGCCTGCCGAGGAAATCTAGACGCCTGCCGTTTATTTGATGGATTATTTTAATTTTTTCTTTGATATTTTATTTCTTTTAACTAAGTAGATGATAATAGAAATAAAAAGTTGATTTTATATTAATTAATTAACACAAAATAAGTAAAAATCGGGTAAGCAGCTAGCTCTTACGAAGAAATCATACGCCTGCCAAGAAAATCTATACGCCTGCCGTTTATTTGATGGATTATTTTAATTATTTCTTTGATATTTTAGTTTACTTAGCTTAATAAATGATAACAGAAATAAAAAGTTTACTTTAAATTCATTAATTAACACAAAATTAGTAAACATCGGGAAAGTAGATAACTCTTACGCAGAATGCATACGCCTGCCGAGAAAAGTACACGCCTGCCGCTTACCTGGCGGATGATTTTTAATTTTTTCTTTTATATTTTATGTTTTCCAACTAGATAAATGATCAGATTAATTAAAAATTTACCATATTTCTTAATTAACACAACATGAGTAAAAATCATGGGTAAATATACGTGGAATCCATACGTCTGTCTTGAAGATCTATACGCCTGCCGTTTACCTGTAGATGATTTAATATTTTTCTTTCGTTAGTATTTTATTTTACTGTACTAAATAATAAGCATAGTTAAAAAGGCTTAAAAAAAAATTGCGAAGGACTTAAAAATAAAGGAAAAACTCTTACTTATAAATCTTACGACTGTCGATTTAATATGCACGCCTGCCATTTTATTTATGTCATTTTTATTTGTATTAACTAATTTATGAATTACTTTAGATTGCTATAGATTTACCATTTTGCCTTATAATTATGTTCAGAACTATACTTGTTGCTGCAATTGATTCTTTATATTACATGAAGTCTGGTGATACGAGTATGATATAATCCGTATGTCATTCCTTTTAAGTTTGACAAAGTTTTGTTTTCTATCGAAGTATAATATTTTAATTAATATGCCTGTCACTGAAGCTTTTTATGATAGAAATACAGGGTAAGATTTATGAACATGTCTATAGATACGAAACGCCAAAGGAATATACACAGTTATACATGAAGGCATTAAACTGAAAACTTTTACAGTTAAATATAAAGGGCCTTTTCTTTAATATATTGTGCAATATGTACAGACATAGCAACAATTATGTAAAAGTAGGTAACAAGTTAACTCCCCCATATAGACCAGAAATAGGAGTTCGACATTACTTGTCTTGAATTTTGTATTTACATGTTCACCCAACACAATATTTACAGTTTGACTCAAAACGTATTTCTGAATTTAGTATAACAGTGCATTGATTATATATATTCACATCAGTATACTTTCCTTCTTATTTCAGACACCACTTTTAGATCGTATGAATATATAACATAAAATATTTTGATTATACGTAAAATACATGCATATTTTAAGGGTTCTTCGAAAAATTAGAGACCATCTATAATCTTAAAATTCGAGCAGAGACATACAAAAGTCATGTATATAACAGATATTATATACGTATATACGTCCCTGATTCGAGTTTGTAATATATATTTCATTAACTGCAACAAAAGAAGAAGGGTATGAAAACACTGGTACAGTATAACGATAACTATGTGAAAAGCTGAAGTTTTTCAAGAAATAAAATAAAAGACATGGATAAATGATTAAATCGGCAGGCGTACAACTCAGTGTCTCGGCAGGCGTAAGCAGTTTAAGAACTCTTTGTCTTCTTTACAGACTTTGAACATTTTTAATAATATTTTTCATTAAACAGCGAATACAAAATAACATTTTATTTCTTTGATTATGTATTTAGTTTGGAAACATAAAATATCCAAGAAAAAAAAATATTATCCATCATATAAACATAAAAAACAGCAGGCGTATAGATTTTCTCGGCAGGCGTATGCATTCTGCGTAAGAGTTATCTACTTTCCCGATGTTTACTAATTTTGTGTTAATTAATGAAATTAAAGTAAACTTTTTATTTCTGTTATCATTTATTAAGCTAAGTAAACTAAAATATCAAAGAAATAATTAAAATAATCCATCAAATAAACGGCAGGCGTGTAGATTTTCTTGGCAGGCGTATGATTTCTTCGTAAGAGCTAGCTGCTTACGTACGCGATTTTTACTAATTTTGTGTTAATTAACAAATATAAAATCAACTTTTTATTTCTATTATCATCTATTTAGTTAAAAGAAATAAAATATCAAAGAAAAAATTAAAATAATCCATCAAATAAACGGCAGGCGTCTAGATTTCCTCGGCAGGCGTATGGATTCCACGTAAGAGTTATCTATCTTTACCAACATTGAACATTTTTGCTAATTTTGTGCTAAATAATCAATATAAAGTCAACTTTTTGTTATTATGATCATTGATTTAGTTAAGTTAAATAAAATATAAAAGAAAATATTAAAATTATCCATCAGGTAAACGGCAGGCGTGTGGTTTTCTCTCGGCAGGCGTGTTTTCCCCGGCAGGCGTCGGCAGGCGTGTTTTAGTATGACCGCTGTGACTGAGTAATATATTTTTTTTCAAAGTGATCTAAGCGACGAGAGGAAATTGTCTTCTGTTGATAAAAATACTCATTCAGCATTCAGTCATTCTAATATTCCTGACGAAATTCTGAGTTATGTCAACAGTTGAAAATTCTGATGGAGCTAACATGGCTTCTGATGAAAAGGTCTGTTTGTATTTGATTTGTTATTCTTTTGACAAGAGTGTCTGCTCATGAAGTCATGATGAGATTGGACACAATCTACCAATAGCATGGTCGATTGTCTTAGTCTCATTTGTTGGAAAAATGCCTATTTAAAATACCTAACAGGTGTCAAATTTTATATTCTTTTCTGAAAAGACCCAGGGGCAAGATTATTTCTATGGTTATAACGCATGCCTCTGAATTTCAATCAATCAGTTAAATGTATGGGAAGAGAGACACCCTATCTTATGTTACACATAGAATGCATATATTTAACATTTAATTGCTTATTGAGTGAAATTCAGAGGCTTCTGGTTATAAAACGGTATTCCTGTGTATAGGAAAGGAGAAATGAAAATATATACATGTAAGTCGTATTTATATATAACTAATAATATGTATGTACTATGATGGCTGAATGTATGTTTGCCCTAGGCTATAATGCATTCGCCCTTGACATTGTTCGCTCTATTGATTATTTAGAGATCAAAGGATTGTGTTGTGCTCAGGTAAATACATTCATTAAACTTAAGATAGAATAGGTGTTCATCCGCTGCTCGCCTTCTAAATGGGCCAATTAATGTCTCAATTTATTTAATTGTTTAAAAACATCAAACGAATCATTTAAAATAATCAACAAGAAAGTTTCTATAATTTACAGCATTAAAATCTAACTTTATTAAGACCAATTACGTCTTTTTGAAAAAATAAAGTCATAATTAAAACATAAGAAAAAGTTATTGGAAGTAATTTTAAAGCAAGAGTAAATGTAAGAGTATTAAATGAAATAAACTAAGATATTTATTCTAAAATGATGCGGTTTATGATCGAGGTATTTTAAAGCAAGTTAATATAAAAGTACAAAATAAAAAGAGTTAAGAGTATTAAATGAAATAAAGATATTTATTCTAAAATGATGTGGTTTATGATGAAGGTGTAGGTGGAGCGAACAAGGTTTAGAGCGAATAATATTTAGAGCAAATGGACTCTGGGCGAAGAGACTTAAGCGAACAGATAAATTGGGCAAATGAACCCGATACCACTATGGCTGGACTGAGAATAGAACCCAGAAGCCCTGCATCTCTAGTCAGGAGCTCTAGCCACTGAGCTACCCAGGCCGATATCAATGGTCCAATTAGCCCTATAACTACTACACCTGAAAAATATTGACCTCCTTTATAAAAATCACCTTGTCTTTACAGGTTTAAATATTATTCCAAAAGGTTGATATGTTGTTGGCAATATATGGGTAATATACTGACATTTAATTTCATATTTTATGCATAATGTAATGTACCGGTAGTTTCAATATTATAGTTTAAACAATATTTTATTTCAAAATGAAATAGGATTGGACAGCAGGCAATTGCCTATTTTTGTCCTCTCCCTTTTCAGTATTATAATACATGAAATATCATAATAATGGATACTATAATAATCATAAGTTCCTTTTTGATGTGAATATGTGCATTACTTCTGCAGATGACTACATGTGTCACTGAAACAGATTAACCAAACAACAAAAACACAGACTGATATGCAATTTATCTTATTTTTCTTTACATGCCATTGCATGTTTTTTTTTTCCTTGTTGGTATAGATGGTACGGAAGCGTATTAGTGCCACATTGTAAATTTTTTTTTCTTTAAAATTCCAACTTTAAAGTTGATTTTTCCAACTTTAATCTTGGAATTTCCAACTTTAATCTTGGAATTTCCAACTTTAAAGTTGATTTTTCCAACTTTAAAGTTGGAATTTCCAACTTTAATCTTGGAATTTCCAACTTTAAAGTTGGAATTTCCAACTTCAATCTTGGAATTTCCAACTTTAAAGTTGATTTTTCCAACTTTTAAGTTGGAATTTCCAAGATTAAAGTTGGATTTTCCAACTTTAATCTTGGAATTTCCAACTTTAATGTTGATTTTTCCAACTTTAAAGTTGGAATTTCCAACTTTAATCTTGGAATTTCCAACTTTAATCTTGGAATTTCCAACTTTAAAGTTGATTTTTCCAACTTTAAAGTTGGATTTTCCAACTTTAAAGTTGGAATTTCCAACTTTAATCTTGGAATTTCCAACTTTAAAGTTGATTTTTCCAACTTTAAAGTTGGATTTTCCAACTTAAATCTTGGAATTTCCAACTTTAATCTTCTGTTGTTATTACGATAGGTTTTTCCATTTCAGACGAATTTCTTTTAATAAGTGATCTTTATTAGCGCCATGTAGATACAAATTCCAAGGCTTTGTTTTGATCTTAATTGTCTCTTAGTGTTCTTCTTTCTAATCCTGCATTTAATTAACGACACCCTCTTGTTTTACATATTAAGATAACATTTATTTGATTCAAAATTATTTCGATATTTAATATCTGATACTGCATACATTTAAACGTTTTAATCTTATATATATATATGAAAACTTCTAGTTCAGACATACACAACTATAAGTTTATGCACAGTTTGCCTGTACATGTAATATATAATGTATACATGTACTGTTATATATATATTCATGTATTTGATTCAAAATTATTTCGATATTTGATATCTGATACTGAATGTATTTAAACGTTTTAATCTTATATATTTATATGAAAACTTCTAGTTCAGACATATACAACAATAAGTTTATGCCCAGTTTGCCTGTCATATAATGTATACTGTTATATTTACAAAAAAATAAAGTCAAACAAAAAAGTTGGAAATTCCAAGATTAAAGTTGGAAAAATCAACTTTAAAGAAAAAAAATTACAATGTGGCACTAATACGCTTCCGTAAGATGAGCATTATCCAGTAGACAAAATTATTATGTATCGAGAATGTCAACAAATATGTGAAACATTTATATACTAAAAAATATTGCTCTGCCATACTGATTTATAGAAGATATTTAAACTGGTTACAGGTACATGAATTTTTCTTGTTTTTTTTTTTCAAAGGAGCTAGGAATCAAACTGATACATGTGACATTTAATTCTTAATCATGATACTTCTTTCTTTCTCTTTGTTAGGACGCTGAATCTTCTGAGGTGCATAAAGTTCACAAAATGCGAGCCAAGCGAGACCACATGGGTGAGGTTGACCCTGTGTACAAGAAACTGTCTGCCATCAATGGAGAGATCAACCGGATGTCCTCCAAGGAACTAAGGGACAAGCTTGCCGAACTTAAGCTAGATGTCAGGTACATCTAATTATATATAATTAATATATATACATACAGTCTAGAGGAGTATTCAGGCTTTAAATGGTGAACATGGTGATTTGAATAAAGCGAAATTAATTATATGGACTGAGTTTTTCTAGAAATAAATAAAATTTTATTGTGATATTGTTTTGCAGTTTTCGATGAGTAATTTTCAGGAAATTTACACTGCTATTAAAGTAATGAAATTGAGTTTTCTAAAGTACTAGCTGTATACAGGGAAATATTCGCTCCCGTTTTATTTTCGCCCCTTTTGCCCTCGTTGTCAGTGGGCGAATTTAAGACTGGGCGAATCCAAAAGTCTCAAATTATTTTTCTTTGAACAAAACTGTGTCTGGACGAATTCAAGAAGGTGCAAAACTCAGGTTGCATGTGTAGAAGGGCGAAAATTACACGGGGCAAAAATAACACTATATACAGTATTAATAATATAAAAATTTTGAACTTGAAAAAATATGCTATATATGATAAATGTATAATAAATGTATTATTATCTTTAAATAGCAGAATCTCAATTTACTAGGTTACATCATGATAATAACTTCATCATTCCTTAAATTTGATTATTCCTAATGAATTTTCATTTATTTTAATTAATATGAAATAATTAATTATGGTGAAATATTTATATGTAGAGGTTCCAAGGACATTTTGCAGAAACGGCTGAAGATGCACTATAAGCAAAGAAAGCTGATGAAAGCGAAAGTAAAACCACCAGGAAACTCAACATACGATTATTTGATTATCATTGACTTTGAAGCAACATGCCAGGAGAATAATTTGAATTACAATCACGAGATCATCGAGTTTCCAGCTGTCTTGGTGGACTGTCACACAAGAGAAATAGTAAGTTAAGATGCAAAAGGACTCAAGATTATTTTCTCATAACTTACTTTGATAGAGTTATCTATCTCTCTTTGTTGCATATTTTGCCAATGTGACTGGTTTGAATACTTGCACTAGATAACTCATTTGGTAGAGCACCTGACAAGCAATTCAGGGGGCTCTGGGTTTAAATTCTGGTCCTGGTCCATCATTATTTCTCCCACCCAGCTACACTAACAAAATGTTCATAGCTAGTCCAGATTCCAAAATGAATGAAAGAATCAAGTTTTTTTTTACAGATATGCTGAAGGTTTAAAATATGATAATTCTAGTGCTAAATGCTTCTCAACATGAAGTAGGGTTTTATTTGATAATCATCACATATTTTATATTTAAATGTATATATGTATATATTAATTATTATTGTATATACAATATGTATTTGAAATTGAAAGCTATCATTTTAAACATGTTTGATTTGTACTGACAATTGATTTCTGATTCAAATACAAGTAAATTTAAATATATGGGATGAATGTATCAAATTTGATATATTTAAATATTCTTAACTTATACATGTATTGATTTCAATCTGAACTAATAATTGAGTTACGATCTGTTCTAGGTGGACGAATTTCATGAGTTCTGCAAGCCTATCATCAATCCGAGGCTGACAGAGTTCTGTTGCGGTTTGACAGGAATAACTCAGGTCGGTGAGAGAAACAGTTAAATGCTATCAAAAATGAACTGTAATGAATAGTGTCTATAAATCTGTATGTAAACAACTAATAACTGTAAAGATATGTTTTAAACATTTATTAAAGCCATAGTCTAACTGTAAAGATAAACATGTAAACACCTGCACAGCTTTCTTTGAATATAAAGCTGTAATAAAACAATGTAATGATAACACAGCGACTATATAGTTCATATAGTTGTGATAGAAAGCATGATGAAGAAGATGAATATACAAGTCAGATAGTCGAAAAAAAAATAGCAATTTTAGATAAAAAATTATCTTTTAAAAATTTAGTTCAGTCAATGTGAACAAAAGACCCAGATTCGAACTCATGATCTGTGGTTTACAAGCACGGTACATGTACAATAACCACTGAGCTATAATGATATACAGCCAAATCAATCAATACAAACAATTTGAATTACCATCTTGTGACGTAGTGTCGTAAAAAGTATAAGTCTAGGTGTAGTGAGGTACCTTAAGCAAAGCTTGTGGAACTTGATATATTTTAGGGAAATTTAGATCATTGAGTGTTAAACCTATTAACAAAGCTACAGAGTGGCTTTAATGTCATGAATATTTATGTAGTGAATTTTGATTGATTTTCAGGATGTGGTAGATAAAGCGGATGAATTTCCAGCGGTGTTGGAGAGAATGGAGTCTTGGATGTCCAGTCATTATCTGGGGGCGGATCATACATTTGCAGTGGTCACAGATGGGTAATTAACATGTGTTTATACCTATCATAAGGATAGCTTACTGGTGATATGTAAAAGTTTTGTAGGAATTAAATCAGTAAGCTTTCAACTATTCAACAAACTATTTCAAGAAGCATATAGATTACCTTCATCCATTGTATATTGTGACAGTTACCTTGTTTTGAAAAAAATTATATAACCCAAAGAACATTTCCTTGAGCAAGTTTATTGTTTCTTGTAATTACAACACAACTCCAGTTCATCATGTGTTCATGTAGATTGTTTTTCAATAACCAAAATAAAGCATTTATGATTAATATCATTTCTAATATTATTTTCAGACCATGGGATATGAGCCGTTTTCTTCAAATGCAGTGCAATTTTAGTAAAATTCATTTTCCTCACTGGGGAAAGAAATGGATCAACATTCGTAAAGCATATTCAAGTTACTATTCATGTAAGCGTATGAACTTGGAGGAAATGCTTATAAATTTAGGACTGAAATTCCAAGGAACGCAACATTGTGGACTTCATGATTCAAGAAATATAGCACGGATCGCCATACAGCTCTTAAACGATGGTTGTGATTTAGTCAAAAACGAATTTCTCCATGTAGCCCCTCCTTCTCCTGGTTCAATGTCACAAGGACACTTGTCAAACATTTCGACGGGGGACACGTCAGACCATCAGAACAGAACAAAGGAGGAAATAGTAAAGAAACTGGAGGAAATGAAATTAGAGTCCAAGAACTTTGTGGAGGAGAATCAAGATTTGTTGGAATATCACAGATTGCAGTCAACCTGAAATGCCATTTAGTGTCTGTAAACGTTAAATATTTCACATTGAAGCAATTCAAGTCGATTGGTGTGATGCCGTTCCTGAAAAGTTTAAATTCATCCATATATCCACGTTATCAAACAGGATCCATGTGTTTTAAAGATCCTTTTTTGTTGCAATAATCATTTGATCGAAATATTCTTACTTTAATGAAATATTTCCTTTACCTTTATCATGTAATATTTTAATTATCAAAATATTTGCCTTTAAATTCTGCTTTGTTTTAATTGTACAATTGATCTTAAAAATAAAATCCTGATGATAAATGAAATACTTGATACTTGATTATCTGGATGCTAGGATAGATTAACGTTTTTGGAACAATGAAAACTGGGCTAAATTCTTGGAGCTTGTTACATATGGTAATTAAGAGGGCTAGATGGTCGTGGCCATTTTTAGGCAATATTTACCTCCTTAGAAGAAGAGTTCTGTATAAAGCTAGCTATAGGAAAATGTTCAAACTTTAAAGTTAAGATACTTAGATTTCTTCTTCACTTAATTGATAATAATGTATGGCCAAAAATATCACATTTAAAGTTTAAGGCGAATGTAGTTCATGTAACTTTATAACTACGATACAGGCATGTGGCACGAAAAAATGTAAAATAAATAAAATGATGTTTCAATAAAAAAAAAAAAATGGAGTCTGGTTGGGGCACAGGCACCTGACCTTATAAATTTTTCTCATAATAAAAATAAATACCCTATATCTAATATAATTAGATATAGGGTATTTATTTTTATTATGAGAAAAATTTATAACGTCAGGTGCCTGTGGGTTGGGGGTATGTTTTCTGTTAGGTTGGGTCTGGTCGGTACTGTATATTGCTAAGACAGAGGTTCTGGTCATTGAGTATATAATGTTTAAAATTAACCTTCTTCTGCTCTGCTGTTGATTAAATGAAAGATAAATACACATTTCAGAAGCAGACCCTGAAATCGTTACTGAAAGAAGACCTCATGTTGTGTGTATCTGGAATATACATGGGGCGGGACTTACAGGCAATAAGAAAAGAGGCCCAGGGGCCACATCGCTAACCTGAGCAACAAGAGCCATAACTCTGATTAAATAAGAATTATAGCACCAAAATCGAAATATCACGACAATTAAGTACAGTGGATCTTGCACAAAAAGTGCCAATTTTTATCCACATATTTTTATGGTAAATAACAAGTCCATTTCGTTGATTTAGTATTTGTGAGAAGATTTTTCTCTATTCCTATTTAACCCCCACCCCTTTGTGACCCCACTTTTCTCAAGGGAATCATGGTTTGACAGTTAGAAATGTTATCGTCAGTGATAGTAAGCTGTGATTTTAGTGGACCCTGATGTAAGTACATGTAGGTTAATAGCTAGGTTTTTCTACCTGGTAATATTTGTCTTATTGATCGTAATAATTAACAGTTAATTAATAATAAATACATTAATTCTTTCAACAAGAGTTATAATTTATAACACATTGTCTTCATTTCATTTGCTAGTGATAGGATTTGAACCCATTCTTCATTCCAAATGGAATGTGTGCACCATTACACCACACCAGCTTGTAAACAAAGACCTATTATAATAGTGAATGATTATACATGTATACATGTAGCATGATCATTTTCTTCACTGTTTTAGTGTTTTCTGCTCATGTGAGCAGGGGCTATGATTCAGTTATCATATCTCTAAGCAATTTTTTCACGCACAACCCTAAATAGGATCTTGTCTTAAAAGGTCTAATTAAAAGGGAAACAAAACTAACATAAAATAAAAACATCTGAGCTTAGATTAATTCATGTATCCTTAGAACTACATGTATGATTTTTCTAGCCCCCTCTCCCAGGGCCCCTTCCTTATGCTCAACAAAGATGAAGTTTACAAAAAGTAAAGAATTTGGATTGTGGCCCACAACCACGATTACATGAATTAAAATGATATCATCAATACACAAGAGATATAACTATTATATGCACAAAATTTTGCAATGTATATAATATGGCTGCACATTTTTATAAGAACTATATGATATAGAATATAATGTAATATCTACATCTATAATACAGTATACATATATAATAAAGAATGTCATTTAAAAACCTTCTGACTATGGGTGATGACCTATATATTTTTCAGTACCGGTAGTCACAGCGCTGTACACAATTTACAAGTTGGCTAGAACCTGGCATTTAAATGACAGTACGTATCACATTATCTCACCAGATAGCAACAGACCAGAAAGAATAAATCTTTGGAACCAACAATGTTGGATAGGGAATCTAAACTGTGTATTTATTGGATTAACATTATGTAAGGTACATGTATTACATTTTTTCATCTACATATATTTACATTTTCCAGTGTCTTTGCCTGTGATAACACTATATACATATCGATTTTGTACTATAAAACCCATAACTTCAAATGACGCCAAATTGAGGCGCCAGCGGGGTTTGCTTATTCATATTTAAATATTTAATCGTGCGATGGCTTAAAATTATATAAATATAAGTAATAAGGAATCATTCTTTGAATATTATGAGGTGATAATTTTGGTCGGGGTGTGATCAAATCTATCATAAAGCCCTTCGGGCTTTATTGGATTTGATCACGCCCCCACCGAAATTATCACCTCATAATACTCATTAAGAATGATTCCTTATTCCTTATGTAATTACTTAATTAGAAAAAATGAAAGAAATAAGTGTTGTTTGTAAGTTTAAGGTGATGCATGGTTAATTTATTTTTATTAAATACCAATATGATTTGAACCAGACTGAGTCAACAATAGGCTGCAAAAAATGTCTTCGGTCACACAAACTACTGGCATGATTAGAAACAATCATGCCAGCTTGTAGTTTATGTACTATATTAAAATTTCTGTACTTTACTTTTACTTGCTCAGTTATCATACAAAGATGGGTTTGATTGTTGTAAATTCAGTTTTATTTAGGGAATAAGGAATCATTCTTTGAGTATTATGAGGTGATAATTTTGGTTAGGGCGTGGTCAAATCCAATAAAGCCCAAAGGGCTTTATGATAGATTTGACTACGCTCCGACCGATATTAGCACCTCATAATATTCAAAGAATGATTCCTTATATTTATATTATTTCCAATTTGTACACTTTAAAACAGAATTATTTTGAAATCACTATTTTTCATGAAGCACGTGCTATGTATTACTGAGCAGCGCAGCCAATACCGTTTCTCGGTTATGCTATTAGACACGCCCATTTTGTGTCACTCATGTTTTATGAAGTTATTGGGTTTTAGGATTCAAAATTGATTCGTAATGTTATCGCAGACAAAGTTGTACAGTTGAAAATGTAAATATTGTTAAATAAATAATAAAATAAAATGAAGCAGATATGTAGAACACATAAACAGTATAATTGCCATCTTTCTGGACTAAGGCATGAAAAAAAATTATCTTAACTAGCTGTGCATAGTTTTGAGTCATTAGATAACAAAGCTGGATTTTCAGAACAACAGATGTCTGACCTATATACTAGATGATTTAATTGCTGCATTATATACTGCAGATAACATATCTGTAAGCATTCAAGTTTGCACGTGTCATTTAAATCAATTACATGATCTCTCTCACAGGTAGCTGGACCAGGAACCCAGTTAGTGAACTAGGAAGATTTCCTCTACATTATGATATTGTCAATAGATTACTAAAATATTGCTAACTATATTAAGACCTGAATACAGAAAGCCAATCTGTAGACTGCGGCTATCAGCGCATAGACTTTTCATTGAATTGGGAAGATATAATAACACACCTAGAACAGAACGAATATGTAAAAATTGTACACTTAATAGAATTGAAGACGAAAAACATTTTCTTATCCAATTCAGCAAATTTACAAAAGAAAGAGAGGAACTATTTCATTTAATCTCATCTAAAGTTAAACATTTTCCTAGTTTGCAAGATAAACAAATTTTTTTTTGGATTTTAAACTGCGAAGAATTATAGATATATTAAACTCTCTTGGTAAATTTTTACAAAAGGCATTGTCTTAATTTGTATCCCCTAGTCAAATAACTTTTCAATCATATGATTAACTATTTCAGATTTGTATGTACATTTGTATTTTCATGACATTTAACATAAATATACACTCAGTCAGAAGACATTGTATTGAGTATATAGAAACATACATATGTATATATATTATATACTAGTATACTAATTAAATGTTCATGTCTGTCCTAGCTCTTTCAATCATCCAACTCTTTCCCTCTTGTATATGTAATGCTTATTGAATGTCTTGTTTGTACATTGGATGTTCTATGTACAATCTTTATGTTGCCCCTTGAGGGCCCTTAATTGGTTAATAAAGAAATTGGAAATTGTATTCCAATAAATAATATAACCTGTAACCCGCCATGTTGGATTTGTAAGGCTTTGTAGTTTAGCAATAGATAAACACTGAGTAAGTCAACCTAATATTATACCAACTTAAAACAAATTCAAAATGAATTTATTATATACTAGCCTTGTGGGATATACCTTACAACTTCAATATGTATATATGCACTCAAGTTATATATACCTAGAGTTTTAAGTTCAGGAAAGTGAGTTTATGCATTATGTATTAATTAATTCAAAAATACTATTCCATAATTGTGAGTATTATTATGCATTAATTGTCATAATTCTTTTTAGATATACTGGTAAACTTTTCCAAAGCTCAGGAGAGGATCCCTGACCATGGACCCCTGGAACAGCGCCCAGGATGTTGTACGCTGCACCCTGTGTCGGGACTCTGTGGCCCCCATGTACTGTGAAGTTTGTCATATACATCTGTGTAAAGACTGTGTAGAGAAACATTTCTCCGATTCCTCTAAAGTTCATAACGTGGTGCCACTTAAACAATATTTAACAACTCTAAACTATCCTAAGTGTAGGAAACACCCCACCAAACAATGTGAACTCCACTGTGAACAATGTGACATTCCTATTTGTGTACATTGTGTTTCATCTGGGAAACATTTGGGACATAAACATATTGACATTTTAAAAACCTTTGAAAACAAAAAGGAATATTTACAGAGAGAGTTGCAAGAATTAGAGAAATCCCTTTATCCTAAATACAAAGAAATTGCATCTAACATCCCAGTGCAGAAAGCTGGTCTGAGTAAAAATTCCTGGAAATTGACAACAGCAATTGACAAACAAGGAGAAGTCTGGCACAGAGAAGTAGACACCATTATAACAAACCTGAAATTTTACGTGGAGAAAATGGAATCCGAACACCTGGTCATCCTAAATAAACAAGAAGATGACATCACACGCACCATTTCTGAAATCACACAGACCATTGCTGAACTGAAGAAGTTACTGAACTCCAAAGATGTCTGCCTTGTCTCTGAGTACAAATCCAGGAACGCTGAATTCAGAAGATTGCCTCCTAAACTCAAAGTGTCCCTACCAAACTTTAGGCCTCAGGAAATCCACACAGATCAGCTGACTGAACAGTTTGGTTCTCTGTCAGCATTATCTTTTACAATTACAGAGGAACACGACTACAGCATGCCGCCCCAGGGAGGCGAGTCCTCTCCCCCAGACCAGTCACTGATGGATGTACCTCTGGTCATCACCGCTATAGACACAGGGGACCGATGTCTATGGGGTGTGACATGTCTGAATGAGACAGAGATCTGGACATATAGTAATGACAACATGATGAAACTCTACAACCTTCGGGGTAAACTAGTGAAGTCCATCAAAACCAAGTCAGGGAACTTTCCAGGGGACATAGCAGTGACAAGGAGTGGGGATCTAGTTTATACTGAGGACAGTGATAGAACTGTGAACATAGTGAAGAATACACAGATACAGACAGTGATCAGACTACAGGGGTGGGAACCTCTCGGTGTCTGTAGTACCTCCTCTGGTGACCTCCTGGTTGTCATGGACAGTGATGATAAACAATCAAAAGTTGTGCGATACTCTGGCTCCACAGAGAAACAAAGTATTCAGTACAATGACAAAGGACAACCTCTCTATTCATCTGGTGGCATTAAATACATCAGTGAGAACAGGAACCTAGATATCTGTGTGTCAGACATTGACGCCCGTGCAGTAGTGGTGGTCAATCAGGCCGGGAAACTCCGGTTTACCTACACTGGTGCTCCCTCTACTACCAAGGGATCATTTGCTCCATACGGCATCACAACAGACAGCCAGGGTCGGATCCTGACAGCAGACCGTAACAAAGACTGTATCCACATCCTGGATCAGGACGGACAGTTCCTCCGCTACATTGACAACTGGGATTTACAGTTTCCATGGGGTTTATGTGTGGACACCAGAGACAACCTCTTTGTGGCTGAGTGTGTCAAAGGTAAAGTGAAGAAAATACAATATTACATGTAAATCAATTACTGTAGGTATACAATGTAAACTGTATAAATATCATTTGACTGTGATGTCAAATGTAAACAATATTTATGATTATATTTTTTGTAAAAAGAATAAATAAACATGTATTACATTTAAATAAAATGGCTGGGTATATATTATATATATATTATTATTATATAAACAAACGGTAAATAATTATCATACGTAAACAAACTGTGTACATATGTACATGAAGACAATTAATCTCTGGGTGTAGAAGTTATTTGTAAACACTAAACAAACTGCATGTAATAACATGTTTATCATATTATTGATATTAAAAGTAATGACAGTGTGTTTATCCATTACATTGTTTTACTATACAAAACGGTACTGAAAATCTATTGAGTATTAAATGTCATTAAAATCACCCTGTAAATACTATATACATGTATTAAACATGTAGTACACAAGGGTTAATGGACGTGTAGGACTCAATTCTTTACCAGCAATGGAGCGAGGCCATAAAGGGACTGATGCCCATTACATATAAAGAGGAGTGGTACAGGTATATTAACCTACATGTACGTAAAATTTCTGGCATAAATATTTAAGTGAGCTAATTGTTTTTACTAAACTAAACAGACTTACCTTTAGATCTTTAGAACTCAGGGATTGAAGTAGCCACATAATTATCCACCCAGTTAGTTCTAAACTTCTGTTCAGGAATGTGTTACTTCCTAGTTAAAAAAAATTATGAGCTGTATTTTTTAGAATTTTATTTTGCTGCAAAAACCTGCAAGTATGATAAATCTGCAGCTTAAAGTTTTATGAGAGATAAGACTTGAAAAAACCATCAGTTTTTGTCAGAGGAAAAATTTCTCCTCTATAAAGGAATATATATTATTAGCAGATCAATTTTCGTACAGGACGACAATAATTCAATTTTGCTCCAATTAAGGTTTCTTAACATAAAAATATGGCTAACAGGCATTTAAATTATTAAACCATCATATCTTTTGTCATTTTCGAAGATAATATAACATTATCGTGAAAAAAAAATTTCGACATGAAAATGCAGCTCGATCATATTGCTTTAACATATTTCCTATTCTGTTACTGGTGGAACTACAAATTCATGTTACAGGTGTATTGAAACAGTCAACAAACTCAATGTGTTTAATATATGAAATTTATTATAAAGTATAACATAGTTGATTTTACAAACCTTTGAATTCTTGTATCCTCTGTTAAGGATGGTCTAATCTGGTATGCCAAGTTTCCTGATGTTTTTATCTTCATTTTTTTCCTGAAGTTTTTATCTCCGAGTTCCTTAGAGAACAGGATAGGAGTTTCTGAAAATTGTACATGTATTTAAGCATTGAAAATGTTGGCCAGGGTTTTTTTTACGTTCAAAAATGATATACATGTGCTTTATATAAATATTAATTATGTGAGTTTTTTTATTAGTTAACATGGTTAAAATAATAAATGTAATTAAGTACCAAGATTTTGTGAATCAGAGGTGGTGGATATTTTAAACTAAATCATTTTGTCATTTTCTAATTCGAATAAATTTTGTATTGACAAGTTTTCATTTTAAACTTCATAAAGGTAGAAAAATAATCTAGTCTCTATCTCTCTCTCTCTGATACAATTGTGCAAAATATACTGTTGAGCTAGCTGATCTAATTTGATCAAAACACGACACACATGCACAGCTTAGCTAGGTTTTTACTAACTAAAGGATGGCAATTACTAACAGGATAACCAGTTATTTTGTCAGTATGTTGGTAACCGGTTATACAAAATCAGTAATCGGTTAGTCGTACCAAATATAAAAAGTTGTATATTTTTCAAGCAATTTCATTACTTATTGTCATTACAAATTTGCTTTTGTCTATTAATTGGACATAATATATATTATACCGGTACATGTAACTTAATGATCATAAAGAATGATTTTATTAAATGGAAGACCTAGAATTTGTCATAGGCAAACTTAAATTGATTGTTGATGATTTCCTTTTACTTTAATTACTATATGATTTATCGGGCATGGACAATATTATTTCATGACTCTTTGGCTTGTTATTTATGATAGATATTATTTCACAACTGTATATACCATACTCGTTGTTCAAGATTTTTCTTGAAAATCATGATAAATGATTTTCATATGCCTTGTTAACATCTATATTATTATACAAAATATAGTATTTCTGTGGCATTAATGACTGACAATTTACATAATAGAACTATATATACATGCAAAAATTTGTGTATTTTTATGTCTAACCAGTTAATCGGTCGATAAAACGAATAACGATTAACCGATTAGCAATTCTGCAATCGAATGCCATCCCTAGTTTTTACAAATCCATAGGCGCTCCCCAGCTAATTTTGTAAATGACGAACGATATCTATTTATATATTTACAGTGTACCCTAGTATAGTGGGTAGACATATATAAATAGATATCGTTCGTCATTTACAAAATTAGCGGGGAGCGCCTACAGTACTGTATGTACAAATCAGGTCATGTATGATACTTGAAGTGATAATGATATTTTAAAACATTGACTTTATATATATTCTAAAATGTATTATAACTTCATTTCAAGTATTTATATACATGTCATGTACATGTATTTGCTTTAATATAATATACCTTTTACTCACAGTACTTCCAGTCCCCAGGGAATGCAATTTTCAAATTGATAATCAAGTATAAAAAAAACAAGACAATTTCATGTCAACTAGGCCTATATATAACAACATAAAAAATCTTTTTCTTTTTTTCTTAGGAAATATTACCTTCATTAAATCTATGTAAAAATACACTTATAAAAGTTTAATCTTTTGTTTTAAGGCTCTGACTAGAGACATAAATAACATTTATACAGTCAAACCTCGTTATCTCGAACAAGAAAGGACTGCATGTTTAAAACTTCGACATTCCATTGTAGGTATTCGATATATATCAGTGTTCGAGATATATCATGGATATATGTCTATGGAGATATCGAAGTTTAACTGTAATATATATGTCTCTGCTCTGACTATGAAAATTGAATCGCGCTTTTACCGTTTCTGTTGTTACGTTTGTTTTAAACCTTAAAACGAATTAAATTGTTCTCCCAGCAAAGGGGTTGTTCTCATATACCTTTGGTAGCTAAACACAGTTTCGTATAAAATCCAGGGGGTTTTTCTCTGGGAAAAAGCATGATGGGTAGGGATTTTCCTGCTATTTTTATGCGGTATACATGAAAATTATTATTTTTAAGACTCAATTGCATAATATAGTAGTTTATCTTTCGAATACATGAAAAAAGTATGTAGAAAAATTTTAAAAATTAATTTTGTGAGACTCTAAAATAAAGGGAGGTAACTCCAAAAACATCCGGATTTTACACGTGCAAAATTTCATGAATTTTTTAGCGGGTAATATAGCTCTTTAAAAAGCTGGCGAATGTACCCTGAAAATACTATAAAACGATGCCTAAGGACTCGCTCTTAAAAATGTACGGAAATTAAAATGGCTGATTTGGGTGCATTCTGCTTTTAGGGGGAGCCTAAAATGCATGGATGTACTGCATTTAGAGGCATCCTTTTGCCTATTTTCCGCATGTTTTGAGTGCTAAATAAATTCTAGCATTAAGTAACATGTGCATTATTCTTAAATATTTAAAAAATTCACAATTTTATCTTTCTATTGATATATAGATATATATGTAACAAGTTTTTACAATTTATTTTTATAGGGGTCAGTTTTGCTTGTCCCTCATCTGAAAACGTCCTTATAACGTTACATAATTATAAAACTGTGTTTTGCACCCTTTTAAAGGAACACATAATATAACGTTGATCTGTCTTTATCTTACAAAATTGCTGCGTTAGCATTTTTGTTCAGTCAGTAGAGTTTTATTTTGACCCTCAAGCATTAAATAAATGTATAACATGCTTTGTGCATGTTTCATTTCTCACTTTATGACGTTGGGTATATGATTGTGTATTGTGACGTGTTGTTTTACATTGTGATGCATTAGCATTGTGACATTTTTAAGTGTGACGTCATGTCAACAAAGACGCTCCGATCATGAGTTCATAACTTTTAGTTTCATTGATAGAATAGAGAGAATATGATACACCAATTTTATGTGTATGTGTATTTAATTATGTGTTAAAATGAGTATCCGGTTATGGACTTTTGAGCCGCTCTATTAATTCAACTTTTAAAACCTAATGCCCCAATGAACTGCAAATCGTCTAATTTAATTTTCTGTGCAACTTGTCCAACCTGTAGGGAAAATTATATTGGCCAGACTAACCAGCTCAACGCCCGAGTAAGAGTCCACAAACAACAAATAAAGGACGAAACAGTGAGAAACACTCCATGTTCGGAACATTTTGCTAAGTGTGGAAAGGGAACATTTTTAAAAATATTTCCATTTTACAAAATGACGTCATTGACAACGTTACAAGCAACGTTTTTAATTTTGTATAACTGTCTGAAGAGCCGACATGGCTGAAAGCGCTAACAGTAAGCAATTTATTTAATTTGGACTGTCGCATTCTGTTTTATTTATTTATTTAAGTTTTTGCTGTACCAAGGCTTTATATATCTACATATATATATATATGTATGTATATATATATATATATATATATATATATATATATATATATATATATATATATATGAAAAATTCACAACACCGAAATGAACTCAACTAGTTTCACAAGGCCCGGTTTTTCGCAAGGCGGTTAACTCTAACACCGTGTTAACTCCGTGTTAAAGTCAGTGTTAAAGTTACGAAATGGTTAAATGTTTTTCAAAAGTGTGTTAGACCTAAACCATGTGTTAATTCTGTGTTAACTTTAATCCACCCCCAGTACCTTGATTAATCTTTAACACGGTGATTAAATATGGCCGCCGGTGTAATTTTGTTGCCACTTCAACTCAAAAATTTGGTAAAATTAGCATTTAACAGAAATTTCAAAGTTTAAAAAATCTTAAATATGATATGAACTACGGAAAAGCAACCGGCTTGACATGAAAAGATCCATTATCTGTGTGATATACTTATGGAGGAAGGAATTTGCACATGGTTATCCCCCTTATGTTAAAGGATCCTTTCGTTGGAGGAGGCTGCATTGTTGACAGCAGTATGAGAACAAAGAACCTCTCAATTTCACTTCTGGTCTTGGTATGCATGTTTTGTTACATTTCTCCTTAACTGCAATTTGTGTGCCTCATTGGACATGGCTTTGGAAGAATAAGGTACCAAGCATAGCAAGTGTCACCCAGCAGAATACTTTTTTCACAACTTCCATGTTATCCTTCTTCCAAATCTACAAATCAATGAATCTTATATTTAAAATACAAAACAACCGATTTTTTAAAAATTATAAAGATACATAAAACTTGTCAGAAATGTAAAATACATTTGAAATAGATACACTTAAAATATGTGCACGATGATTGGGATCTGCTCAGTGAAATGAAATAAATAATGTCAAATTTAAATATCACTGTTCGATTTTTTTTTAAATTATAAAGATACTTAAAACTTGTCAGAAATGTAAAATACATTTGAAATAGATACATTTAAAGGGGCATGGTCACGATTTTGGTCCAAAAAAAATTTCCCGATTGTAATGTTTACAATGCTTCAGTAAGGTATTTTTTTTATAAGCAACCAAAAGTTGAGTGTCATTCGTTGAGTTAGAAGCGAGTTACAGAGCTTACAATTCTATGCTATGTAAACAAAGCTTTTGTTTACATTTTGAACGGTGAAGTGAAAACTCCATTTTTAGACCGAAAATGAATGTGGTAAAAGTTAAGATCTGTTAATCTATGCTTAAAATGAATGAGAAGATGGGAAAATCAGTTTATAAAAGAACGTTTACCGGTATATTGAACTAATGTAAACAAAAACAGGGCACGAGCCTTGTTTACATGACAAATAATTGTGAGCCCTGTATCTTGCTTATAACTTCACTACTGACTCTCAAATTTCATTTGGTCGTTGGAAATGCATTCCTAAAGCATTGTTAATAATAAAAACAGAAAAATATAATTTGACCAAAAACGTGTCCATGCCCCTTTAAAATATGTGCACGATGATTGGGATCTGCTCAGTGAAATGAAATAAATAATGTCAAATTTAAATATCACTAATTTAATTAAATCAATACTGTATATGGAATTTTAATAATTAAATGCTTAAAAAATTTTAAATGAAGTTATTCTTTAAAAAAGTAATTCAAAAAGGGAAGATATAATATGAAATATTTGTACATAAAAATCATACAAATAGCTCCAAAAAACAGGTAGTTTTAGTATCTTTTCATTGCTTGACTGTGCATCACATTTATTTAGACGTTTTAGAAATAATCATTATCCATCACTTGCATTTTGTCAAAAGGGAGATAAATCTTAATATGCATTAAAACATTGAAAATAAAATTATGCTAACATATATTTATCAAGAGGATAATTCTTTTCTCAGTGATGTTTTGAAAATTGAAGGAAAAATGTTTTTTGTACCCATTTCACTAATAATTTTGAAAAATTTTGTTAAATGTCTTAAGTGACAACAACAATAAAATCAATGTGAAGGTCAAAAAAGGGAAAAGAAAAAAAAGTAGTCAGCTTAGTTACATAAATACACATACATACAAATTCATAGTTCTTATTGTAACGTCACAATCATCTTCACAACGTCAATGCTTTGTGATTACGGAACTCCACACAAACCCTTGACATAAGTCGCTATCTAAAAGTCGGGCTCAGGCCGTCGTATTTCATTGGTTCCAAGTCTCAATTCGGAGCCAATCAGAGTGCGGTTCTCATTCATATCAGAAACGATGTAAAGAAATGTGGCTGCGCACATGTTGATTCCAGAAAATAGCAAGTTTTCGATCTTCTTGTCGCATTTGTATGGATAATAACCGAACAAAATATCGCTGGTTAATTTTTTTTAATCGTTCACTGTGTTAGGACAGCTTTCTGAAGTTATATATACCTTTGGATGGAAAGTCACCATACGTACGTCAAATGTGCTTAGTTCCAATTAATACGTCCCGATTATCTATTAAACATGATATCGAGAGCTTTTGATTTTCAGTGAGACAATTAATATTGAATTTTTCGCAAATTTTTTGTTCGAGATCTGCCATCCTTGTGCTCAACCCAAACTACGTTTCATTGGACATTTTATTTTTAGAATTATTCCGTATTGTTGAGCGTGAGCCCGACTTTTAAATAGCGACTTATGTCAAGGGTTTGTGTGGAGTTCCGTAATCACAAAGCCTTGACGTTGTGAAGATGCGTCACAATGCGCTAATCTTATTGTGACGTCACAAAGCGCTAATTGATAACGAAACTTGTTGAGTTTATATATATATATATATATATATATATATATATATATATATATATATATATATATATATATATATATATATATTTATATATATAAGTTTTGTAGGGAATCATAAAGCTTAATTCTAACAAATCAGTTGATTTTAAGGTAGTTTATTAATGAAGGCATAATGTAACTGTAATTTTTAAAGATTTAAGTAATAAAGCATTTCTCTAAGTGCATGTAGATATTTTTTTTTGCTGTTGTTGTTTGTTTTTTTAATTATGAAAATAAAGCATTTATTATTAATGATATTACTTATCTTTTTACTTGGAGAGATTGCTTATAAATCTGGAATTGAAAGTTTAAGGAACGCAACATTTTGAACTTCAATGATTTGCAAAACGTAGCAAAAATTGCCGTATAGCTAAAAAACGACGGTTGTAAATTTAAACAAATATGAATTCTCCACCAATCCCCTCCTTCTCTAGGTTTAAAGTCACAAGGACGTTTGTCAAACATTTCGTCAGGGGACAAGTCTGACCATCAGAATAGAGCAAAGGAAGACTGGAAGAAATGAAATTAGAGTTTAAAAATTTTTTGTGGAGGAGAATCAAAATTTGTTGGAATATCACAGATTGCAGTCAATCTGAAATGATATTTAGTGTCTGCAGTTGTTAAATATTTCACATCTCAGCAATTCAAGTTGATTAGTGCGATACCGTTCTTCAAAAATTTAAATTCATCCTATCCATCAAATTTAAAATAGGATCCATGTTATTTAAATATACTTTTTTGTTGCAATAATCATTTGATTGAAACATTCTTACTTTAATGAAATATTTCCTTTACCTTTATCATCTATGTTATCAAAATATTTGCCTTTTTATTCTGCTTTGTTTTAATTGTGTAAATGATCTAAGTGACTTAAAAATAAAATCATTGATGATAAATGAAATACCTGATACTTGATTTATTTATCTGGATGCTAGGATAGATAAACGTTTTTGGGAACAATGAAAACTGGGTAAGTTCTTGGAGTTTGTTTCATATGGTAATTAAGAGGACTTAGTGGTCGTGGCTATTTTTAGGCTATATTTACCTCCTTAGAAGAAGAGCTCTGTATAAAGCTAGCTATAGGAAAATGTTTAAATTTGAAAATTAAGATATTTAAATTTCTTCTTTACTTGTCAATAACTTATGGCAAAAAATATCACATTTAAAGTTTAAGGCTAATCTGATGGTTAATTTGTTGACCATCCAGCCTCATTAATTACTGGTTTTTACCCATCGAGACTTGCATGGTAAATGTAACTATGGAAGTGGTACAAGGATGTTGCTTCAGATGTAGAGTATCTTCTAGATTTTTAGAATGCTTAAACAGGTTCAAGTTTTGGAAGAAGTTAAAAAATTATTTCCTAGCAGGTTTGTGTGTTGTACCTGCATGCATGGTTACATTTTCAAGTAAATATTTGTCCAGGTCTATAGTTGTTTTAAAAACTATGTGTGTGGTTCATGTAACTTTATAACTACGATACAGGAATGTTGCAAGAAAAAATGTAAATAAACAAGCTGATGTTTTGATTACAAAATTGGTTGGGGGTATGTTTTCTGTTAGGTGGGTCTGGTCGGTACTGTATATTGCTAAGACAGAGGTTCTGGTCATTGAGTATAATTATAATGTTTAAAAACCTTCTTTTGTTCTGCTCTTGATTGAATGAAAGATAAATACACATTTCAGAAGCAGACCCTGAAATCGTTACTGAAAGAAGACCCAATGCCATGTGTATCTGGAATATACAAAGGGCAGGACTTACAGGCAGGCAATAAGAAAAGAGGCCCAGTGGCCACATCGCTCACCTGAGTAACAATAGCCATAACTATGATTAAATCAGCATTATAGTTTCAAAATCGAAATATTATGACATTTAAGTGCAGTGGGTCTTGCACAAAATGTTAAAAAATCTGCCGATTATTATCCACATATATTGTTAGAAGGTTTTTCGCTATTCCTATTCATCCCTTCCCCCTACCCCCACTCCTTTGTGGTCCCACTTTTCTCCAGGGAAACATGGTTTAATTTGCACAACCTGATCTTCACACAAGTTTTAGTTTGGCTAAATGCTTTACCAGAAGATTTTCAAAGATTTTTCTCTATATCTACCTATGCAAACATTTTTTCCCTCATTGTGGCCCCACCATACTCCAGGGATCATGAATTGAACAAACTTGAATCTACACTACCTGAGGATGCTTCCACACAAGCTTAAGCTTTTATGGCCAAATGGTTTTTGAGAAAAAGATTTTTTCTATATCTTCTTATGTAAACATTTAACCAGAATTGTGGCAACACCCTATTCCCAGGGACCATGATTCGAACAAACATAAATTTACACTACATGAGGATGCTTCCACACAAGTTTTTGAGAAGATATTTAAAGATTATCTTAATATTTTCTTATGTAAAACTTGATCCCCTAAATGCGGACCCACCCTAACCCCGGGGACCATGATTTAACCAAACATGAATCCACACTACCTGAGGATGCATCTGCACAAATTCTGCACAAATTTGACCTTTTCTGGCCTAATAGTTCTGAGAAGAAGATTTTAAAAGATTTTCTCTATACTATATATAGTATTATCTTTATGGAAAATTGTGGCCCCACCGATTTTTAAAGGTTTAATTTATATATTTCTATATAAAATTTTATCTCCCCATTGTGGCCCCACCTTACCCCCCGGGACCATGATTTTACTAAACTTGAATCTGCACTAACCGAGAATGTTTCTACCCATATTTGCGCTATTCTGGCCTATTAAGTTTCTAAAAAGATAAGATTTTTAAAAGATTTTTTTTTTATATATATTACGTACTATATAAAAATTCATCCCCCATTGTGGCTCCACCCTACCCCCGGGGACCATGATTTCAACAAATTTGAATCTACACTTAGTCCTGAGAATGCTTCCACACAAGTTCCAGCTTTTCTAGTTAAATTGATTTTGAGAAGAAGATTTTTGAAAAATACCAACAAATTTTCAATAATTCTAAATTATCTGCCCTTTAACAAACTCGAATCTCATTTACCCAGTGATGCTTTGTACCAATTTTGGTTGAAATCAGCCCAGTAGTTCTGGAGAAGAAGATGAAATGTTTGTGACAACGACGATAACGACAGACATTTGGACAAATCTTGATCAGAAAAGCTCAGTTGAGCCCTTGGCTCAGGTGAGCTAAAAACGATAGGTCTGCTTCACACTTCAGTATGTATAGCAGACGCATTATTTTTTAAAGCAGACCCGAGCAGAAACAAAGTGGACCCAGGGTTAGCGTTTGGGGTCTTCTTTCTTGTTAGGTTGTGTCTGGTCGATAATGTAGGTGTCATGAAATTTACAATTTTAAAATACTGCTTTATGGTACTTTTAATATGCATTCAGTTTCTATTCAAAAGAAAAGAAGAGGATTTTTAAACATAGTATGAATTGAAATATATGACCATTTCCGCCTCATGCTGCAGTAAGAACACAAGTTATGACTCATGTTATCCCTACCACAAGTGACATAAAATTTACAATTTTGGTAAAGGGCTTTCAATGGTCTCTCTATAAATATGCAGTCAGTTTCTATTCAGTTTCAGCAAGTTATATACACACCCCTTCCCAGGGGGCTATGAAATTTACAAAATTAATTGAGGGCTTCATGTTCAACATAACTAAATATGAACTCAACTCAGTTTTTCTTTCAGATGTTCAGCAGTAGAGAATATTTTTGAAAAATGGCATAGTTTTGGCAATTATGGTCCTGCCCCTTGGGCTCCTATGTGGGCCAAACGTCCTAAAATTTATGTTTTTCAAACCCCAAAGATGCATCATACCACATTTGAAATGAATTGACCATGTAGTTTTCAAGAAGAAGTAAAAAATGTTCAATAATGTTAATACATGATATGTTGCACGACAGCAGACGGAAACCAATTGCAATAGGTGCCTGGTCACCTGAGTGACTTAGCTATAGGTGACCTAAAATAACATCGTGCAAATTGATTGATGTCAACAGTATTAGTTACAGGTGATTGAATTAAGGTGTATATATAATAAACTAAACAATACATTTGAAAGCAAATTTTATAAGTTAACTCAAAATGGAAAGTTTATAATCAAACGTAGACAGATCATGTATTGATCTAAAGGGTGAGGGTGTGAGGGGGTTGGGTCCTGACCATCCTTTAAACTTTTAAATTATTAAATTCAAATGATAAAGTAAATGTCAAAAATAGGCATGGGCTCTTTACAATGGTAGGCGGCATGCATTTGTTGTATATGTTTATATATTAATGTTATTAATTAATACCTTTTGTTAGCTTTAAATAGGGGTGCTTTCCATTTAACCGGCATCGCCGGATTTGCCTTTGTCGCCGATTGCTGGAACGTGCGTCACCGGCGAGCGATTGTGGCAACGCAACAAACCGTTTCCGATTATGAAACAAAATGGGGTCGGGGTTATCATATTCTACAAAACCGGGACTTCTGAAACTACAATTTGTCCTACTACATTCATTTGAAATATATTAAAACTGCAAATAGCCAAAATTCCTGGAGGAAATTTCAAGATAAGTATCAGTTTTAAGCTGCAATTGTCCTCGCTAGAGTATTGACGTTGCCAAACGTTTCATTTACGTCACAGTTTCTCGATGACGTCGCTGGCGAGGCAATGTTAATGGAAAGCGCCCTATGTTTGTAAATATCTGATTATATGACGTCAAAGTGCATGTGCCTATAAGTTACACTATAATTATGACGTCATCATAAGTATGACGTCATAGTAACACTACAATGTTATGTTTGTGTTAGTAGTTGAGTTTTAAAAGTTAGAACTGGTAGTCACTTGGATTTTGACAGTTAGAAATCGTCAGTGATAGTAAGCTGTGATTTTAGTGGACCCTGATGTAAGTAGGTTAATAGCTAGGTTTATCTACCTTGTAAAATTTGTCTTATTGATCGTAATAATTAACATTTAATAATAAATACATTAATTCTTTCAACAAGAGTTATAATTTATAACACATTGTCTTCATTTCATTTGCTAGTGATAGGATTTGAACCCATTCTTCAATCCAAATGGAATGTGTGCACCAATACACCACACCAGCTTGTAAACAAAGACCTATAGTGAATGATTATACATGTAGCATGATCATTTTCTTCACTGTTTCAGTGTTTTCTGCTCATGTGAGCAGGGGCTATGATTCAGTTATCATAAATATCTCTAAGCAATTTTTTCACGCACAACCCTAAATAGGATCTTGTCTTAAAAGGTCTAATTAAAAGGTAAACAAAACTAACATAAAATAAAAACGTCTGAGCTTAGATTGATGTATCCTTAGAACTACATGTATAATTTTTCTAGCCCCCTCTCCCAGGGCCCCTTCCTGATCCCCAACAAAGATGAAGTTTACAAAAAGTAAAGAATTTGGATTGTGGCCCACAACCACGATTACATGAATTAAAATGATATCATCAATACACAAGAGATATAGTAATTATTATATGAACAAAATTTTGCAATTTATATAATATGGCTGCATAGAACTATATGATATAGAATATACTGTAATATCTATATCTATAATAATACAGTATACATAATAAAGAATGTCATTTAAAAACCTTCTGATTATGGGTGACTATATATATTTGAGTACTGGTAGTCACAGCGCTGTGCACAGTTACAAGTTAGAACCTGGCATTTAAATAAGTATCACGTGATATCACTAGATAGCAACAGATCAGGAAGAATAAATCTTGAATTGGAACCAACAATGTTGGATAGGGAATCTAAACTGTGTATTATTGGATAAACATTGAGTAAGGTATTCAATTTTTTTTATCTAATTACTTAATTAGAAAAAAAATTAAAGAAATAAGTGTTGTTTGTAAGTTTAAGGTGATGCATGGTTTTATTTTTATTAAATACTAATATGATTGAAACAGACTGAGTCAACAATAGGCGGCAAAAAATGTCGTCTGACACACAAACTACTGGCATGATTGTTTCTATCTATGTAATATATTAAAATTTCTGTAATTTACTTGCTCAGTTATACAAAAGACGGGTTTGATAGTTGTACACAGTTTTATTTTTAAATAAAAAAAAAAATAAAAAGAAGCAAATATGTAGAACACATAAACAGTATATGCCATCTTTCTGGATTAAGGCATGAAAAAAATTTATCTTAACTAGCTGTGCATCGTTTTGAGTCATAAGATAACAAAGCAGCTTATATATACTAGATGATTTGAATTCTGCATTATATATACTGCAGATAACATATCTGTAAGCATTCAAGTTTGCACGTGTCATTTAAATCAATTCCATGATCTCTCTCACAGGTAGCTGGACCAGGAACCCAATAAATACCTGTAACCTGCCATGTTGGATTTGTGAGGCTTTGTAGTTTAGCAATAGATAAACACTGAGTAAGTCAACCTAATATTATACCAACTTAAAACAAATTCAAAATGAATTTATTATAGCCTTTTGGGATACCTTAGAACTTCAATATGCATACACTCAAGTTACATGTATATATACCTAGAGTTCTAAGTTCAGGAAACTGAATTTATGCATAATGTATTAATTAAAAAATACTATTCTATAATTGAATATAGTAATGCATTAATTGTACAGTGTATTCTTTTTAGATATACCTGTAAACTTTTCCAAGGCTCAGGAGAGGATCCCTGACCATGGACCCCAGGAACAGTGCCCAGGATGCTGTACGCTGCACCCTGTGTCAGGACTCTGTGGCCCCCATGTACTGTGAAGTCTGTCATACACATCTGTGTAAAGACTGTGTAGAAAAACATTTCTCCGATTCCTCTAAAGTTCATAACGTGGTGCCACTTAAACAATACTTAACCACTCTGAACTATTCTAAGTGTAGGAAACACCCCACCAAACAATGTGAACTTCACTGTGAACAATGTGACATTCCTATTTGTGTACATTGTATTTCATCTGGGAAACATTTGGGACATAAACAAATTGACATTTTAAAAACCTTTGAAAACAAAAAGGAATATTTACAGAGAGAGTTGCAAGAATTAGAGAAATTCATTTATCCTAAATACAAAGAGATTGCATCTAACATCCCAGTGCAGAAAACTGATCTGAGTAAAAACTCCCAGAAATTGACAACAGCAATTGACAAACAAGGAGAAGTCTGGCACAGAGAAATAAACACCATTATCACAAACCTGAAATCTAACGTGGAGGAAATGGAATCCAAACACCTGGTCATCCTGAATAAACAGGAAGATGAAATCACTCGCACCATTTCTGAAATCACACAGATCATTGCTGAACTGAAGAAGTTAATAAACTCCAAAGATGTCTGCCTTGTCTCTGATTACAAATCCAGGAACGCTGAATTCAGAAGATTGCCTCCTAAACTCAAAGTGTCCCTATCAAACTTTAGGCCTCAGGAAATCCACACAGATCAGCTGATTAAACAGTTTGGTTCTCTGTCAGCATTATCTTTTACAACAGAGAAACAAGACTACAGCATGCCGCCCCAGGGAGCCGAGTCCTCTCCCCCAGACCGGTCACTGGTGGATGTACCCAAGGTCATCACAGCTATAGACACAAGGTATAAGTATGGATTATATGGTGTGACGTGTCTAAATGATACAGAGATCTGGACGTATGGTAATGACAACATGATGAACCTCTACAACCTTTGGGGGGAACGAGTGAACTCCATACACACCAAGTCACTCACTCCTGGGAACTGGCCACAGGACATAGCAGTGACAAGGAGTGGGGATCTAGTTTATACTGATAGAGATGATAGAACTGTGAACATAGTGAAGAATACACAGATACAGACAGTGATCAGACTACAGGGGTGGGGACCTCTCGGTGTCTGTAGTACCTCCTCTGGTGACCTCCTGGTTGTCATGGACAGTGATGATAAACAATCAAAAGTTGTGCGTTACTCTGGCTCCACAGAGAAACAAAGTATTCAGTACAATGACAAAGGACAACCTCTCTATTCATCTGGTGAGTACATTAAATACATCAGTGAGAACAGGAACCTAGATATCTGTGTGTCAGACTATGACGCCCGTGCAGTAGTGGTGGTCAATCAGGCCGGGAAACTCCGGTTTACCTACACTGGTCTTCCCTCTACTACCAAGGGACCATTCTATCCATTCGGCATCACAACAGACAGCCAAGGTCGGATCCTGACAGCAGACTGTAACAACAACCGTATCCACATCCTGGATCAGGACGGACAGTTCCTCCGCTACATTGACAACCGTCATTTACAGCTTCCATGGATTTTATGTTTGGACACCAGTGACAATCTCTTTGTGGCTGAGAGGGGCACAGGTAAAGTGAAGAAAATACAATATTACATGTAAATCAAATACTGTAGGTATAAAATGTAAACAAACTGTATAAATATCATTTGACTGTGATGTCAAATGTTAACAATATTTATGATTATATTTTTGTAAAAAGAATAAATAAACATGTAATACATTTAAATAAAATGACTGGGTATATATTATATATATTATTATTATATAAACAAACGGTAAATAATTATCATATGTAAACAAACTGTGTACATATGAATACAATCTCTGCGTGTAGAAGTTATTTGTAAACACTAAACAAACTGCATGTAATAACTGTTTATTATATCATTGATATTAAAAGTAATGACAGTGTGTTTATCCATTACATTTTTTACAATACAAAACGGTACTGAAAATCTATTGAGTATTAAATGTCATTAAAATTACCCTGTAAATACTATAAACATGTAGTACACAAGGGTTAATGGACGTGTAGCACTCAATTCTTTACCAGCAATGGAGCGAGGCCACAAAGGGACCAAGGTCCATTACATATAAAGAGGAGTGGTACAGGTATACTAACCTACATGTACTTAAAATTTCTGGCATACCAGGTAAATATATAAATGAGCTAATTGTGTTTTACTAAACTAAACAGACTTCCCTTTAGATATTGAAGTAGCCACATAATTTATATCCATCCAGTTAGTTCTATACTTCTGTTCAGGAATGTGTTACTTCCTAGTTAAAGAAATATGAGCTGTATTTTTTAGAATTTTATTTTGCTGCAAAAACCTTCATGTAGCTTAAAGTTTTATGAGAGATAAGACTTGAAAAAAACATCAGTTTTGTCAGCGGAAAAATTTCTCCTCTAAGGAATATATAGTAGATCAATTTTTGTACAGGACGACAATAATTCAAATTTGCTCCAATTAAGGCTTCTTAACGGCTTTTCCCATAAAAATATGGCTAACAGGCATTTAAAAACAATTATATCTTTTGTCATTTTTGAAGATAATAAATTATCATGAAAAAAAATTCGACATGTGTATTGAAACAGTCAACAAACTCAGTGTGTTTATATGAAATAAAATATAACATAGTTGATTTTACAAACCTTTGAATTTTTGTATCCTCTGTTAAGGATGCATGGTCTAATCTGGTATGCCAAGTTTCCTGATGTGTTTATCTTCATTTTTTCCCGGAAGTTTTTATCTCCGAGTTCTTCAGATAACAGAATAAGAGTGTCTGAAAATTGTACATGTATTTAAAGAGGTTCGCTCCTTAGGTTCTGGGTTGCCATTTTGGGTTACCTCTAGTCTGAAAATTCTGCATCACATATTAATTCTAGTAGTATATTTATATTTTACAATGCCAAATAAACTATATTGAATAAAATTGATTTTAAAAACTTACATTTTTACAGAGTTTAGTAAGGGACTATATTTTGTGGCGGAGGGTTTTCAAGAAGGAAATGAACAATTTTCATAACTCACTAGTTTTAGAGTATTGTTACTTTAGCTTCCTAATTTTCAGAGCAGACCATACTTCTAGATAGTTTGTATATAACGATATATGCATCATGTTTTAAAGAACATATTTAAACAATATTTTGATATTTCTATCGATATATTTAGGCATATTTAGCTTATATTTCATAAAAGCTAAGAAAAAATTAACTCCAAGTTTGGCCTAAAATTAGCTTATTTCATGCTATATCTCAAATTTTTGGGATGTGACCCCCACTTGTTTTACTTTTAAATAAGACATAAATGAAATTTATTCATAAATGTAGAAAAATTACCAAATGATATGCTTCGGACCCTCCTACACCTTGAAAACATAAATATCCATCGGACCCCCCCCCCCCGGAAAAAAATTCTCGATTTGCCCATGTGTCTACATACATATACTGGTTTATTTTATAATTAATGCACGTAGATTTGTTTATATTTATACGGATTTGGAGCACCCAAGGGGTGGATCCAGGATTACAAATTGTTTTCAAGTACATGTATTTCTAAGTAAATCAACAAAGATCAATTACTACCCGCTTCAAAAATACACCAGGGACACCGATGGAAGGAGTGTAACTGACGGATCACAAATGTCGAGAAAAAACTGGTTTTTTTTTTTACATTCGTAGTCCCAAAACCACCGCGTTAAGAAAAAATAAAATAATAATAATAATTTTAAATTCTATTCACGTTATTACGAGTAATCGACTAAGAGAATTTTAGTCGATGATCGGTGTGACCGAGCGATAGTCGAGTACTCGTTGACATCCCTAATATAAATATAAATATTAACAGTCGTCGTCATGAGCTGCAACATTTTCCATACAATATGCAAGTGTACTGCTGAATAGGTTGTTAACACCTAATGGCCAGTTTACCTAACCGTAAAGTAGTAATGTCTTAAGTAATTAAGACATACTTAATTAGGACCTATGCAGATCCTAAGATTCCGCCTAAGTCCTAAATATGACCGTACTTAGGTCAAAATCTTAGCATGCTTTATGTTATGAGCCCCGATGACAACGTGGACGACCCCAAGATCACTGACGTGGACGACGACCCATAGATTGGGACAGACATGGAGACTCTGCGCGCACAAGACCAGCTCGGGAACACAGGTTACCAAATCAGTTCAAATGTTTTGACTTAAAGTGAAAATTTTAATGGACTGTTTAAAATTTTAGGACGTAACGCATTTCAGTGAATTTTATGTTGACTTTGGACTTTAAAGTAAAACCTCAATTAACCTCAATTTCAGTTTAAATCTATGTAAAATAAATTTGAATTATGTTTAAATTGATGAAAAGGAGGAATGTAATGATTCTATGCAAGAACATTAACTCTTGTGTGTTGTATGTCTGGATTATCGCCCTTGGTTAAAGAGTCTGAAACACATAGTATATGTTCCATGTGATGAGTCATTGATAATCGACACTATATAATCTTAGTAATCCGGTGTTAAAAGATACTACAGATTCTGAAATGATTGCAGTGACAAAATCTGCGTTCATATAAAAACAGTAAGAATATTGAAGACGTGTGTATGTTAGGAGAAGGGCTGCATGTATGCCACAATAGGACACACTACCTTAAAGGCATTAAATAAATTACTATTACATTGATGTTTATCATCTCAAGCCACGGCCTGGCGTCCGCATATATATGGGAGAGAATTGTACATATTGGCTGTGGTTTGTGACGATGAATAATACTGTTCTTTAACAAAAAAATATAAATTGGATGTATCATTACATGTGCAATGATAATCTCTCTTTTAGAATATTTTAGTATTATCATTTGATTTGATAATGAGATATACGACTTTCTCGAATATTCTTTACATCATTGGATGTGATAGACTATAAAGGTGTAAGTATGTTGGAAGTACATGTAAGTAAATAACCAATAAATAATCTACACGTATAAAAATAGTTAAACGTTTACCTTATTAATATTAACCTGGAGTTTTGATTCTGCACCATATTTTACATTTAATAGCAATTTACAGCTATATGGATGCACAGTCATGAAACATTCCTACAAACATGGGTGATAAAATTGCGATAATGGCCATGTGATATATAAACCAAGTGTTTTACATGTGATTACTGTATCGAAGAATATAATACATGCTTGTAATTTGTTAACATTACATTTCAAACAAGGTAGTCTTATTTTATAAGTTCTAACCTAACATCAACCCATGTATGACAGAGTTCTGTTGTGGTTTGACAGGGGTAACTCAGGTCAGTGAGACATGCAGTAATACTATAACAAGGGAATTGTTCATAATCATACTTTGTCTGTAAAAATAATTATATAGATGCAATG
This sequence comes from Magallana ariakensis, assembly GCA_020458035.1. Taxonomy (NCBI): domain Eukaryota; kingdom Metazoa; phylum Mollusca; class Bivalvia; order Ostreida; family Ostreidae; genus Magallana; species Magallana ariakensis. The sequence continues at coordinate 11,686,426 of CM035819.1, forward strand.
CATATATAGCAAGTAATTTCTATTCACAAAATATTGAATAACAAGACTAGTGTTGATCCAAAAGTAATATCACACAATGCATCGCGCTTTTCATGAGCATTGTATTATAATAGTAAAAAAGGTATTAATAGGGTTTATCATCTCTGGATAAACCAGGTTATTTTAAGCATATGTGTTATGTCATTGTTGCAAGATCCATAACTCTTGTTAACTGTCATTGTTGCAAGATCCATAACTCTTGTTTAATACATCTAGTATATGACTGGGCATGCGCAGTTGCTACTTCTTTTTCCTGCTCAACCCAAAGTTGATAGGTGGCACAAATTCGTCTAAGAAAAACCCTCCCACCCGCCTCTTGCTAATATTGGCTATTTGATAATGAATTTGTGGTATTATTAGGTGTAAAGAACAGCTTGACATTAATATATTCTTGTTTACAATTTAAAGGGTTTTTCTTTTGTCAATTATTGTAAGTCTGACAATTTTGTATGACAAGTATGTGTATGTTTAGAACAAAGTTTTTGGCTTTTGTTTTTATTTCTACTTTCAGCGGCATGGTCTGAAAGTTTCATCAACAGCAGTTTAGACAGAAGAATATGTGCGTGTCTTTTACAATACAAATAATGGCAGAATTTTGCAAAGAATGCCTTTTTCACGGGGCACTGTTATTTCCAGGTCCCTTGGGTCAAGGTGGTTTTTCTTGTGTCAGACTCACTTATAATTTTATTCAAAACCTTGTTGAACAAATCAACTCCTCATCTAGATGTTATCTTTATAAGCATATTATAGATCATTACTTAAAAAAATCAATTCCTAAAATTTACAAAAAGCAGATTGTTAGAATTAGAATGTCTTGCTATTGAAAGTGGTCGGCATACAAATGTTACAAGAGAAAATCGTCTTTTTAAACTTTGTTGTGCAAATATTGAAGATGAGCTCCATTTCGTCTTAAAGTGTCCTCAATATAGAGAATTAAGATTAAAATATATTAAGAAATATTATTGGGAAAAACCCTCTCTTTATAAATTTATACAATTATTATCTGTCCAAAACTATAAAGAATTGTGTAATCTGGAGAAATATCTCCACTTAGCTTCTATAAAACGCAATGGTATTCCATACTCTGTTTTCTGCTATACTACTGTGTCTTTATTATATACATGTACCTGACATAGTACCATACCTAATGTAAATCATATACTGTGGTTTCATCATTATTCGTTGAATACCAATTTTCGTGGATTTCGTTGTTAAGTTTATCCATGAAAATAAATGTTCATTGAAGTGCAATTTCTACTAACAGTTTGTATTGATAGTGTCATTGGCCACGAATTTACGTATCCTTGAAACTGTGATTTTCACTTTAACCACGAAAATTGATACCCTTGAATATTAATGAAACCACAGTATGTATGTATATTTAATCATGTTGTGCATAATGCCATAAGATGTATATCTTGAGCAAATAAAGAATAATAATTGTGCTTGGACTCGTGTTTTTGTGTATGCTGCCATATCGATTTGATGACCGGCGCATAACTTGTAGTTTGATGATTGTGAATAAATGGCCATGACAAGCACTCCCAACAATTAGTTAATAATTATTGTTTAAGATTCCAAGGTCAAGTTCAGAAAAAGGTCATTTGCATATTGCTGTCAAAATCTAATGCTTACTGTGTTAATATTTCATTTTTATTAGTGTCTTAAAACAAATTTGCATTACCACCTTTTCTATTCGAATTGAAAATTTTATTTAATATCATTGACAAACTAAACGGATCAAAATGTTTATTAAAACGTTATACATATTTGACATCACCTCGGCATTTATAAACGTATAATATGTCGTTCTTATTCCAAAGAAATTAGACAGTGGAGAATTTAAAATTAAAATTCTAATCTACGCAATAATTTAAAACAGATAAAGCATAAACACTTTTTTTTTTACTATTATTCACATTTAGATAACAGAATTGCTGTTTTTGATTATCTTTTTGGTGATTTTGTTTTATTTGTATATCAAAGAACAAAATGGCCTTTGATCGATAAAAATAATCAGAAAAACGTATTAAAATATAGTATTTCAGTTTAATATATCAAACTAGAAAGTGTGTGAGAGAGTGAACGGGATGCCTAAAATAAAGGTCGTACGCACGCAAGGAAATAACCAATTAAACTGAACTTAACGATATACTATTAATGTCTTTAGACTTTTTTATCGTAGAGGTGATACTTTTTAGATCTGTAGAATTTTCTTTGATATTGATATTTTAACAGTTTTTGTTTCATTTTAAAGTAATTTTGCCTATTTTGCTGTTGTTTTAGATGATGGACCACTGTACTTCCTTTTATAATGTCCCCCTACAGATTCACAAAGTTCCAATGTTGTATTTTATGACCCCGATTGAATGAGTGCACAACATTATATGTTCTACTTTCAAAATTTAAACTACTTGTAATAGATTTTGGAATTGATTTTAAATATCCACTATTTATTATGGAATCCGGATAGGGCCATGTAGTTCACTATCGCACCATCGCACCATCGAGGTTGGGGTCGATAGCGCGATGACGCGATAATGCGATGACGATGGCGCGATGATGCGATGACGATGAAGCGATGGTGCGATAACGCGATGACGATGATGCGATGGCGCGACAATGCGATGACGATGGTGCGATGGCAAGATGAAGAGATAGCGCGATGAAGCGATGGTACGATAGCGATGATGCGATAACACGATGACGATGGCACGATGATGCGATGACGATGAAGCGATGCTCTATCGTGTCATCGTCATTGCTCTATCGCATCATCGTCATCGCGTCATCGCGCCATCGTGCTATCGACCTTCTACAAGTGAACAGCATTCCCAGCAGCCATTGCGCAAAATGGCGTTTGTTGACGAAAGGATTCAAGAATATTTTTTTAATGGATATGATAATAACGAAATAATATTCCTTCTTTGGAGTAATCATAATGTAAAAATAAGGTAGGTGTAAACAATAAATAAATGTTCATATAAAAGTTATAATATATGTAGTAAGTATAGGCTAGTATTTCAAAGTAACAATACATCAGTGCTGCATAAAATGTCATTGATTATGCATGGGTTTATCCGTAATTTAAGAAATACATGTATAGTTATGCATATACGTGAAGGTCAGAACTTTCATTTCAAGAAATATTTTATGCATTAAAAATATTTAAGCTGCAGGCATTTGAAAAGGCGCTTGGCCAGACTAAATCTGAGAAGACGGGCCTGGATATGGCAATTAGAGCTATTCAGGTAGTATTAGTATTGCTAGCGTTTTATTGAAGTCCTAATAGCATTTTTTATAGATTGATAAAATACCAGAAAATCCTCTAAAACATAAATAATTTAAAGGTCGTTATTATTTTTATTATTATTTAACTCATTTAAATGTTTCTCTTCGACTGATTTACATAAAATTATTCTACTCAAAGGAGGAAATGATGTTCAGTGGACAGACTCTTGGGTGTCGCTCGATGAAACGGAGACTTCTTCAGAAACATGGAATCTTTATGGCAAGGTATATAGTATACTATGCTAAATTAAAATGTGTTTATTGCGTCATAATTTATTTAAGATGATTAAGATAATTACAATATGTGTAATCAAACTTATTTCTGGTTCCTTTTAAAATTAAATAAGTGATATGAAACTGTTTCAGGGATGACGTTTTGTGTTTATTGAGAATAATCGATCCTGATGGAGTTGATCTGAGAGCAAGTCACTGCTTGACAAGAAGAATGTATCTTAACAATGGACCAAATTATCTTGTACATGTTGATGGTTACGACAAATTAAAGCAATTTGGTTTCGCTATTCATGGAGCAATGTGTGGGTAAGTTGTGTGTATCAGTTCTTTTAGAGTTCATTAGTTGGTCATGTAAGATGACAAAAATGCTACTTATAACTCTCTTTATAGGTGTCGGAACCGGGCGTGGGGGCTTAGCGTCCCCCACCCCCACTGTTTTTTGGAGTCAAGATTTCTGATAAGTCTAGCCCCCCCCCCCTCTTTTAATTTGTTTCCGACGCCACTGTACAGTCAGAATCAAGTTTGATAACTTATGATTGCTATACTGTTGTATAAATGTAGCTGCATATTAGAAAACAATAAAATATTATAAATGATCAGCTGTTCTGATTTTTTAAAAAGATTTTCGAGGCGAATACTTTGGCTTCAAGTTGCAAGAACGAACAATGACCCTTGTGTTGTAGCTTCATATTTCTTGAAATACCTGGAGGAAATAAACAGTTAAGTATATAGCTTTAACAGAACATTGATTTGGATTATTCTTGATATTATAAATACAGTTTTTAATTAGCTCCACAGTTCTAAATGATTATGTGCATTCTTTTGTATTTATAACAAATAAAAAAACCCATAAAAAGCATAATTTTATAAAAATCATTTAAACCAAAAAAAACACTGTCTTAGTTAATAGCTATATTATATAGTTTTCTAATTCAGGTGCTCCAAGGTGCGTGAGACTTGATGCTGGAACTGAAAATATATACATTGAGGACATTCAAAAATCATTTCGTTGGTACCATGGTGATGACATGTGTGGAGAAAAGAGTGTTATCATAGGAAGATCAATGTCTAACCAGGTACAAGTATGAAGTTACAATGAGGTTACAATACACATCATATCACGGTAAAAACTAAAGATTTTTACAGAAAAATACCTTTTTACGCGGAAGAGCATCGCATAAATTAGATAACTCGAGCATAGATTTCTTCGTTCAATGATGTAGTAGATCTAGATCTTCATATATAAGTAACAGACACGGTACTACCAATAGGATGGGTTGAGATAAACTTCAATTTGTTTTGTTTTGTGTTAGAATTTTAATTTTCGTGAATATGAATAAACACCCACCCGTTTTTAAGAACAATGCGGTTTTCTTTAAAATATTGTATTGATATTAAACTATGGTTTAACTCTTCTAGATATTTATATACAAGAACGGCATGCTTAGATACCTAATTATACATAGAGAATCACGTTTATCAACCAAATAAGGTCGATTTCATAAAATATATCAATTCATTCATACCTTCACTTCCAGACGCCATGTCTTCTCAATGGCGCATGCGCAAAAAAGTCGATAGCACGATGGTGCGATGATGAGATGACGATGATGCGATAGAGCAATGACGATGACACGATAGAGCATCGCTTCATCGTCATCGTGACATTGTCATCGTGTTATCGCATCATCGCTATCGTACCATCGCTTCATCGCGCTATCGCTTTATCTTGCCATCGCACCATCGTCATCGCAATGTCGCGCCATCGCATCATCGTCATCGCGCTATCGCACCATCGCTTCATCGTCATCGCATCATCGCGCCATCGTCATCGCATTATCGCGTCATCGCACTATCGACCCCAACCTCGATGGTGCGATGGTGCGATAGTGAACTGCATGGCCCTATCCGGATTCCATAATTTATAGATTTAAATTTTTGTGTACAAGTATGATATTTATCAAGATTATTAGGTCCCAAAGTCAAATTTATACAGTCTTTTAACAAACATCTGTCTCCTTCTGTCATGCTTAATTCAAAGTCACAAGGCAACACCGAAAAGTTCCATTGTTGTTTTTCAGTCCGCGACAGGAAAAGGAATGAAGTTGGCAGGACTTTCCGCACTGTCCTTGATAGCTGCTGATGGAACCGACAGCAGTAGACATGTCTACATAGTAGTGTTTGTAACAGTTAATTTTCGTACTCGGTCCTGCATCAAAGCTTAAAGTCCAGGGCAAGTCTTCTCTGCATGAATTCTTTCATGGCTTTGGTTCTTCCTGGAAACATGTAACTGCTGAATGAAGCCTTAGCAGTTTGTTTTCTTTGAGATAAAGAAGTAGCGCATGTCTTTGAATTTTTCAGTGACATGCCTTGCCTTTCAGATGCACCGGGAGTAGCGGCATTATCTCCATCACTGGTGAAATGGGAGATCGTCACTTTGTAACTCACCGATGCATTACCTTGCACCGATGCAACCGATCTCTTTTCCTCTCCAATGGTGGTCTCTGGAGGAATGGTTGCAGTGCAGCCTTCATTCACGAACTTTTGTTTGAATACAAGATTCGGCGAAAAAATCGAATAGGATATTTTTCCTCCTTATTTTTAATATTTTATAAATACTCACTTAAAGTTTAATCGAGTTTGATTTATATCAGGAAAAAAAAATTCTTATACATGTACTTTGATTCACGTAACAATCAACGTAAAGTGGAAATGATTACAACTTTATTATTTAAGTTAATATGTATTTTTTTCACGCATTGTTCTTTGTAATGATTCCTGTTTGAAATAACAGTATTTTTAGTGATAATAAAATATTGCGCTTATTTGTAGAAGTTACGCATTTATTTGCGATAGTTATGCCTCTATTGGCAAACGTTATGAGTTATATCGCGATAGCTTAGGATTTACTTGCGAAAGTATTGCGTCAAAGAAAAAAACCCAAAAGAGCTCAGATGGCTTTCGTACATGATGAACCGTCTGTACAAATTCAGTGCAAATTTAGTAAGCTTCAATTAATGTTATAGAGAAAAAATATTTCAACATTCGATTAACATATTCTAATTACTATTCACTTAAGCGAATGAACTGGGAATTCCAAGGAAAACAACACTGTGGACTTCATGAAAATTAACCAGGATCGCCATACAGCTGTGATTTAGTCAAAAATGAATTTATACATCAGGACAGGATCCATGCATGTTATTCAATAATACTTTTTTGTTGCCAAAATGCTGATTTGCTTGAAATAAAGGTATTCTTCCTCTAATGGAATGCCGACTTTACCTTTAATATACATGTATGCTGTCAATATAAAAAAAACACTAAGTAATAATCAACACTCATGTTTTAAATATATCTGTCCCAACTTATTAAAACGTATGTCGTTTAAGTAACTTTAGCTTTGATACAAATGACAAGAAAAAAGAACGTAAAAAAAACCCCACCATGACTTGAATAGTTTATGTTTCTAAAAAAAATTAATTTAGCTCTAGATTTTCCCTATGTTATTTCAACTGCTGGTCGACTTCACTCAACTTGCTGGTGGATACGACTGGGTATGTACGATATATCATACATTCATACATGTATATAATACCTATTATGGTCTGATGTTGCATTTATATATCGATCTGCGTGTGGCATTATAGAACGCATTTTACAGCTTAAATTTGCATATCACTTGGCATATCCATAGAAAGTACGTAGAAGTGCTTAGAAATTGTTGATATTGTATATCATGTACATTACACAGAAGGAACAGCCAATTCTTCGATATTCTTCGAAGTTTAACAACTTTGAAGTCAAGCTGACGTCAGCCTATGCAATCCATGATGTCATTGTAGTTAAAATTTTTATCGATCACAAAATAATCCACGCAAAGTCAAACTCAAAGTAAAAATCAAAGTACTTAAAGTACAGACATCCGGGGTCATTTGTCACAGGGGCGTCGAAAGGTATTCCTTATTGGGGCGGCGAATTTGAACGATTAGAGAAGGGGGGGGGGTAGATTGAACGTCATATTTGAACTTTAAAGTAAGATAGCAAATGGTAAAATATACATATTTCTCTTATTAATGAATTAATTTGCATATTGTCACTTAGATGTCGACACCACAAGAAAAAATGCAAAGTTGAATTAAATAATGTTTGTCGTACATTTAGGTTTGACAGCATAAAATGTGTATCAAGAAGACACAACTCAAGTTAATACTAGAGAAGTTTATATGCAATGTATGTGCGCCAACTGAGTCCATATAAAATCAGTTAAATATGTTCTTATAGGATCAGTCTTCAAAAACCTTACAAAATGGATTTCCATAAATCACATGACGTGTATAAAACGTTTTCATGATATGGCATTGTTACATACTAAATATCCGCATTGAGCATTACTGAAATAACTGAGTTTATAAGCATGTAAATACATATTTGTATTGATCTCATAAATGTAATAAATCGTGGAAGGGTCAGATATCTAACACTCCAACTGTTGTTCAAGCTTTCTGCAACAATTTGTACTCACAAATCTAATTTTAGAATGTTTTACACAACGCATTCCGCCGCTCAGCAACTTTACAACAAACTTACAAACTCAATGTAACAGAAAAAATACCACGTGATATTTGAATATATATCAAATGTTAACTTACACTGACTAACTTACAACCTATACATTCAACGTTCTCTTTTAAATAGAAACTACAATTTTGTGCAGAAAACGATTTCAACGGTTGCCGTGCACCGGTGCTATAGCCTGGCCATTGCTTATGCAATAAACCCGGCTAAAAATGACATCAGTGATTATCGAAGTAATCATTATTCATTACAGGTATGTGTGTTAAAGTTAACATTCAATTAGCTTAAGAATGCATTTGAAAGCATATTTCAAAAGTTAAAGGAATGCGTGTATATTGTATTTAAATTGGTAAGAACCGGACCAAGTAGATTTTAATCCAATTCTCAGTTTCTTTATGAATCAGAATCAATTTGCTTAAAAAATAGAGGAAAATTCTTGATTAGGTGCAATACTCGTATAATGAATCTCCAAAAATTACCAAAATTTAGTCTTAATAATAATAAATCTCCATTTCTGTACACCGATTGAACTTCTCCATAACATACATAAATCAGTTCCAATTAAGGTCAACGATGCTACAGAGTTAATTGCCACGAAAGATTTTATTTACAATAGAACACGATAGAACAATAGAACACAATAGTCATGCATACAATTGATTTGTCTTCATTTCTTTTGTTATCAATGGGATTTGAACTCACTCTTTATTCCAAATGGAATGTGTGTACCTTAAGAGCATAGCATGCATGTATTTCTTTTTTTTTTATTGAACTTTCACATATTCACATACCAAAGTATAAGTATTACGCATAAACATAGATATATGTTATAATATATACATATTCATTTATAATATTTGTTTGATAGATACATGCAATATTTTGAAATATATACATATTACCCCTCAAAAGAGTTACAATATAATTTGAACAAGTAGTGGTATATAATATATATGAAAATGGTTTTCTTTTTAGAAAAAAAGGAAAAATTCAAAGAAACAGAACAAAAAAAATAATAATAAGAGACAGGGACATTAAGGAGAGGATAAAGATAAAGCATGCATGTATTTCTAATATTGTAAAAGTGGTTATTTACGCTGGTGATTAAGTACGCGTTTTCTATTGTCAAACGATACGCGTGGGTGTTAAATATGCGGAAGGTGCTATACCAGTATATAGTTTTGATTTTTTTACTATACGCGCGGGGGTATTTTATACGCTTTTAAACTCACCGCGTAACTTGTGTAAATTTCCCCCACGCGTAAATAACCACTTTTACAGTACTATCTGAAGTCTCTGACCTTCTTCAAGGTTCACTAAACATTAATTTTTGTAAGCAATGCATTTTTATTGTGGCTTACAATCACGAAAAATATTGAAATCATTCATAAACAAAATATATAGAATATACTTCAAACTTTGCAATGTATATAAAAGACACTTATATATAAGTGTATTGCAATTAAACCTATATGATATATAATATAGCGTATATGTATATCTATATACAGCACAAATTATAAAGAGTGTCATTTGAAAACCTTCTGATAATGGATGAATTGATCACGTGATCTTCTACACATAGCAACAGACCAGGAAGTATAAATCAATGGAACAAACATGTTTACTGAGTGTCACTGGATTTACAATGAGTAAGTTAAAATTAATTATCAAATTTATCATCTTAAAAGAAAATTCAAAGTAATGATATCCCTTTTCAGCGTTGTTTGTATCTTTAAGGTGGTGTATGGTTTTGTTTTTTATATTTGAACGTGGACATGCACTATTTGCGCAATTGATTGTTTTTATATAGTTGCATTACATTTCCACATTGTCCTTGCTTAAGTATGACATAAATGAATGCATGATCTATAGTTGTTTACAAAATCTTTGCCAAATAAACATAAAATAAAATATAAAGAAGGTATATATCTATCATCTTACTGTGCTTACTACTGAATTATTAAAAACGTAGCCCAAATTTTCACAACAACAGGTGTCTGACCTATATATACAAGATGATTTAAATGCTGCATATTACAGGTACACAATCTGTATATCTGTATTAAGGATTGTGCCTGACATTTAAATCAATCACTGATATCTCTCACAGGTAGCCAGACCAGAAACAGTGTATACCTGGAACCTGCCAAGTGAATCTCAACTGATATATATATTAACACCGAGTAAGTTAACCTAACAATATACCATATATTTAGATAAATTCAAAATGAATTTATCATAGCCTTGTGAGATACTTTAGAATTTGAAAATGCATGCACTCACGTTAAATACCGTTAAGTTAAAAAAAACTGCAATTATACATAATGTATTAAAGTACTATTGCATAATTGTGAATATAAATGCATTGTATTTTTTTAAGATTAATTTTCCCCAGGTTCAGGAGAAGTTCCCTGACGATGGACCCCCGGTACAGTGCCCAGGATGTTGTACGCTGCACCCTGTGTAAAAATCCTATGGCCCCAGTGTATTGTGAATTTTGTCATATACATCTGTGTAATGACTGTAAAGAAAAGCATATCTCTGATTCCTCTAAAGTTCATAATGTGGTGCCACTTAAGCAACACTGGACTGCACTGAGTTATCCTAAGTGTAGGAAACATTCCACCAAACAATGTAAACTTCATTGTGAACAATGTGATACTCCTATCTGTGAACAATGCATTTCATCTGGAAAACATCTGGGACATAAACAAATTGACATTTCAAAATCCTTGGAAATCAAAAAGAAATATGCACAGAGAGATTTACAAGAACTAGAGAAATCCTTGTATCCTAGGTACACAGAAATTGCATCTAACATTCCAATGCAGAGAGCTGATCTGAGTAAAAACTCACAAAAATTGACAACAGCCATCAAAAAACAAGGAGAACTCTGGCACAAAGGACTTGACACTATTATCAGTAACCTGAAATCTAACGTGGAGGAAATGGCATCCAAATACCTGGTCGTCCTAAATAAACAGGAAGATGAAATCACTCGCACCATTTCTGAAATCACACAGACCATTGCTGAACTGAAGAAATTACTTAACTCCAAAGATGTCTGCCTTGTCTCTGAGTACAAATCCAGGAATGCCGAGTTCAGAAGATTGCCTCTTAAACTCAAAGTGTCCTTACCAAACTTTAGGCCTCAGGAAATCCACACAGATCAGCTGATTGAACAGTTTGGTTCTCTGTCAGCATTATCTTTTACAACAGAGGAACAAGACTACAGTATGCTGCTCCAAGGAGCAGAGTCCTCTCCCCAAGACCGGTCACTGATGGATGTACCCCGGGTCATCATAGCAATAGACACTGGGTATGAATATCTATACGGTGTGACGTGTCTGAATGATACAGAGATATGGACGCGTGGTGAAGACAACATGATGAAACTCTTCAACCTCAGAGAGGAATTAGTGAAGTCCATTCAAACCAAATCAGGGAATGATCCACGGGACATAACGGTGACAAAGGATGGGAACTTAGTTTATACTGATTACAATGATAGAACTGTGAATAAAGTGAAGAATACACAGATACAGACAGTGATCAGATTACAGGGGTGGAAACCTGACTGTGTTTGTAGTACCTCCTCTGGTGAACTCCTGGTTGTTTTGGACAGGGATGATCGGAAACAAACAAAAGTTGTGCGTTACTCTGGCTCCACGGAGAAACAAAGTATTCAATACGACGACAAAGGACACCCTCTCTATTCATCTGGTGGCACTAAATACATAAGTGAGAACAGTAACCTTGATATTTGTGTGTCGGACAATAAAGCCCATGCAGTAGTGGTGGTCAATCAGGCCGGGAAACTCCGGTTTACCTACACTGGTCCTCCCTCTACTACCAAGGGATCTTTTATACCACGCGGCATCACAACAGACAGCCAGGGTCGGATCCTGACAGCAGACAGTAACAACCACTGTATCCACATCCTGGATCAGGACGGACAGTTCCTCCGCTACATTGACAACTGTCATTTAGAATTCCCATGGGGTTTATGTGTAGACGGCAGAGACAACCTCTTTGTGGCTGAGTTAGGTACAGGTAAAGTGAAGGAAATACAAAATTACAGGTAAACAAACTGTGTGTATACTATGTACATTAACCTTTTATATATATATAAAAATCATGTGTATACTATGTACATAAACCTTTTATATATATAAAAATCATGTGGCAGTGATGTGGTATTTATGTAAAGTATATGCAAATATTTCCTATTTTGTTAATGTTGGAATTACAAATTGATGTCACTGGAGTGTTTCATCAGTCAACAAACACAATGTGTTTATAGTACGAAATAAAATATATTTTATTCGATTTTACAAACCTTTGAACTTGTATCCTATAGAATTTATTTATATTGGTGTAGTAAGTTCTTTGATGTGATTACATCCAGATGATTTCCTCTCTGAGTGTTTACTGAACTTGATGGGGCTTCTGTAAATGTATGGAAATTAAACAATGAAAATGTTTTTACATGTTTATTAATGATACATATGTAGTTTATAAATGATAATTTTGTGGATTTTGTGATGAAACTTCAATCATTGTACGTTACGTTTTGTGAATCAGCTGGTGAATATTATGTCTTTTTCTGATAAATATTTTTAAAATTGACATGTATTTAAAAACTCTTAACTCTACATTAAGGTTAAATGCCAAATTTTTATTTGTTAGATTGTTTAAGGATCATTTTTGAAGGACGAGTTCGTTGTTCAAAGAAGGATATATGACCTCAAATATTTTATAGGATTTTTTTTTAATTTTTCATGAAAAAAGGAAAAATATGTTTTTGTTGCACGTAAAACAGTTTAAAATTTGGTGTGAATGAATGCACGATAATTATATCTAATAAAACATGTCCAGTAATATCAATAAAACCTTTTACTTTTTTAAATAAAAATTTATGAGTTTTGGGCTATCAACGATAATCATTGTTACTTTAAATGGAATATTTGTACAGACAAATACGAATATAGAACGAGTGTGTTACCTATACCTCATTTGCAATACTATGGTTTTTATCTTTAGAGCTAAACTTTACTTAAATCATTTTTGCGACGTCATCTTTTGTTAAGCCGATTCCAGGTAATTTCTTAATGTCCTGCAACCCTCCAATTAATTACCTGTAGCTGTCCAATAAGTTTCTACGTATCAGACATACTGGACTGCTGCAGATAGTTAGGTTGAATACAAACCAACAGAAGCACAATATGAGGATACGGAATCGGAAACCCACAGTGTGGTGATCCGGAAAATCGGATCACACTCTGTAAAATTGACAGTATCAAGAAAGAAGGGACAATTGATGGGTATATAATAAAAACAATTATCCGCTATTAGAAACGAGGAATTAAGTGACAAGCTCGCCGAACTAAAGCTTGATGTCAGCTACATATATATAAAGTTGAGAAGAGTATTCAGGCTTTAAATAGTGATCATTGTGATTCGAACGAAGTATTTTCATTTTAAAGTTTATCAGGAAGTTGTGTAATTCAATTCAAATGATTAATGTGGAGCTAGGCAATTTACACAATCATTTACATAAGTAGTGAAATAAAGTAAAGTAGGCCTAATTTTCAAATTTTGAACATGAAAAAATATGCCATATAATGCATGCACATAAAAGTAATCTTTAAGAGCAGAATCTCAATAAACCAGGGTATGGAATATCATCATAATTTGTTTAATATATTCCTGATGAATTTTTACGAGGGTCAATCAAAAAATACGAAGACTTTTGCCATAGATATGTTATTTAACGTCATATTATTACTAAATTTCGTAGGCATAATTAAGCAATTGTTTCAAACAATTTGAAATCCAAAAAGTTCATATATTCCTTTATTACCTAATCAAAGGAATTTTGTTGTTTTATTACAGATTAAATATTTGCGTCTATTTTGTTTGTGTATGCAGTTTTGCTGAACTATTGAAACCGTTCTATTGAACTGCCGGTCAATAGTCTGCGATCTATTGGACCGCTGGTCAATAGTATGCGATCTGTTGGACCGCCGGTCAATAGACTGCGATCTATTGGACCGGCAACGTATTTCAGAACGCGGGTATGGTAAGGCTTCCCGATTGATTTCACAGCGATGTGTAGAAAGTCACTTGCCAATGTCTGTACGTCATACAATATGACGCCATAATTAACTTTGACGTCACGATCTGCATCCTTTCGATAGCTCTATGGGAATGTAACGTAACGTTATAAGTGCTTGTTTCTTTTACATAGACGCTGTTTTTATTACTATATAGTGATACCATATTCAATAATATCAATATTAAGTATCAAATAATCAGCAGCTTTAAGCCTCGTATAAGGTAAATGACTATAAACTAATGGTTTGAAGACTCCCCCTTCTACGTGTAAACTTGTCTTTAATGAAATGTTTTAATGCATGCAACAGCTTTGGCGCATGTGAAAAATCAACCCAATCTTAGTTTATTGCATAATGGCACGAAAAGCTTCTGTAATATACAAATTGTAAACCCTAAAAACTAAAAAAAAGGAATATAAAAAGAAATTAGGTAATAAAACAAATTATTTAATGTCTGAACAGTCAATAGACCAGAATTTTTTCCCCCTCGGTGCAGGGAACAGCTCAGTGTGTTCTATTGCCCTCGGGCGTTGGCCTCGGGCAATAGAACACACTGAGCTGTTCCCTGCACCGAGGAAAAAATATTCTGGTCTATTGACTGCTCAAGCATTAAATAATTGTATATTATTTTTAAGAATTATTTAGAATCTAATCCTGCAAAAAAGAGGTCACGGCGCGGCGCACGGTCAAACTTTGTGTTCTGTCAACAATAAATCATATTATGAAAGCAATATCTCCATAAATTGGGCTTAAAACCAACTAATATTGAAACCTAAAATTAAAAATTGTTATGATATTCTATGTACCAAATAATGACGGTATATATAGATTCATTGAACAGATATCCGTAACTAAAGACATATATGATAGTCCTCTTTACAATTGACTAAAAACATTGACGTCGCCTGACGTCACGGCGCAACGAAAAGTATAACTAATATGGATCTAACTCGAGAAAAAGCGACAAAAACTGTGAAAATGCTCAATTGTGAAAAAAATGAGTAAAAACATTATTTGCACATGTGTGTTTAACTCTATCACATTTTGTGGGGGTTGTGGTAAATGTATTTTGAACATCAAACAGTACGAAAGAGAGTAGAATATCTGTAAATATTTGATAAAAAATTAACGTCATCGGACATTCAGGGATTTTCTAACTGTAAACAAAGAGACATGCAGTAAAAAATAAGAAAACTTCTAGGAACTAACTTATGATTTTCGAACAAATGTGAACAAATTAGATGTCAAGTGATATAGTGCCGATTTAAATGGTACATGTATGATGAAAAGCACAAAAAGACTTATCTAGATCTATTTAAATCGTGTGTTTTCTACTTCCTCGGCAAGGCTCGGGGATAGAAAACACAATTAGTTGGATATAAAAAAAACATATACCATCTCAAATCATGAAAGATCCTTTATATACTTTTGCTGTTGACTTGTCCAAATAGCTGCTGTTTAATGGTTAACTCAACATATATAGAACATTTTACAGGATTTTATTATGCTCGTTTTGTGGCACCAAAAAAAGACTTTTATTGATTAAGCAAACTTCAATGGTTTTATTTCTTAATTTTCCCACGGGTCCCCCTTTTGCAGTAAGCCTATTTTTGTTCATGATAAACGAATTGCAAATATTGAGGACAGAAAGAAAGGTTCATAGTAAAAGAAAAAATATAGGAATTTAATTATAAATTGCATAATTATACATGATACATGTATTTTTATTTAAGAACAAAAAAATGAAATAACTCTAGAAATTAGTTGAAAGAACGAAGTGAATATTTTTTGTTTATTTCGCCGAGCAGGTAATTTCATTGTATTGATCCGTCAGAAATATGTGTAGTGACGTCACTTGTCCCATGGTATATAAACAGTCTGGCACCGTCTGGAACATCCTCTGTTAACAAATAAAGAATACGATCACTGATATTACAGCAAAGCGAACAATGTAAATTACTATAAGAAAAACGTTGACTACATGTTTCACTGTCGTTACGAACCTACTCGTGAGAGCAAGTAACGATTATGTAATTATATTTACATTTTCCGGTGTTTTTTTTCTAAATCTACAAGTTTTTGATTTTTTCAATAATTATTTCATCTAAACATTGCTAAATAACGGGTGTATGGTACTGAGTAGTTGCTTTACATCGCGCGGTAAAACACATCACAAAAATGCGCATACTATCGGGGCACAAGATGGGTTTAGATTTAAAAAAAAAGATGATATAAAATTATCAAAAATTTTAGTTATTCGTCAATAATTGAAAAAAGTACGTAAATATAAGTAAAGAAAATGAGAAATAATACTTCGACTTACATGTAGATGGGTATGATCGTTATATATAGTAGGTAAGAGATCAAATCAATTGTAAAGCTCTTCAGGATTTATTGGGTTTGATCACGTGTCCGACTGTTATGATCACCCATCAAAAGTCTAAGAATGGTTCCTTATTTTCTAAATATATACGCAAATCAAAGAAACTCACTGAATACATCGTCTGTGGAATTTTCTCGAAGACGGGCGATTGTATGTCTGCTACAAAGAACCAGGCAAACGCCACCAAGTGGCCCCTATCGTACATCAGGTGTAAGGGGGCTAACTCTTCACAGTACATGTCCTTACGTACGTTATACTGGTACTGGTGTCCTGTAATATCACAGTGACTAAAACACTTAGCAATCATAAGCATTAAATCATATATTCTTATAAATTGCTGTAATAGGTTGAAATATTTAGAACAAAATTTGCCAAAGCATATAATACCCGAGTCAGAATGTCAGTAACGTTAACGTTTGATACTGAACTGTTTTTCAATAACGTTTTAAATAACTTTTTGGTTTTCAAAAGGGATAACTAGTTATAATATTTTAAAATTCGATTAACGAAATGGATTTTGAGCAAATTAAGTTATTCAATATTTTGACAGCAAATTGATAAACATATTGTTTTCCGTACGTAAAAGGTGGTGGGAGGGATGTAAGTGATATTTGAAATTTGAAGTTGACCCACCTAGTCTGGGCACACACTTTCCTTGCTCCCACAGCGTCTGTTGTATTGTAGACTCGTCTGACGGCACGGGTACGGCGTCAGTAAGGGGGTTGGGACCGTTCTGGAAGTACAGACCCGACCCTATTCCCTCAGATATCATCTGGGCCTCAGTCCTCGTTGAGGAACAAATTTTTGCTGCATAATAATATATATTAACAACACTTCTCAAGTTCATGTCAAGTTGAAAGAGCGATTAAAAATTTCTACGTGACATTGTATGTCAAAACGGGATAACTATTAGAGGTGTGTGTTTTGTCCTTTCCTATATTTTATTTGATAAAATGAAATATAATTATCGGAAAGGACAGTATGTTAGCGAAGGCGGTGTATGGATTTACGGGACGTTCTTCTTTTGTGTACATTTTATATATAAGTCATTTTGCACATAATAAAGTTAACATTATAATATAATGAACAATATGCATGGGACTTTCGGATTTACAATGATAATTCCTGTTCGGGGGTTGTAAGAATGTTTTTTTAAAAGGCTTAAATGTTTACCAAATAAATACAGTTTATAAACAATATGAATATACTAATTAAATATTCTAAGTTACATGCAAACGATAAAAGATGTGTTCATTCACTAGAGATATCTCTACATGTATTTACAAAATAAATCATAGATATATTCTTACATGGTTCCATGAAGTATGCGGTGACGAACAGAAGATTACCCTCCAGAACAAATGGACGGGGCTTCAAATTACGGGTGGGGTATCCATTGGGCAAGTTATCTGGGATCTGATAAAAATGTATACATGTATTATGATCATGCATCTACGTGTATAAAAAAGGCAACACTATAGCTCTAATCTGCCTCCAGCAGGTGCTGTGCCTGTTTCACTTATATTTCATTAACCCCACCCCCTCCCCAGTCTTTGAGGAAAGAAAACCAACTGTTTGGAAAGTTTAGTTTTGGTACAACCTTGTATGCACAGGTTCATATCCACATATTGGTCAAAGGTCAACGGAATTACTCATATGTTGATGTTCTATATTATTGAACATAGTTTATAAAGATTTTATATTTAGGCTCTGTTAGAAAATGTCCATGTACCAAATCTCTTATAATCACGGGTGGTCGCTTGATTCAACTGACCGGTAAGGACACATGTGTCCACATTTGAACCATGTGAGTAAAAATCATTCAAATAAGCCATAAAAATAATAAATACCTTGCGTACAAAAGATACACACAATTGAAACAAAACAAGTCTGATATTGTATAGGAGGCTGGGTGGTTAACAAGTGGCCCGTCAGATATATCTAACACTTATAGTTTTAAATTTGATTATTTTATTCATTTAGTGAAAAAAATTCCATAAATCTTAGCTTTGGAATTTGAAATTGTTTCCATATATCTTTACACAACTCTCTTTTACTCGACTAGACTGATAAGATCTAAAAATGGCAACGATCATATACTGTATACAGCAAGGAAATATTCGCCCCGTTTTATTTTCGCCCCTCTCGCCCTCGTTGTCAGAGGGCGAATTTAAGACTGGGCGAATTATATGTTGCAAATAATATCTCTGTTAACACATCTGCATCTGGGCGAATTCAAGACGGGACGAAACCTTTTGCAAGTGTAAAAGGGGGGAAATTACACGGGGCGAAAATAACCATGTATACAATATCTATCCCTCTCGAGGCCCCGCTACAGTGTATGGTTCTTACCCCTGTCTGTATGCCGGCTATCAGCCCCTGGGAGTCGTAGATCAACACTAGGGCGGGGTCGTTGTTCCGCCAGTACCGCCTCCCAACAAAATTCGCCGACCCTGAAACCGTAGAATATCGTAATTCATATGTACATGTACTAACCATATTTTTAAAAGTGAGTGTGAATCAATTTTAGTGAATTATCATGATTTACATAAAGAATCTTAAAATTCCTTCAGGAAAAATAAATTAAAAATATATATTTACATATGAATACGACAGAAAAGCAATTCACTTTATCTACCATTTTCCTCACACCGACGTCAATATCACTTCCATGATTCAATCTGGATGTTGTTAAAGACCATTTTTTTATAAGATGCACCTGACACTTTTTCTAGTTTTTTTCTTGATGACAAAATACAAAAATATGTTCTGATATGCTATTTTATTAAAGGGTCACGATTTTGGTCAAATTTTGTTATTCCGTTTTTAAATTTTACAATGCTTTAGTAGGACATTTCTAATAGTTAACCAAAATTTGAGTGTCAGTCGACGATTTATAAGCTCAGGTCATGTATTTGTTTACAATTTGAAGGTTGACAAGAATATTCCAGGTTTAGACCTAAAATAATTGGACAAATGTTATAAAAAATAGGAACTGTTTATTCATGCTCAAAACAAATTAAAAGAAAAAAAACTTTTACCGGTAAATAAAAATATGGCACGAGACTTGTTAACAAAGCTCTGTATCTTGCTTATAACTCTATGACCGACGCCCAAATCTTGGTTGATCATTTGATATGCATTACTAAAGCATTGTAAACAGTAACATTAGTAAAATAAAATATGACCAAAATCGTGACCATGCCCCTTTAAGAGAAAAATATTGCTTCAGGCAACTTTGTCCTACATGTAAAATACAAGCAAAGAAAGGGTATGGCAATGACAACTAATCCCACTCAAGATTTTAGCCGTGATGAATGAATTACAATACAATTCATTAGGTAATCGTTATTTGTATTTACGTTGAAATCAATCAAAGAGGCGTGTTTACTAATTCGGTCATCCATTGATTGATTGACCTGGATCACACTGACACGACCCATCAATCAGTGATAGGGTCTCCTGTCGGTACAATTCATTAGGCAGGTTTATTCAGCACACGCGCCACATTCGTTTTTGTTTCTGGTGTGTGTTTTTTTTTTATCAATCTAACGATGGATATATATATATTAAGGTATGCCTCCTCCCCACTTATTATCAACAAATGCATTCTTGTAGTCATACGTACATACATAGTCTATCCTTCCTACAGAATAATTTTGTTAATTCTACAGCGTTGCTTGATACTGAATTTACTAGTAGAATGGGGAATGATCGATAAATAACATGCTTTATATATTCAGTTGTTTAGGTACTAACTTAATTTTTTACTTAGACATACTCGTGTATACTTAATCATGTACTTTATATATAATGTACCTTACCAGAACAGTCAGTCAGTAGCATATAACCATCAATGATGGCGTCTGATTCTTTCAGAGGGAGGTGAGCGAAGGCGGACGGGTTGCCCATTAGACCGGGTTGTGTGGCGTTGTGGTCCCATGTTACTGAATGGAATAAGAAATAGATGTATAAACAAACGAGTATAAAATTAACAATTTTTTCAGTTCAGTTATAATGTCGTTGAATGAACAAACTATCAAAAGCTTGCATACAGAGAGAGAGAGAGAGAGAGAGAGAGAGAGAGAGCAGTTTGCAATGTTTTTGACCACTTAACATGTATGCAGGTATATAATTATATCCTTTTTACAAATTGAGATCGGGTTAAGAGTGTCGTTGGCCAAACATCACCCTAGCGTTGTAAAGGACACACGTACTCCATGATTAATTATCATTATTTTGTTAACGCTAAATGTGACATTTCAAGGAAATTTCCCCAAACCACTCCTGTTTTTACAACGCTTTTAAAATGACAAATGCCAGGTTGTTTGTTATCTGCTTTTTTTTGCAAAGGTCATCATCTTTCATATGCATTTTTGTATATTTCAATGAATTTCATTAATTCACAGAAATCCCGTGAAGATCTATTGCATTTTCGTTTCCACAGAAAAAAATAGAAGATAAAAAGCTAATTAAATAGAGTGTCATAGAGACAATATGGAAATATTACTTTATGAGAAGATAGTGTAATAGAGTCTAAATGCGAGTTCATTTACATGGTGGTTTTTTTTTAAATGATATAATACATGTAAACCTACTTCGTAAGTCGTTCCATTTCGGAGACTGTCCTAGAATTGAAAATAAAAATACAAAATTAAAATATATTTGAAATCAACAAAATCTGAAAGTAGAAGAAAATTCTAACATTATTTACTTTACAGTATCCTCCACCCTTTTGAAAATTCACCCCCCCCCCCAAAAAAAAAAATCACCCCTTCCATTAAAAAAACTTTTAACAAATCACCATAAAAAAAACAAACAAACAATATCAACAACATAAATTAAAGTTTAAAAATAAATCCTACCGTCCAATGGCAGCATGAGATTACTCATCCGCGGACCTGAATTTGACGAGGTCATTTCTGGTTGACCTATTGCGTTGGATGTGAGTTGCTGTGTACTGGAGGATTGCTGGGGTTGCTGAGAGTTCTGGAGGACAGATCCTTGCGGTTGACTGGGCTGTATCCCATTCATAGTTTTGCTTGGTAATTGATTATTTGTGGTAAATGTCGACTAAAATTAGAAGAAAAACAATTAATTTATCTTTTTTTTTTCAAAGAAACATCATATTGTTCGAAGAAATGAGACAAATGTTATTAAAAATTAGAAAAAAAAACCAATATTTTTTTTGAGAACTATAAAGGGAAAATGACAAAATTAATGCCGCAGTTTTAATAGCGAATCCTGGTCATTTTTTGTAACCATCGATAAATATCTCATTTCATAATATCCGATGTTAAGCACTGAAAATAACCTTTTATGATATAAATATCGATAATTTATAATTTCTTTCAGTTTCCGTTAAACAGGTTTCTGGGTTTTTTTTAAAACTTGTTTCCTTATTTCATAAGAAATAATAAAACAACCATGTATTATATATTTAACATGGCTAATTACAGTAGAAATAGAAGTAGTATGACTTTTCTTAAGCATATTGATGTATAAAACAAATACACGGGGAACCCACTGTGTAGGTATATAGACCGATCATCAATAATCAGCTAGTTATGATGTAATTTATCTGATCGAGTATAGTGACCATTAATAGCAAATTTATATATAAAGTATTGCCGAGATCGATATTTATCGGTGACCGTTCCCACCTTTTCTGGGGCCAGGTGGTAGTAACCACTGACCGTTGGTACTTATATTACGTTCCCGTCACAGTCAGAGCCATAAAATTTCCATAACGGGCATGAATGGAAGATCCTTTTATGCCGTAATCTAAATAGTTGACCTACTGACTGTAACTACTATAAGACTAATTATCTATATATTATTACTACGAAGAAAAGGTTCGAAAATGTTTTTTGGTTTTTTTATATGCATCATACGAACTTTGCCGATTTGATAGAGACTCTTAGATTTAAATATCGAGTCATGGATATGATAGGAAGAATTTAAGCATAGATTGTTGTTAAGGTGCTTCAATAATGACCTTTGAATTATTTTTTTTGGCCGACTTTGATTTATATATATACATATACAATAAATGATCAAATTTCAAACCGTTTGCGCGGGTAATGCAGCTTCGTAAAGCGGCACGTTACTTCCGGGAACAATGGATGGAATAAACATTTCCGGTTCTTCTCTGTTTCGGCGGTTTTCGTTCGGTTGAAATGGAATATAGACCGGGTATATTTCTCCAGTGGCCGGGACACGCACCGCTAACTGGGGGTAGGGTAAATAAATAGGTCTCTCTGGATATTTCAACCTTCTTGTAGAATCAGTTGTAAAAGGTAAATATGCGTACGCATTTTGCTGCGGAAGAATATATTGAATATAGATTGTTGTTGGATCATCAGACACAACCGCTGTGCCTGCCACACCAGAACTTCCTTGGAAAATTTGTAGGGTAGCGCGATTTTCCACCCGCCGAAGTGGGGGCACATTTGGATAATAAGTATCAAACATGGATTTGATTGTGACGTAATGATCGTCATATCCGTTATCCGGAATCGACACAGAAGGAAAGGAACCGGAAACGGAAATAAATGTCACAACGGACGTGCTGCTAGGCGGCGCTGTAGGCACAGTAGGAATATTTCCTCCACTCTGAGCGGAAGCCATCCAGGGTGGCGAAGTAGCGGGTTGATTGGCTGCAGTAAACGCCATGTTCTGAGTAGGAGGTACCACGTTCCCAGAAGTCCCGATTGCGGGTAATGTTCCTATATTTTGGGGAATGGGTAGATTGCCAGGGGGCGGCAAACCAGCAATAGGTAATTGTCCCGATACTTTATTGGTCAAACAAACAAGAAATGCGAACACAAGTTTAAAATCCATTTTGAATAAATGCACCAAAAGACGTGTGCACGAAGTAATAAAGCTATGATTCTGTATGACAAGGTGAACAATCAACCGGATTTCCTGCAGAATAAAAAAGTCAGTCCATAATACAACAATAATGTGTAGCCAGGCTTCTTTAGCGAGAAAGGTCACTTGTAGTTATATATTTTATCCCGTGTCTGTTAGAGTTATAAATGACCCCGCAAAAGTATCGTTAAGCGGAAACCATTATCATTTTATTCCTGGAAACAATGTCTTTTTAGTCCGAGCTTCGGTGCAGAAATCTATAAAATAAAATGAACATAAGGACACTTTAATGCTTTTGTTCAATGCAATGACCTTTCACCTTTTGCTGTAAGTTTCAAATCTGTCATTCGGAATCATGTAACCAAGAAATCGATCTTGTTAATCGATTTTTTCGGTCGTGAGACATAAAAGTCAACATTTGTTAGAATGCCTTTGAAATTCGTTTAGAGCATCCTATGCGAATCAATTTCACTTCATCAAAAGTAAGACGTGAAAAGGCAAAAGCTTGTATTAAATCCTGATTTCTTTTTCATTAAGATATATCGTAAAAATAAAAAAAAACATTAAATAATCATAATTCATTTCCAGCTAATTAGCTGTGTAGTTGAAAACTAATACGTTGATATACAAACCCTTTAACGCAGACGACAGTGGTTCAATTTGCTAAATGTAAATCCTATTTTTGTAAGAAAATATCAAGAAATGTTGTAGTCTGAAATGTTTTCAATGTTCTGATGAACACAAACCCGTTCATGCTATTTATTGCAATCTAATCCCCTTTTAACAAGAACGTTTTTGCATATTAATATACAAAGAGGAATGTTACTCACAGAATTACTGTCGGGTTCGGAAGTATGAATCACCTATCTTCTGATATTTTTTTTTTCATATACGGAAACATATATGTAGACCAAATAAAAATTATCTATATTAAAGAGGTTATAAAACCTAATGATATACTTAATCATGTTTTTTGTGGTTTATTAGAAAGTAAAATAGGTGAGACACTGTCATATTTAAATGAACAAATGCTACCTTTACGCATGCTCATTCATTTTCGGAGTTTATAAAACAGTCAACAAAAATATATATCTGAGACTTTTCATATGCATGTCTCTCTCTGTTTTTCTTAATTCTTTTGATTCTAAGATACGTTATTTTTTTATATATAAAAATGTCACCCCTTCTCTCTCTCTCTCTCTCTCTCTCTCTCTCTCTCTCTCTCTCTCCGTGTGTGTGTAATCTCGACAATGGCATTAGCACACTACAATACACTATTCGTATCTGGATTGTTGTCTGTGAGGTTGATATCATTATCTTCAGTGGTTTGAAAACTTTTTGAACTTCATCATTACCTATATCTTGATCGGTTAATTATTTCATTGAATTTCGTTTCATACCTAAAACTACACTCAAATTTAATTATTTAGATTAAACAAATCTTTCTTCGCGATTATTGTATAACCACTATATAAGAGCTATTAAGACATTTATTTATAGGTAAGAGCATGTACGAATGATCTTTATTTAGAACAGGTTGATGTCGCTAGGATACAGGTTTCAGATCCATGATTTGATTGGTCAATTTAGATATTGAATCTCGAATTTCGAATCTTGAATCTCGTATTTCAAATCTCGGAAGCATTTTATTGTTTATATTTACATCTTTATTCTAACAAATTAATATATTGATTATAAAAAGTAAGTAAAATTCACTAAATTACTGTTAATGTACATCACAGTACGTTAGCTAAAAGAAACAGCCAAATCGTCTCCTACTTTCTTCAATTTGCATTTAACTGTCTTATGTTCACTTATAAATGTAACCAAGGAAAGAGTAAGCAAGTCAAAACGCTTCCATAGATTACATTTCTAAATGCCTACAAAACATCATTTGGAATTAAAATTAACAAAATTAGAGGAATTGCAGATCAACTACACAATTCAGAAAGGTATTTTTAAGAAAGTATAGAAATTCAACAATGCATTGCAGAAAACGGAGCAATTTCAATAAAGAAAATCCTGAAAAATAACTTATCAGGCCTTAAAAAAAATTAAATCAAAGAAATATTTTACATCAATCAAAACAATAACAAACAGAATTGATATAATAAAATCTTACCGGCTAATCGTCCTCAGATCCATGTCATTTTCCGTTCTTTAGTTTGACCAAAGCGCACAGCGCAAGATTTACACGGTGTTTAGACGAGGTCATAAAAATGGCGATAAAATCAGCAAAGCGTTGACACCATAACCGCACGAGACGGGGACAATGTGTAATAAATTGCAAAAAATTGGCAAGCGTATACACATTTCTTCCAAACATATGTATCAATATTCCTCCCAAATTTTGGAATATTTTGTTTGACCTTTATTGTTCGTAGGTAGTCGCGGTTTTCTCTAATTGCTTGTATTTGTTTGTTTTTTTTTAAATCTTGGATTGTTTGGGATTTTCCTTCCCCCCCTTTTTTTTTAGATATCTATCGGAAAGATTTATCATCTGACTTATGAACGTTTATTCAATTAGATGACATTATGATGATAAGTATTCATATTTTAATTACAGGTACGAATTGCATCCAGTAGAGTTTTTAGTCTCTTTGTGTAATTTCTTTGTTTTTTGAAGACTGCGAAAACGGTGAACATTTAATCAAAAGCAGAAAATTCTTTTTAATGTCACAATATAAATAAATTCTTGATCAAATTGATCTACAGAAATTTGAATTTTATATTACGCTTGCAGAAATTGTTCAATCCGCTTCACAGCTGACCAAAAATATTTTAATTTAGTTACTGTAATTTGACAGTTATTTTAGGTTCACGTCTTATCTAAACTATACATAGGCCCTATCACCAAAACTGTTTATGATTTCCCTCTAGCAATTAGTTAAATACAAGTCTCGGATTTTGTTCAAGAGAACTATGGAGGGTAATCGTGTTCAAAAATACAGTCATGTAAACTTGTAAACTTGAGTATGCAATCGTGTTGTGTGTTAGCCTGAGTATGAATGTGTGTAATTCTGATCGTGTAATCTATAAAACTCGGACATAAAAACCTTCAATGTAATTCTTCCCACAGATGCACATTTGCAACTTAAAAATTTGTTAATTTGTTATTTACATGTAACCTGTCACTATAATACACATTTTCCATCGGTAGTCTCTTCATTTATATCTCCGTTTTCTGAAATAGCACAGCTGACATGTTACAAATCGACAAGTGTAAAGTCTACAAGTTTGTCGAATTTTGACATGACCATACATGAAAACAGTGACGTCACAGATAGCTGCAGGAAAAGGCCTGCCGTAATCGCCGGAATCAGCACAGAATGACAAAAAAAATTAACATCATCATATTATTTTTTTTAGGAAGAACGATTTTTCGAACAATAAATTATAGGCTCGGTGTCCATTATATCCAGAGAATCCAGAAGAGATGCGAGTGAAGAATTCAATCGGCATCAGATGTCTTAGATCTGGAAAATTTTAAATATCATGCTCTTTTTAAATGTATACACTCATTTCTATTGTAACAAACCTGCAGCTATACTAAGAGTTCGGCTGAATAAAGAAAATATCACCAAAAGCATCCTTATCGCTACCACAATGTTGAGACAAGAGCCCCCACCCACCCTCACCCCCCACGAAGAAAAAAATTCACCGAGGGGGGGGGGCCTCCTGATTAATTAAAAAAGTGAGTTATCGATAATAAAAACTAACTACATGTACCTGAAAACAGTAGTTTTAAGATTTTGATTTAGATGAGCACCCCCTCTCCTTTAAGTGAAAAAAAAATCCAAAGATAAGGTTAACTGTCGTGAAATTAAAAAGTGTAAAAATTACAACAAAATATTTCATTTCGTCGGTAATATATAGAAAAAGAAGGTAAAAATTAATTGGCAAAAATGTTTTGATATCAAGCAATTATAACGGGATATAAGTCTGGCGTCCTGAATGTCGATTCAATCCAGACACACTCAGTGAAGTTGGTTAATCAAAATTTTCCGGAAAGCTTTACAGCTTTACAGCCACTTGTGAACATGTACTGATTACCATAACGCAGCTACTTGGTTTTGTAAAATTACTGTCATTACAGTACATATTTATAAGATTTTAAAATTAATACTCTATCAGTTCATATAGAATCAAATCTGTTTAACCCACCTTAATTTCAGAATTCGATTTTCGAAGAAAAAATATTTATAAAAACATATTTTAACATATACTACCGGTAGCATCCCTTATTTATTTCTTCAGAACCTTTCAATTTTTTACAACATTTTGTACTTTAATTAATGATTATAAAACTTTTTTCATAACAGA
The DNA here is from genome assembly GCA_020458035.1 of Magallana ariakensis. Classification (NCBI taxonomy): domain Eukaryota; kingdom Metazoa; phylum Mollusca; class Bivalvia; order Ostreida; family Ostreidae; genus Magallana; species Magallana ariakensis. Next base: position 11,714,266 of record CM035819.1, read on the forward strand.
TTCAGATTGTTTTATAATTTATCATACACTTGCACAACAAAGTCATTTTGATATTTGAAAAAATATATATATAGACACATACATTTTTCCGCGAAAAATTACCAAATTTTTTTGCAAGTCGTTTAATTCTAAAGAAATGAGGAATATAAAATTCACTCTCAAAATTCTTAGCATTTAGGTAAGCAATAAAGCTATATGGGCTTCACGGCGGTCTCCAAACCCCATGTCGCACAAAAGATATTCACCCCCTAGGAAATTTCTTGATCCGTCTCATTTCTAGAAAAGTGTACGTATTCAATTTTATATTTTTCAGTTTAAATTACATGTCAAATTATTTTAGCGATATTAGAATAGATTTTAGGCATTTCTTTTTTAGTAAAAGTTATCGTATATTATCGTATATTACATGTACCAGTGTCCATGGGAATTATATTGCAGAAACCAGCGCATTCGTCACACCGGCACCGATTTTTACAAACATTCAACTCTTCTTGTTTGGTCCAGTTCCAATCATACCTCAAAATCTTTTTTTATAAAAAGTTTTTAAAAAATGATATTTTTGTACCAAAGAAAATAGTATCGTTAATTTGAACAATTTAACTGAATTTCATGTTTATTTTAGTCCATTCCGGCGATTACGGCATGCCTTTTCCCGCAGCGAGCATTTGCCATATAAGGTCATGTCAAAATTCGACAAACTTGTAGACTTTACATTTGTTGGTTTGTAACATGTCAATTGTGCTATATCCGAGGGTGAAGATACAAATGCAGAAACGTGCAAAGTTGAAGGTTAAATTAACTAACCAAAACAATTAAGCAGCAAAATGTGCATCATACGAAGGAACTGAGTCAAATCTTAAAAAGTGTTTATGCTCGAGTTTTTATAGGTTACACGATCAGAATCACATACATTGATACTCAGACTTACACACCAACACGATTGCATATTTGAATTTGCAAGTTTACAGGTCTGGATTTTTGAACACGATTATTCTCCATAGAGAACTGATACAAAATCCTTTTCTTATCATGTTATATAATATCTAGAACCACGACATATAAAAACTTGTAGACATTTCAGCATTGAACAAATTTAATGCTACATTGCACCTGTTCAGCTGACATATCACGTGATGGGCATCAGTACAGCGTACAAAATTCGACATAAGACAATTGTGACCCAATGACTATTTGTTTTTGCTGCTTTAGTTTTCGTTTTGTTTTAAATAGTTTACCTAAGCATACTGGCTTGAACACTTTAAGTACAAGTAGGCCAGTCTGATTGACTGTGCAGGCACCGTCCCTTGGTACTCTCTGTTTTCAGGCTACCTTGTTTATGTATAGCTACATTGTTCATATATGAGCTTGCATAGCTAAATGTGTATATCTTGCACATATATTTCACCATGTTCACTGTATTGATGAATCTTTTGCATATGTTTGTTTGTAATGTGAACCTGGACATATTCTATGCTATTATTTCATTCATTATTTGTTATAATCATGATATTGTTTTTATGTACATGTATATGCCCCCTGAGGGCCCTTGATTGGTGAATATATAAATAAATATATATATATATATATATATATATATATATATATATATATATATATATATATATATAGGAATGTATTGATATAGGAATGTATTGATGTTTTAATAATACCCCCCCCCCCAAAAAAAAAACCCACAACAAAACCCCCAAAACAACCCCCCCCCCCCAAAACCCGAACACAAAACAAACAAAACAACCAACAAATACCCCCAAACAAACACCCCGCATCCCCCCCAAACCCCTCCCCCCCAAAAAACCCAAACAAACAAACAAAAACTAACCATATCTTATATATGATTACATATCATTATTTCTTATTCGTTATCAATATTGGATGCTGTATTTCTCTGAAAATTAAACTGTACAAATTTGCAAAGATGGCCAATGAACATTGCAACATTAATTACTGAGCTTATTTCATTTTAAAAAAATTAAAATTAAATATTTAATGTAAAAATGCCTGTCTACATGTAATTAAATTTATTGCAGCTCGTAGTACCGTTAAAATGTTATTGTATAGTACTTGTGTACATAATTTTGAAGGGATATGATATTAATATAAGAATGTTCTGGTGTTAACATTCAAATCTCAAAGTTATTTAGTAATAGTGAACCATAATACAATATACTCAAGTTAAACTATGTACACGTATATTTATATATATATAAATATATATATATATAAATATATATATATATATATATATATATATATATATATATATATATATATATATATATATAAGAAAAAAAAGCAACACTAATTGTAAAATTGTAAAACGTTAGCGCTTTCATTTCGTATCTTCAGACGTCTAAAGATACGAAATGAAAGCGCTAACGTTTTACAATTAGTGTTGCTTTTTTTTCTTTTTTCTTATTTATTACCGGACACTGTGAAAATAGTTTTGTGTTTTGGATATATATATATATATATATATATATATATATATATATATATATATATATATATATATATATATATATACAGTATGTAAATAATTGAAGAAAGAATGAAAGAAAGAAATATTTTCCTGAGATTTGTTTGAGTTACTGACGTCAGCGGACGACTCGTGAGAGGGACAGATAATCGAGCGAGGCACGATCTTAGTAGCACTAGAGGATAATTGAGTTTTTGGAAATTACTTGCGTCATTTTCCATTTTAATGCGCACACGGTTTGCTGCCAAGGAGTATTAAAAAAAAAGATCATCGTATGAAAGCGTACTGAGTTCGCTGCAGAAATATACAATTAATAAGTTTGAGATCTCTGTCGACCAAATATTGCTGATTGCGTAGGTTACAGAACAGGAGCATGTTACATGAGTGAAGAAATCATAAAGTACGACGTCCCATAACTGAATTGATAATAAATCGAATAACACCTACTAGTATTTAAGGATAAGAAAATCTTTTTACATCAAACTCAGTTGGATTTACAAACTTTACTATCACATGCAACCGCCTTTTCCAATTAGGAGCTGAACCATGCAGTACGTTTGTTAAATAAATTTGATTACTGGTTATCTAGAATAAATCAGTCTTTAAAGGGGCATGGTCACGATTTGGGTCAAATTCTATTTTTCTGTTTTTATTATTTACAATGCTTTAGGAATGCATTTCTAATTATCAACTTAAATTTGAGAGTTAGTCGTTGAGTTATAAGCAAGATACAGGGCTCTCAATTCTTTGCCATGTAAACAAGGCTCGTGCCCTGTTTTTGTTTACATAGGTTCAATATACCAGTAAAAAATCTTTTTCAGACTGATTTGTCTATCTTCTATTTCATTTTAAGAATAAATAAACAGTTCCTAACGTTTAACACATTCATTTTAGGTCTAAAACTGGCACTTTCACTTAACATTCAAAATGTAAACAAAACCTTTGTTTACATAGCAAAGAATTGTAAGCTCTGTAACTCGCTTATAACTCAACGAATGAAGCTCAAACTTTGGTTACCTATTAAAACTGCCTTACTGAAGCATTGTAAACATTAATATCGAAAAAAATAATTTTTGACCAAAATCGTGACCATGCCCCTTTAAAGGGGCATGGTTACGATTTTGGTCAAAAATTATATTTCCGATATTATTAACTAACTAACTAACAAACAATGGAAACAAATAAACTAAGAAATTATAGTGAACAAGGATTGCTTTAATTTATACTTGATAAGACAGTAGTGTTGCATATTTTTGGGGTTCTTAAGGTTACCAATTTTTTTTTATTTCATTACTAGCATGTCTAGATATATGATTTACTATCAACATTTTTAACGTGAACATACCATTGCTTGTCTCTTAAATGACATTTGGACTATTTTGTGTATTGATAATTCGACAATATATTGGTTTTTGTAGTCTGTGGTTATCCCCGCCAGTTATTTTGTCAAATAATGTTAATTGGAAGCTTGAGGAATGACGTCTATATACTTTTAATTCAGATAAGTTAGGATAGGAGTTTTAAAGAGAAGTACAGTTTCTTTCAATATTTGTCCTAAAATTCAAAAGTTGTTTAAATCTCTTAAAAATATACACATATATCATCTTGATCCTGTGTATATATAAAGAACCTAGTTATACACTTTTATCTTGTTTCCAAAAAAACTATGACTTCAACATTTTGGCATATTTCTAAGATTTGGTCAAAATGATAAAAAAATGGCCCATTTTCTCATAGTTTTTTGAAGAGGAAAATATGTCCGCAGACATCGCCCACAGCGAAATTAATATATTTTATGTGATATAAGTTATTATGTGATATAAGTTATTATGTGATATAAGTTATTATGTGAGTTTCATCGTTACACTTTACTTATTCATATGCGCCATGAGCACAAATATAAACGTACCCACGTGTTTTGAGTATATTTATTTTAGTAAGATTAAATGAAACGTTACATAACCAATTTGATATGTACTTTTAAAAAGTAAGCATTAAATTATTTCTACTCCTTAATTAAAAGATTTTTTTCTACGAAGTTAATTTCTGGCACTATATTTTTAGCTGCGGAAGCGTACTAAATAACATGTTTATATGGCTCTTCCCTGCACAGTGTATGTTTTATATCCTTGACTGAGAGCATATTTAATGGCTTTACAGCGACGATACACATAAAATTATATTTCATACAAAAACAACATCAGTATGAATATAAATATAAGAGTTGAATGCTTATTTTTGGATGTCGTCGGTCCTATGACACACCAATGCGGTGCAGACAAATAGCGCGGTATGATAATTTGTCTGCACCGCATTGGTGTGTCATAGGACCGACGACATAAATTGAATACCGCGCGTTAGCGCGGTATGATAATTTGTCTGCACCGCATTGGTGTGTCATAGGACCGACGACATCCAAAAATAAGCATTGAATGCTTAAATGAAAGTGGACATGAGCTCCTTTATCCCCAAAATGAATGCAATGATGTAAAACATTCTAGCAATATATACCCCTCAAATTACCAGCCAAACATCAGGTTCTCCCTTTATTTCAAAGGATGACTGTACTTAAGGACATGCGATATTTGCGAGAAAATAAATTTTTAAAAGAAGAATTTTTCTTTCAATTGCAGAAATGGTCAACATCTAAACTGCAACTTTACGTAATTGCGTTGAATAAAAGTATGTTGTTATCAAGTACGAAATTGTTTAAATAGGCAGGGGTCATCACGAATTCTTGAATCTCCATACGATAATAAGAACGCCCACTTTTATACTGACTTCATACATAGTCAGCGCATGTTTGTCTATTGTTCTCCGTTTAACAGTAGTTGTATATTTGCATTATCAAAGTTATGTCAAATGGAGATCAATAGACAAACATGCGCTCATGGTTTAAATGAGAAAAAACTGCTTCTTCTGACTTTCGCTTTCCCTTTTGTAACCAAGGGTTGATGCATGTTGAATATTATAATTCACCACGTGATTTCACACCTCAATACAAAATTCTATCACGTGACGTGTAAGGTAGCATGTTATGTGCTAACTAGGACAATGTTTTCGAACACGTTAAGCTGTCAAGCATTGATTTAAAGTCTTCTATACTTACATGGGCGTGGTCTAATTGTTGAAACCATAGTAAATAGTATACTTGTACCATATAAAATAGATAGGGTTATGGTAAAAGAGTGATCACATGAATTATTATACATGACATTGTTATTCACGCTAGTCTAATTCTAGTACCATTCTGATAATGTCAGCTCCACATCTCATGCATATTAATATCAATCTTATGTTTGATCAAGGGTAGATATAAGCGAAAATTCTTCTTTTTTCGAAAGTTTTAACTTTTAAGGAGAAAAACATAGAATGAGCTTATTGTATCACAGACTAAAATCTTAATTCATGTTGGAAATTGACTATTATAAGACTCTTTAAAAGATTTAACAAAAGTGATATAAGGTTAAGAAATAAACGCAACAGAAGCGACCGAAAAGGGCCCAAAACCCGGCGCTAAGTGCAGTCATCCTTTTGACCGGGTCTTTCGTTCGAAACTATCCCTGTCATCTTTAACAAGAGCGATAACTCTTACATCGCTTTTCTTTCACCAAACATGCATCGTTATTAATTTTACCCAGACCCCGAATTTATATGAATTTAGTTTACATTTTCTCTCAGTTTCCCAAACATTTTGTCACTAAAACTTAAACTTTCATTTTATTCTTATAATTTTTGAAATGTATTACGTCATACATGTATGAACTACTTTAAATCTATATATGAACCAGGGTGCTCTTGGAGTCATGTACAGTTATACGATATGTGCAAGAAGGTGAGTTTGAAATAAGTTTTAGCGTTTGTAGCTGCAAGTGCATCATTGTGGAGGTGGAGGTACTAGTCGACGCGGTGGGAACTAGCTATAAGACTTTGTATGGAAAGTTCTCGCCGTGTCTGACAAATAACATGAAGACGATGGCATGGGAGTCAGTGACGGAGAAGTAGGTCGATTTTATAAACTAAGATCATGAAGATAATCTTGATTAATATAGATCAAAAATATAATTTAACTGTAACGTTAACGTTATACGTTGTAATGTGTTAGTCCATCATTTATGGATTTTCATTTGATTATTTATCATTCAATTTTTTTTTTTGTATAGATTTGTGCATAATGCGTTTTCTGTTATCACAAGTCCGAATATCACCTGACAATCCTGACAATATACACCTTATATTTCTCAATAAAGAAAAATTGTATCTAAAAAATTTATATCTAAAAAGACAACCTGACTGTGGTCACATACATATTATTTACATTAATGATTATAATAATAAAATCATGCAGTTCATAGGTGTATATGTAGATATGTTGACAGATACACCCATTTCAAGTGGCTAAATTTGGTAGACTGTTTACATGCAATTGTGTTGCGAATTGGGGAATTTCCTAAAGTATGTTTTCTTTTTCCAATTAGAAATGTTCCTCTTCACATGTATTGGTCAGAGTAAAAACAGGTAGAGATTGATGGCTATCGTTACTTTCCGATAATTAATTTTCAAGTTTAGAAATTTAATTCTTACAGTGTATTCCCATGATACTTTAACAACTTTTAATCTAAATACCTGTACAAGTACACTAAGTGTAGCAATGCTATTGTTTATGCTCTTTTCATATGCACTTGTGCACATATGTAGAGTAAATGCCGTAAGTCTGCAATGCACAAGAGGGGTTATGGAAATCAAAAAAAAGTGGCAGGACATGCAGTCTGCTGTCAAGAAGAAGGAGGCCCAAAGGCGGAAACACTTGACACAAACTGGAGGAGGGCCTTCGCAACTCCCCATGTTGAAGCCTTGGGAGGAGAAAGTTTGTTAATTATGCCATTATTCTATTTCAATCTTTACAGTGTGAAAAGGCATGCCAACCTTCAAGAAGTATTTTATACTGTTGTATTATATGTTAAATTGTTACATGTAATCATTACATGGAAAGGTAGGTCCATAACAATGAAATGATAAACTTCAAGTTGGAAGATATCCATGGTGTTACATACGAAAACAAGCTGTTATTGTGTGTACTGGTCCATTGATTTAGCATACAAAAAGCCCAAATGGTATTGTTTTGGGGGTATAATTGACAATATGATATAAATTAATATTTAGATACATGCTAAGGTTTTGTCATGTAGTGAATGAATACTTGAAATTTGTAAATGTCCGAGAAGACAGATCATTTTGTGTAAGTATGAACTAACCAGTATTGATGCTTTTCTGTGAACAAGTGTTCATTTTGTTGTTCCCTGTCAGTCCTTGTCTGTCCTTATATGTACCCTAAATGTATATAACTGTCTTGGGAGATAATGGGTTTAAATTTGTAAATGTCCGTGAAGAGAGATCATTGTGGGTAAGTATGAACTAACCAGAATTGATGCTTTTCTGTGAACAAGTATTGATCCCTGTCAGTCCTTGTCTGTCCTTATATGTACCCTAAATGTATATAACTGTCTTAGGAGATAATGGGTTCAAATCCCATCACTACTGAATAATGTGTTTTCAAGTAGTGTAAAGGTAGGTCTCCAAGTATCAACTAATATATAACTGTTATGTTTGCATGCTGTTTTATTTCTTCCTTGTTTTTTTCTCTTAACATCAAATTAAAATCTAAATAATTTGTTTTACAAGAAAATGAAGATCAAATGAAAATGATTTTTTTTCAAATGCTTCTGACAAGATGCTTTATTTTCAACTCCTTCTTCTTTATGGAATGAAATGTAAATTGTCAGACTATAGTAAGGAAATTAATATGTACTTTCAACTACATGACAATTTTAGATATTGCAGTTGATTCCTCAGTCGGCCATATCTGGAATTGAGGATGGGGTGGACACCAGTCAAGTCAGGTCTTCCCCTCTGATGTCACAAAAACCAAGTTGCCTGGAGGTACCGTCATTTATTGTCACTGAGGGTAAGATTTTAAGTTGTTCGATACTTCGCTATCTGTTGGTCTTTTTTTTACCATTCATTGATCATGTTGGTTTATCACTATGAATGGTTATGGTATTTATACTCCCATATATGAAGTTTAAGGAAGGGGAGGGGGGATCTTTTCGGAATCACTTTGTCCATGTGTTTGTCTGTCTGTTCTACATGATTAGTCTTATGAGATATGGAGTTGCATTATTATACCATATGAGTAGGTGATTAAAAATGAAGGAGTAAACGACTAATTACATCTGTCAAGACTTAGATTTATTCAAGGCTTTATCCACCAAAGAGCTTTGCATGGTTATTTTTATTAACTGCAAAGGTTAGGGTTATTGTCACTGTGTGGTTATTTTTCTCCATTGCAAATGAAAAAAATATCATTAATATAACCCAGATGCCTCTGGTTAAAAGTATGATTGAAAAATTACATGTAAATAAAGAACAACATTTGTTGTAGTTCCAGCTGAAGAACTCGAGAATGATGTAGACACTAATAGTGATGTCCCAGTTGTCTCTCAGTCGGAAGGTTAGTATATATCGTATGTTTAGTATTCTTCAAACAATTCTACATTTTGAACTACCGGTATTAAATTGATATGGATCCTTCTCCCCAAGGAAAGTTCAAACTTTATCAAAATGCTTATAATTGTTGGTTTAAGCAAATATGATTATCAATCTGATTAAAATCAGATATGTGATCTGCTCCAACAAATTCAATGTCGCTACAAAGATCTCTTGTGTAGCGACATTATATTTGTCATAGCGGATCAGAGATCTGATTTTAATCAGATTGATATAATTATACCCTGGTAACCCACTGCAAATATGATTATACCCTTTGCAAACAAAGATTGGGGTATATAGGAATTACCTTATCCGTCTGTCTTTCCCTGTGTCCCCTGTCTGTGCAATCGTGTGATGGTTGCAATATTGAAATCGTAAAATCATCATTATGTTGATGATTATTGCATCCACTTATCATGTGATGGTTGCAATATTGAAAATGTAAAATCATCATTATGTTAATGATTCTGATCAATTTGCTATTCTCAAATGTAAATATAAGTAATAAACAGCAATGTTAAGAAGCTCATCAATGAACTTTTCTCTTTGCTGTTTATTATCCTCTGGCGCAACTTGTTGCGAGGGGGATATAGCATCGCTGCTGTGCGTGCGTGTGTATGTATGTGACCATTGTCAGCTCTTTAGCAAAATTCCAAGAAAACCTCATGAATATCCATCAAACTTTGTACACTTCTTCCCATATTACTTACAATAGAACTAGGCCTAGTCCAAAATTCAGTAGAGACTTTGACAGATATCGCACATTTAGCACACAGAAATTGTTTCATGTTAATAATTGCTGCATATCTACTACTATGGGTTAATTAACATATGACAAGCAACTAGAATCGTCAATCAGAGCTACGTTTCATAATGTACACGGATCGTTCATGTATGCTTATATCTCAATGAATGTCACTAACTGAATCTAAATTATTAAACTTTAAAGCATGGGTGTCGAGTTTCTGCTAGGAATAGGAAAACTGTACAACCACGTAAATGTACCCCCCCCCCCCAATTTATACACCACAAAGCTTGGGGATTGGGATAAGATAGATATTATGAATTAAGAGTGGTTTTAAGAAATACTTGCGTCATATTAATTTGGATCTGATAAATTTACATGTATTTTCCTAAATAATGTCTTCCCCCTACAATGTCATGTTGCGAGGGGATGCTCCGCTTAGCGGTGCCTTGTTTCTTAAATAACTTGAATTATGATATTTTCTTAACATGGCGTATCATTTGTGAGCTTGCATGCTCATGGTACCTCTAGTTAGTTTGTCTTTAAAATTTCCTTTAACTTCACAGAAGAATCTTCTTTGTCAGAATCGTCCACTTCTAAAGGTATGAAAACAAGAAAAACAAACACAAAATAGAAACACAAGTCTATTTTGCCTTACATATGTTAAAAGTGAAAGCTTTTTCCTAATTTAAAATTTTAAAAAAATCTAGTTTATATTAAGATTTTAAAAAGATCAAACAAAATGTTCTGGCATTACTTTATATGGAGATAAGATTTATTTTCCGTTTATAAGGAAAGCGGAAAGCTCAGACATTTAATGAGTACAACTACGGATCTCGGCGCCTCATTGAAATTGAGGAGGAGAAGCTTTCAATCAAAAAGCAGAGACTGGAAATTGAAAAAGAGAGGCTTGAGATTTTGAAGAACTTTTATGCTTTGTTTTCTTCTTCAAATGTTCAATCTGTTTGTAATCTTTTGTCTGAGTTTTAATTAGTAATTTCATTTATACTTGCTTGAAACTTCCACGCTCTGTGAGACCAATGTTTTTTTATACCTCCGCTCCAAAGGAGAAGGGGTTATACTGTTTTACCCTTGTGTGTCTGTCTGTCTCATGACTGTCCTTTTGTTCATCTGTCTGTCAGTAACGGTAATTTCTGTCACAGTTTTTCAGCAACTATTCATCACAGATGCTTGAAATTGTATCACACTATTTGTTTAGGCATGCCAGAAGTTAGGATTTATTTTTGTACCAATCAGCTCTCTGTCAACTTTGCTCATTTTGCATATTCACATCAGAGCGGGGTATTACTAGTGAAAATTAAGCTCACAGATATCTTGTTCTGCCTTTTCTGACCATTATTACAATTACAATTACTTGTATGGAAGCAGCATTTTTAATTTGCTGGTTATATTAAATTTTAATGTTATAATTTAAATGTTATAATTATCCACCATATGGACTACAATATTTTTGTTTATATTTTAAAGAATGTGAAAACATTAAGTACATGAATGAATTGTCTTGGAAAATAGACTTTATCATTTTTAAATTTATCAAATAACAAATAAACACATGCTAAATTTCAAGGGACTCAATATATTTCATAAATGTATTTTAAGAGTACCATCTGAAGACAACTTTAACAATAATACATGCATATAAAATGTAAATTAAAAAGTACAGTAAGTCATACTCTGGCATTATCTTGATGTGTTGAACAGTATTAATGTTTTAATTTAAGAAAAAAATGAAATGACTCTGTAGATAAAGAAAAAATGTTTCAGTTAGATGGAGAATTAAAAAATTACAATTCTACAAGAAGATGGCAGCTTTAAATGATATCTCTCTTTAAAAATATCAAATAAAACAAATCTAAAACAATAACCAAATCGTTTACCATAATTGAGTTGACAATGTAGAACATGATTTTTTAGATAACAAATTGGGAAAACATCAATCTTACAACACATTTAACATGCTAACTTTTGTACAATTCATAGATAATGACCTGTAATTGGAAAAAAGTATCACTTATTTGAATAATTAAAATATCAAACTACATTTAACAGGGTGTTGCACATTACTTATCAAAAATTACTAACTATTGGACAGGCAAATATATCAAATAAACAGACAATTCCACTAAATAATTAAAATCTTCTAACAATGATGTTTCTGGTGTTAACTGCGTTTGCATTGACAATAGTTTCAGCATTGAAAGTGTCATTATCGGAGAAAATGGGTACTTGTCCTGTTGCTGGTGCTGGAATGCGGTCTTCGATGGCCCTGTTGTGGAGGCGACAGCAACATTCGATGATCCTTACACATTTTGAAGGGGTGTAGGCCAAAGCTCCTCCTGTTTTGTGCAGACATCTGTAACAGAATATTATTGTTGAATAACATGGATATGAATTATGATCCGTCACCTAGTCATGCGTTTGTTGGAAAGTATAAATTTATGCATTGTCAAGTCCCAAACATTATTTTGTATTTTTTCAAAGAATTTTGCATGTTTTTGCAACTATTTGTATGGCCCATTTGTAAATGGGTTAGTGATGTTTTAAAAATAATTTTATAAAAAAAATGAATTTGAAATAATTTTATGATTTGGGTGTTCTGTATCTAATTCTCCTTTTTCTGTATTGTAAGCTCATTATCAGATGGGGGAGCGATGTTGTCCCATTGGAAGTGCAGTCTCGGGAAAAAGTTAAATTAAAGAAATAAAGAGAAGATAAAAGAGAAGTGTTACCCAGGTAAGAAATTTTGCTTATATGCTTTATGTTTGGAGTCTGTTCTGCAAGTCTAATATTTGAATGAAATCTATTTTTTTTATACTTGCCGAAATCTGGACTTAAGGACACCAAAAGCCCTCTCAACGCAGTTTCTTGTCTTGATGTGACTGGCATTGTACTTCTCCTGTTGTCCTGCTTGGGGCGTGAGGAAAGGAGTCATTAGCCATGGACGAAGGGGGTAGCCACTGTCCCCTAAAAGCCATCCTCCACCTGGCAGCTGGTCCATTATCTCGGGAATGCTCGAGTTTGCAAGTATGTATGCATCATGTGTGGCACCCCCATACTTGCAAACGATGTTAGTAAATCTGAAATGAGATGTTGGTATATAAATGCAGTCATAAGGAAACAATTAAAAAAAATGTTGATAGTTTTATAGACCCAACATAGTAATTTCACTGATTGTCCACTTAAAAATAGAATTTTTTATTTACCTCAGGTCAGCGGTCACGATTCCCTGCATGTTTATGGCATGAAACCCTTTCCTGCACACAAAAACATGCTCATCGTCTCCAGTCATTCCCATGATTGGAATCAGAGTTCCATCAATGGCACCAACTACGTTGGGGAAGTTTGCCACCCTCAAAAAGTCCTCCTTTGTCCGAAGAATTTCCTCTTGCCCCATCGGAAAAATGATGTTGTCAAGGCTGGCATTCAGGGCATCAACGACTCCCATAAACATTCTGCTGAATGAGGGTTGAGAAATACCATGTATGTCAGCAGCCTCAGACTGAAAGTCTCCTTTGGACAGAACTCGAAGAGTTGCCAAAACCTGTAAAAATTAATTCTCGTGTGTTAATGTTATTGCTTATTCAAATTTAAATTAAAGTTTCAATGAATATAGATACATGTTTTTAAATTTTCTTTGGTACAGAATGTCTACAATAGAATAGTTGTTTGGACAATTAATGATTACCATGGAGTAAGATTGGGTTATTGGGGGGGGAGGGGGGTGGACAATTTTTTTCATAGGAATACAGAGAATATCTTTAAATCTTTTTCTTAAAAAAGATTTGCCTAGAAAAGCTGTAAATTTTGTGAAAGAATATTAGATAGTGTAGATTCAAATTTGTTCAAATCACAATCTTTAGGAGTAGTGTGGGGCCACAAAGGGGATTCAGCTGTACAAAGGAAAACAAATTAATTATTCACAAAAACTGAAATGTTATTATATATGCTTTTACTTATTTATATAGCATTTTTATATATTTTAAAATTGTTTAAACTTTGGCCCCTGGATGATTATTGGGTTCAGAATTTGATGTACATGTATGCTGAATGTGACACGACTATAAAATCGTGTTAGAAAAGGGACTTGATTATACTGGTAAATATAAGAATATCCAGGGGGAAACAGATTTTTTTGTATAGAATCTACATGTATTATACCACGTCCAGATATTTTGTATTGTGACTCAACGAAGCCGATTTTATCCTGCCTAGTGTTGCTCAGGTGAGCGATGTGGCCCATGGGCCTCTTGTACTGTAAATTTCTATACCCCGTGTAATTTTAATGAGGACACAAAGGAATAACAATTATCAAAAGTCCTGAATTTTGCATTGTGGTCCAAATAACAAACATCTTATTATAAATTAATTTTCTGTGTGTTTATAAATGAAAGAATTATACGTGTAGGTGGAATTTCATTGTCATTTGTATGCAGTCGCATATGCTCAGGTTGGACTGAATATACCTGTTATATGTAATTACACAACATTGTCCAGATAGAAGTATTCAAGACTTCACGCATATCGCTAAAAGTTAGGAAGTAAAACTGTGAACTGTTAATAAGTTCACGTATGTGGAACTACTGTGTACCCCTTTATACTGAACCTTGTCGTCTATAATAATGCATTACAACATGTTACAGATAATAACAATGAAATTTCATATATTCATCCAATATCCTTTATCTGCAAATATATTCTCGTTGAAAAATTAATGTGAAATATCTCAAATAATATTTTTAAAATAGGTTTCAAAACCCCTAACACAGTTTCACCCGTAAAACAAGAATATCCCTCCGTTTGAGGGTCTGTGCATACTGTTGTGAAAAAATTGATGCCCAAAAGGGGGGGGGGTTATAATGGGTATTCATAAAAGACACTGATCATTGTTCATCAGTAAAAGTATGTGTAACATCAAGATTGTGTTTTATCACATAAATGTCATTCTGATGATTATATATATATATTTGTAAAAGGGGGGGGGGGGTGAAATGCTTGGGATTCCTGGTAAATTGTTGGATGAAGAAGGGTCATGATTGATAATTGTACAAGACACTAATCATTGTTTGTCAGTAATTAATCAACCAGACAGCATGTTTAACATTGTGTTTTATCATATCAATATCATGGTGATGAATGTATATATTCGGATTTTTTTTTGGGGGGGGGGGGGGTGAAATGCTTGGGTGAAAATTATACTGCAACTAGAAATACATCGGGTTCAATATCAGCGAAATTACTTACCATAGATGAAACAGGCAAAGGATGAGACCTGTTAGTAGGTCGTGAAAGTCTTCTGTCCACCTGCTGAATGAAATCAACGATGGTCCGCCTCGGGAATCGATAACGGCAAATCAGTTCTCGGTCGCAGAAGACATCTAAGGGGTTAGTCCGGTCCCGGAAAACTCTCTGACGTCTCAGACTCTTCTCTCTCGCAAGTGTAAACAAAATCGCCGCCATGTCTGATAAGATACGCGTACCTATAGAGCAGACGTAGATTTACGTCCGATTA
This sequence comes from Magallana ariakensis, assembly GCA_020458035.1. NCBI lineage: Eukaryota > Metazoa > Mollusca > Bivalvia > Ostreida > Ostreidae > Magallana > Magallana ariakensis. The sequence continues at coordinate 11,729,587 of CM035819.1, forward strand.
TGACGTAATTTTACGTCTACGTCATTTTGTGAATACCGTTTTAGACGTAAACGTACGCTACGTCTAAGGTTACGTCTACGTCTACGTCTACGAACTTTAGTAAATATGGGTACAGCTGTGTACTTTCTATACAAAAGTTATCTTAAATCAAAGTACTGAGAGTACTGAAGGACGGAGACTTGAAAGTTTAAATTAGAAATTGTCCACATTTTCTTCGAATATGCATTAAACCATTATGAGTTTGAACTGGTTGTTTCAATCTATGTTAAGATTTGGCTTTCTGTCTGATATTTTGTCAGAAATATTTACTGAATCCCGGCCGGGACAATCCTTTATAATTCTTGAAAATTGGCACAACGTACGGTATTTTATGTAAAAATAACGCCCCAAGGAAAAAATAAGAAAACTACAACTTAGCATGAAAAAACAAAACAACTGAATTGAATTGGGTAGATTATTTAAAATCAGATTTATTTAATTTTGTGATCCATGGAAAAAACCATAAGTCGGTATCCATTTTACAAGATTTATGAAAACTCCACAAATTCATACAATATTTTCGGATTCGGGAGTCGGTGGTGCGAGCGTTTTGACCGTCGCTCTGAAAAGCGTTAGTAGATCAAAATCTTTATTAAATCAAGGACAACTACTGAATAGCTTAAGTGAAGTGTTGTTAGATGTAATTAATTACTATGCTGGCAAATTAATTGCTCATAAGCCGAGAAATGACATATACCGAAAAAATAGTGCAATAAAAATTCATTGAAAGTTTCAGTCTTTATTTCGAATCAAAACAACATATTGAGATGAGTTGTATCTTTTTCCTTTATTAGCTGTTCACTGTAAAACAGAACATAAAACAATTAAAGATAAAATTAAGATATTTCTGAATAAAAAAATGAAGATTACAAAGTGTAAAGATAGAGAGAGAGAGATAGTCATTGAACAGGATAGAAGGATTTCACTTACCGTAACCGACACACAGAATTGGTTCCACCAACACGTCTGTCCGGCCATACAGAACGTAGACCCACAAGGTGTTCCGCCGGAGGCTAAAGCAAAATTATATCATTCTGAATAAAACCTCATAGAAATTGAAAACAACAACAACTTTTTAAGAGTAAAAGAGGTTAAAGAATGAATTTTCTATTAATTTCTCTTAAAGGCGGGAAACATGAAACAATTTTTTACGTAATGAATTATTTGACATTTTCAATTCCTGTTTAAATTTTTTGAAACTGACATATCAAGATTATCATTCCTTTTTAATGAATCATTACAATGCAACAATTTAGGAATTAGAGAAACTTTTTAAAAAGTCATTTTTTGACGCTTGCGTCATTAATTTTTTGTATTTTTTACTTACTTTCACAGTTTGCCCCTCCATACGACGGTGGGCACTGGCAGCTGTAACTTCCCCCAAACACTTGACATGTACCGCCATTTTGACAAGGATTAGGTTGGCAGGTTTGGGATGCTAAGTCACAGTTGGTGCCGGACCAACCGGGTTGACAATTACATGTATAAGATGAACTAGATGCGGTACATGTTCCGGAATTCTGACAAGGATTTGGGTTGCAAGGGTCTGTTGTTGTTGATCCTTTGTAAAGAAAAAAAAAATAAAATCAGTAACGGAATTCCAACTATGAAATTTAAAAACAGAAAATGACTTTGATTTAAAGAACAAGCTTAAATTGTGCTAATTACCCCCGAGTGCCTCCACTTTCAATTTGAATCCGCCATTTTGGGGTGCTGGTCGATCTCTGGAAAATCTGCTGTCGAATTTTAGGATCATGATGTTTTTCTCGCCGTCGTTTGTTGTCGTGTATTGCTGGTTAGTTAGACTGTTACACTGCCTTGTAATATTTATAAATAGATATTCAATCAACCTAGTAAAATTATGTTATAAGAAAGAACGTATCATATACAAGTTAATATTTACAGTACTAATTGTTATAATTTTCCCCCATAATTATAATACAATACAATATACAATTTCCATACATATAGACACGATAATCATTGATATTCAATGCATTACATTTTTTTTTTTTAGAAATTTATATAAATTTCCTTTCTTCTTTATGTTTTTTTTTAGCAAATTTTATTTCTGTTTTAAAGGAGTCTGATGTTTTATTTCTTAATCAAAATAGTGTTACACTATGATAATTCAGTAAATCATGTTGTTACTATACAATCATGTATCTTGGACTAAATTATCGAACCGTTAATAGATCTTTGCAGCTCGTTTCAATAATCATTCGCTGGACCTATAATCCTACAATACATACTTGATCCCTGTCTGACCAATGAGGTTATATCTGATCTCTAGCCAATGGTAGCAGCTGGAGGTCGCCGAGTTCAGGGCCAGGTCCAGCTTCTCTATGGTCAGTTTGATGTTGGAGGTACTGGGACCCTGAAACAGGAGGTAAATTTAAGGTGGAATAACACACCTGAAAAAAGTCACTCAAATTAACAGTAAATTATTTTATTATGAAAGATATAATGATAAATAAACTGTATATTTGTCAAATAAGCGAAAAACTTGCAGTTTGGAGGTAAATGAATATCAAAAAATTCAATTCAGTAAGTAACAACAAAAACCCCTTTGGGATTTGAACTCGGAATGTACGGATCACAAGCCCGACACTTTATCCACTCGACTATGGAGTAAGTTATATGTTGGTGTCGATAAAATCCTTGTAATAAGAGGAAGTGTCGTTTCAATCAGAGGTCAGCCATTTTGTGATGATGTGTTATTCCACCTTATAAGTTATTCTATTTCACACGATACTACTCTATATCTACGAATAGTTAGATTTGAAGCCCTGATTAAATTTGTGCTGGTATCGGAACAATATAAACATACGTTTTTAATTGAACACATCTACATTTAAATGAGTTTGCAGAGCGTTGTCTTCCTAAACGTTTAGGACATGTGTTTGTCATACGTGCATACCCTTACTACCAACAAATATTTAGATCGTAAATTATACAAAGCATGAACACTTCAAATATGACGTTTTAGCAGACATGTAAACTGTCATCATCCACAATTAATATAAGTCTTTTAGAATCAGTTAAGTTCGCGGGGATCTCTGATCGGGGACAAGCAAACCTTATTTGTGGATATTAATTTCCCGGATAGCTCGAGACAAATTCGACGAATCACCGCTTTCATGAAAAAATTGTTTATGTGGATGTATGTTCTCGGCTTCTTGTAATGCAGACCCATGAATTAAAAAAAATCATTGGTCAACCATGAGCAATGATAATTACACATGAAGTTATTAGCATACGTACCCTGACCATCCACACACACTCCTTATCCACGCTGTAGGTACTGGGGTAGTTGGGAGATTCTATCAACTGTTGCTGTCCAGCAGATAGGTCAATGATACCACCACAGCCTAAAATAATCAATTATTTGAAGTAATTCATTTAAGAACAAGTATAACAGATTCTATCATGAACTGTATATATGATTTAGAAATAAATTGTTCGTTTAATAATAATAGTTTAATCAATAAGGAAAATATCATTAGTCTTAAATACTCGTTTAAGACCTTAACCGTAATCAAACGATAAATAAAACCAAAACAAAATATTTTTATAGTTATTTCATTGAAACTTTACATTTAAGCTGAGTCTTAACCCACACAAAGCATTTATTGAACATATCGTAAAAATTGTTGTCTTATACTTATTAAAATCTACTATTAACTTCAATAAACATGATATATCCTGCTTGAATTACCTGCGTCAGTTTCAACTTGATCGCATGTACTTCCGGTCAATTCTGGGGGACACATACAAACACAGTTATGCGCTACAAATCCACTATTCTGGCAAGTCGGGGTATTTTGGCAGTTGGCTAAAAACATTCAATATTGAAAATTCATATCAACTCATATCTATTGACAAAGATAGATAAAAAATGTGCAAGAACAAGAACATATAAAAGTTAGAGCTCATTTTGATTTATGAAATTTGAGAAAACTATAAACTAAATGTATAAAAGATACCATTGCATTGGTAAGCTGTTGTTATTTCTTTGACGTCGTAAAATGTGAGCGTCTGTGAACTATCCACAATAGATTCCAGTCTCGGATCCTTTAGCTTCATAGAAGGTAGGTTTTGATTGGTTGAAAAGGCCTAAAATAACACAAAACATTACTACCTTCTTTTAAAACATGTATACGTTGTAAAAGTATTAATATTTTTGTTTCGTATTTATAGTAAAAACCAAATTTTGACTTAAACAAAGGGATTGACGTAATGAGGTACTACCTACCGACAACGAATACTGCATCAATGACTCGGCATCATAAGGGGTCCTGTCAAAGGTGGGTCTGGTCTTATCGAAGTTATGATGTTGGTGGCTTGGAATGTTGGAGAAGAGAATCTCTATGTAGTTGTCCCGATCCGTCCGTTGTTGCTCGTGCATTTGTCCTATAGCGTGCATAAACTCATGCACAACGGTTCTCGTCTGAATATCAGAAGAAAGGGAATAGGAGTTACAAAGGGTTGCTAAATATCAATCAGTTTTTATTTTGCTTAATTCATATGACTAGTCGCTATTAATATCGAGACACCGTATTGTTAAGGTTCTATAGAAAATTAAACTATAATTAACTTAATGTCACAAACGTACAACATAATTATATATATATATATTTTAAACTCGGCTTTGCTCAAAGGCAAAACTTGCTGAAAAGTGATCACGACTTAATATAAAACGATACTTTGACTAGCCAATATGTTCTAAGATAGCATAGTATTTCTTTGCATATTCGGAGAGCTTATTATGTTTACTGAAAGACATGTTTTTATTAAGCGGGATTTTACCTGAGAACACAAAGGATCCTGTAATGTCAGATCTTGCTTTCCATCATACTGACGCCCAACATACGATGCACAGCCTTTGTCGTTGGTACTGAAATATAAAATTTAAACATTTCTTAATGTGTAAAATGTTGAAAATAGAAAAAAAAGTGGTTGCATTATGATTTGATCATATATAGAAAATTTCAAATTCTCTAAGCTTATGAAAAAATGACTGCTATCACTCTTTTCTTACTCTCTTGTCAAGAAGAGATAAGAGGCATGAGGTAGTCCGGAGGCTTGACTTCTGGGGATAAACCTCACGCAAGTCAAGTCGTTAAATATTTGAACGGCTTCAGTAATGGCGTTCTGCATTTGTGCGCTGACTGGATGGTTGATATATATATATAAAAAGATAAAGCCCAAAATTTAATAAGAATTTAATTTTCTTTAGCAATGCTTTAAAATGGTGAAACAAATCAAAATCCGTTGCTATGCTCATCGTAATATCATATTTTACAAACGCCCACATTTATGCGAACAACAACTATATTTATTAGTCAAAATGTTAATTTTTAATTTTTTAAGGCTTAAGGGTTTTTGATAAATAGAGTAATTATGCATAACAAGTATACTTACATCCAGATTGAACTTCATACGGAACAGTGTTTTGTTCCCATAGTCTTGCATTTTGCAAAAAATTTCTTTTTTTCTGTTGAGAGACATTGCATACACTGAAGACGTTAACATTGATATGTACTAATTTAATCTGATTATTTCTAGATTGACTTGACCAAACATACCTTTATTTAATTATGAAACTATTTTAATGCTGTTAATCAGAAATTGAAATTATTTAAACTTTTCTACTTACTCTTCCCCACGGATTTGACTGAAAAATAAATAGATTCAATTTCAGTTTTTGATAGTTGTGCAATTTGTGGAAAGTCTAAACGAGTACCATTCTCGGTAAGAGGTACACATGTAAATGAAGTTTATGTTCTTGGTGGATTTTCAACTTTATAACAAATAGATGTGATGCATTAAATAAACAGATATAAGTTTTTTAGGGAATATCGATGAAATGGATTCTTTATGCCTATGTTAACCAAAAACTATCTACATACTTGATAACTTGATTCAAATAGCATCACACACACACACATACACACACACAAACACACACACTATATATATATATATATATATATATATATATATATATATATATATATATATATATATATATAAACAATTTTATTTTAAGAACAGATACCCCTAAATTGCAAATTCTTTAATAATTTTGCAGGTAGGCGATGTTTTAAATGTAGACATGCACATAGAACAGGTATACATGTGGTCTATTGGAGTATAAAATGAAAAGAGAACTTACCGGTGGAAAATAATGATGATCATTTTCTGCAATTTTGACGCTCTCTTTAAGAGTTGGATTAATTCCAAGCGGCTAAAAATGTGTAACAGTAGGTTTGACACATAGCATGTTGATAATTGAAAATAAACCCCAAAACAACAGAAAAGACTTAATATTCATAATGAACATATTAATATCTAATTAAAAGGAGTAGAGGAAGGCATTTGTTGTTAAAAAAAGTTGGGACTGTATACATACTTGTGCAATATAAGCTGTTAATGATATATATTTTATAAACAAATGTCTTATATACTACTGGAATCAAAATACTGTGGAATTATTATTATTCGTGGGTTGTCAATGTTTTTGTGTAACCAAAATTGTCCTGATTCGTTGGAAGTTATTTCATCGGTACATGAGGCAAGTTTGGTTTACAGTTTTAATTGCAGTTAAATTTTTATTTTATTACAAAATAGAAACTTATTTTGTACATATAACGACGTTGGTGTACCAACAGTAAATGAAGTTAAGGATACCATATATCCAATGAACTGTAGCATTAAAATCATTGCAGATAAGAAATATTCTTTCAAATATAAATTCTTGGTTTCCTTTAAGTTTTTAGACTACCTTGTGAGGTCTCCCTTTCTTATCGTAGGCAAGCATGGTCGAAAGAAGATTAGCAACAGGTGTGTCTTGGGAAGTTCGATTCTAAAAAAAACATACATATAAATAAGTTAAATAAATTGTAAACTAATTTGAAGATATATTGCATAATCATTCAAACTTTCATGGATTGTTCAAAGGTCAAAAGTATTACAATTTTAAGAAAAACGCAACCACATTCCTGAATAAAAATTACAGAGAAAAATATATTGAGAAACACCCGTATAATTACGGTGTATGCAATTAATACAAAAATGTCACTGTTATAGACAATTACTCTATCGATTTTTTGTATATTTATTCACAATACACACATGTATGTATCTTTATCATATTTTCTGCATCTAAAACGCTTTGCGTAAATTTATAGCGCAAATCATCTTCATAATGCATTTTCAATATGTAGTTCAATACTGATGATGTTATCTGATTAACCATTATAAATTTTTTTTCATGTAAATTCCTTGCTATTTTATATTTCCTATATTTTAACGTATATATGGAATCGCAACGTTGATACGCATTAATTGTAGTATAATTTATTCCGTACGGTGCCTTTACATATTATCATTATGTATAGCAGTATAAGATTTCTAAGTATACTCACCCAAGAGTCGATCAGATTTGGCTTCCAGAGGGATGGATTTCGCTCATAGATATCCCATGCAAACCAAACAAAGTTTTCAGGCAACAGAAAAGGTTGTAACGCTTTAAAACCAATATTATGTTTGAAATAAAAACCATCTGTATGTTACATGTATTTTAAACATAATACTTTCAGCTGCAAAGAAAAAGCTTCAAAAGAAATGTCATTCAATGCATATCTCTTCTTACTGCCACCGTTTTATATAAAATGTGCAACAGTTTTATTTCATACTAATATTTCTTTTTTCTTCTTATGTGTAATTTAAATGATATAATGATTAAAATAGATCCAGACGTCATATATTACTTCTATTAAGACATTTTCATTTCAAAGTTAATTGGGCAGTTGAAAAAAAATTAAAGTCTTCACAATACCTGTATGTTATAAAAGTATTTACAAGTATTTTCTCCCGTTTTAAAAAAAAACCTGATTGCGATTCATAACTCTAACGAGACTGATAATGCTAAACTTTACAAGATCCAGGTCTATAGTAGTTTCTAGATTGGTCGAAACATTCAGCATGATGCATGATGATTTCAGACTCAAATTCCTATATAGCACCTTTTAATCAATACAATAATTTGTGAAAAGAAAGGTGTAAATATAAACAATTAAAAACTTTCTTTGGTGATTTAAGCGGATATGAAGGTGTCGACATTGAAGCAAAAATAAACAAACGGTGTTTCACTAAGTCTACTTCATATATTGTTTAATTTTTTTTTTTTTGGCATCGGTAAAAATGGCAAAAATGTTTACAAGTAAAAATAATATTTTTTACTTTTTTCTAGAACAGAAATAGAAATTGGAAGGTGCAAGCGAATATTTTTTTTCTACAATTTGATGAGAGAACAGCAAAACTCACTTTTCTTGGTCAGCCGTCCATGTGGATGTGAAACAACAATTGCGACGACAGCAGCAAGTAAACACAAGGAAAAAGTCTTCATTTTGACGAATCTTTTAGGACCTTCTCCAAATTTGTGATTGTAACACCTCAACCGAAGACTTTTATACAAAACGAACAGGATGAAAACAACGCATTAAAAACCCGTTATTTGATTTCTTCAGAGATACGATTATTTTGTGAAGTACAGGGGATTACTCGTGCATACATGCAGTGATGGTAAACACCTTTATTTATATCTGTTGCATTGGATTATCACTAAAAAAAGGATAGTTTGGATAGTACTTCTAGATAAGATTCTTTTTCATGAACGACTTTTTTTTTTCGAAAAGTGCACAAGATGCTTATGATAACTATTTTCATAGCGGAACGAACGACTTTATTCAGTCGAGTTTAATTCAAATTTGTTTGTCTTTCTTAACTCTGTTATTGCTTTGCCGTCATTATTTAATATTCTAACGTTCATTGATTATTTTGTCACCTAAGAGAAGATGCTAAAGCGTTTAATACAAACACATAGCAATTGATTTAAAATAGTTTAAGCTTCTAACAGTATAACAGCTAGGGCATATTAACTATTATTAAAATATATTTCAACCGATGTTTAAGCTCCATGAATTTATGTTTGAATTTGTATGAAGGAAATTAGTATAAATAGAACGATTGGATTTTTTAAATTATATTTATTATCATGAAATATGCACTTTATTTTTTACGTACATTAATGATAGCAATATGCTTAACGATGTGAATTGCATATTTAATTTTTAAAAAAATCCTGGTGTTTTTTTTTCTAGTACATTTGCATACTGCGTTCTGTATAGTTGTTCGAAGTTGTATGATGCGTGTTAAGGTTTAAATCACAAAAGTTCTTGAGGGACTAATAAACAAGACTATGTTTTAATTTACTTTTAATAAAAATCATGAAAATTGCCTAAAATTTCATTATGATATCACAATATGTAAACTTGCTTTTCGTCCGGTAAAATATTTTACTGTTGCTGTATTTTAATCACGTGTTAAAACTATAACCTACATGTTACTTTGTAAAGTGTGTCTTAGATTCGAAGCTATCAATAAAGCTTCTTTATAAAAACGTAACTAATAATCATACAACTGATCGACATGTATTACTGAGTACGTTTAAGTGATACATTGTATATTTGGGGTAATTTAGAAAATGAACAATTTAAGCTTTAAAACAATTGAAAATATAACCAAAATATATATTTAATTACATTAAGTTTCTTTTAATCTTATTAATTCAAAAGAAAGGATGACTGCACTTAGCGCCGGGTTTTGGGCCCTTTTCGGTCGCTTCTGTTGCGTTTATTTCTTAACCTAATATCACTTTTGTTAATTTTTCAAAGAGTCTAGTCTATTTCCAACACGAATTAAGATTTTAGACTGTGATACAATAAGCTCATTCTATGTTTTTCTCCTTACAACTTTCGAAAAAAGGAGAATTTTGCTTGTCTGCCCTTGACCAAACATTAGATCGATATTAATATGCATGAGAGGTGGAGTTGACATTATCAGAATGGTACTAAAATTAGACTAGCATGAATAACAATGCTATGTATAAAAGTTTATGTGATCACTCTTTCATCATAACCCTATCTATTCTACATGGTACAAGTATATTATTTACTATGGTTTCAACAATTTGACCACGCCCATGAAAGTACAGAAGTCTTTAAATCAATGCTTGACAACTTAACGTGTTCGAAAACATTGTCCTAGTTAGCACATAACACGCTACCTTACACGCCACGTGATAGAATTTTGTATTCACAAAGTTACCTGAGGTGAGAAATCACGTGGTGAATTATAATATTCAACATGCATCAACCCTTGGTTACAACAGGGAAAGCGAAAGTAAGAAGAAGCAGTTTTTTCTCATTTTAACTATGAGCGCATGTTTGTCTATTAATCTCCTATTGACATAACTTTGATAATGCAAATATACAACTACTGTTAAACGGAGAACAATAGACAAACATGCGCTGACTATGTACGAAGTCAGTATAAAAGTGGGCGTCCTCATTATCGTATGGAGATTCAAGAAATCGTGATGACCCCCGCCTATGAAAACAAATTCGTACTTGGTAACAAAATACTTTTATTTAACGCAATTACGTAAAGTTACAGTTTAGATGTGGACCATTTCTGCAATTGAAAGAAAAATTCTTCTTTTAAAAGTTTATTTTCTCGCAAATATCGCATGTCCTTAAGTGCAGTCATCCTTTGTAGACGAATCATACTATTGGAAACATATGAGGCTTTTTTGATTGATTAAAAATGCGGCCTCATTTTTATTTACTGTATACAGGGAAATATTCGTCCCGTTTTATTTGGCCCCCTTTTGTCCTCGTTGTCAGCGGGCGAATTTAAGACCGGGCGAATTTCGATGTCTCAAATTATTTCTCTTTAAACACAAATGTGTGTGGGCGAATCCATGACGTAGCGGAACTGTTTGCATGTGTAGAAGGGCGAAAAATACACAAGACGAAAATAACCATGCATACAGTATAATATATAGAAACTGTATATGATTACCACTTTCCTATGATTTAGAATAAACGATTTCCGATGCTATGTCTTAAGGTAAAAATTGTATAGTTTTAAAATTTTTGACGAAAAAGCCAATCATGAGGGGTAACGTTTAGTGTGGAACATCGAAAACCAATGACGGCAGGATAAATTGCATTATCTGCCGACGTTGCTGCAAATTCAAACTACCGATTTCGATCCATAATATTCCCTGATATGAATAGAAACCAACATATACGATATTTCGTCATCACACAACTTAGAAAACTCGAGTGGCCGTTTTTGTACACATTCGTTTATGACGTCATAACGGAGACATCTCAAGATATCCAGCTTCACTTTGTCTAACGCTAAATGCTCTGAGTTATAGTAAAGTTATCCAATTTAGATCTATGGTGGAAATACTATTAATAGTAGTAATTTATACTGAGTTTTCATGTACGAATCATCAGTTGGAAATGCAGTTTGGAAGGAATACATCATAACTACGTAGATTATCAGCAAGAATTGGAGCGTTACTTTTCCGTCTATGTGAAACTGTACATAAAAGATTAGTAATGCTCATGAAGTCTTAAACTTGAGAGAGAGAGAGAGAGAGAGAGAGAGAGAGAGAGAGAGAGAGAGAGAGAATAGTTTGATCCTCTGATTTGGTAAAATTCTTTAAAAGAAAATATATTACAAGCACACATACAAAATACAAATATTTAACCAATATGATGAATTTTGTCTGATACTGTATACTTCTTAATCTTCCATAATGTTTTTGTTGTTTAGACTTGGTACTATTGCAGACTGACCAAACGCTTCTTGAAACTCAATACCATAGCAAAAGCAAACACCCCACATCACAAAAAAATATGTATTATGACAATACAGGAATAAAACTCTTAAATGTTTGTTATATGGCAGGACGTGGGGTGTTGATTCTTCTGCAGAAATCCCCTGTTTCTCCAATGTATTGCTTAGAGCTACTAATAAGATACATATGTAGATGCAGTTGTCTGTGCGAAAAGACGTGTTGCTCAATATTTTGAAGGTACGACCCGTAATGGGACTAATACAATTCTCCGTGTTGATGCCGTGCTACCACAAAAGGCCTCTGGTGTCTAGACAAGTCTTAAAGTCACCATTGGGCAATGGGCTGTCTAATCACGCTCTCGATTTCAAGGAACCCATCGGGGAACATTTCAATCTCGGTAATCACAAAGGGGAAGACATAACAGTATGGGTTATTGACCATAATATGAGTTGGACAGACGCGGAGAGGAACAGCAAGGGAAGGTCCTGGATGCACAGACTCAAATCATTCAGACCTGATGACATGAAAAAACAAATTGACTTGATTATAATGATCGTTTCATAGTCTTATTACCTGCTACCCATACAGTAATTTTACCAAATCTGTCAACTTCCTGTTTCAATTTTTAGTTTCCTGTACACTTTTTTTTACATCATTATCATTATTTTCCCCATTTCTCCTTAACAAAAAGCAATTTCTTAGATAAATTAAAAAAATATTGATTAAACCAAAGCACCGTACGACTTAAGCTCGGATGTTTAAATTTTCGATTATTAACTCTGACGTCAATTTGTATTTACCTTAATTAAACTAATAAGGCGTGAAATTGAGAGTAGAATGATTATTTCTAAGCGATCAACCGCATGGCAAACACCATCACAAACACTATAATATAAAACTGTACAATAGCAGTTGCTATTTCTTTTATAGTTTCTTTCAGAAGCACAATGTGACGTCACTTTAACTGTCAAATACTCTAATCTAAAACAAAGTTACAAAGGCAACTACTCTAAATATTCAAGAACTTACGGAACGCTGTTTTTCGTATTATAAAATGTGACGATTAGTAGGCGAGGAGTCGGTCATACTGCCGACTATAAATTCTTAATAAACGGATATATATATATATATATATATATATATATATATATATATATATATATATATATATATATATATATATATCCGACAGTCACGTGTCATGTTTAAACCAATGAAAGTTTGACAGTCCGACTGGCAGTGACGGTAAACACACACCTATTTATATCTACTGCATTGGTGTATCACACCAATGATAGTACGGATAGGACTTCCAGATAATATACAACTCAATGAACGACTTATTTTTTTAAAAGTGCACTCGATGCCTGATTCCTTATCTTAAAAGGGGAACAAATAAGTTTATTCGTTTTGTTTTAGATGTTTGATTAAGTATTGTGTTCTTGTTAAATTTTTAACATTCATTGAGATTTTTTTATTTAACTCTTGAATTGGTTTGTTAATTTATAACGATTCTGTAAGGAGGGGGTTATAACATATAATAAAAACATCCAATATTTTAAATGAAATATTTAGTCTTTCAGATATAGATATAGCAAGGGCATATACATGCACACTGTCCCAGTAAAAATATATTTAAACGATGCATAATGTATATGCGCTATATATTGAATATCGACCATATTTTGTCTAATGAGTAGTAATCGATTGTCAATTACAATATGGATTCAACGAACAAAATGTGTTTTACTCTTATCATTATCAAATATGTACTTCATTTCATTACATGTTAAAAATATGTGTGTTGAGGTAAATTTTTATTCTATAAAGTTATTTGTTAAAAGGATAATGCTATGGTATACATATGGGGACTGTAAACTTAAGAATGACGTGCATGCATGCTGAACTGGTCAGAAGTATCGGTTTCTGGGGGGGGGGGGAAATTGTCACTTTTTAAAAAAGATATCGACCGAAAATAAGTGACCTATTATAAAGTGATATTTACAGCACATTCATACTCTCTCTGGAAATGTTACAGTCATGACCTATACGACATGGACTCTCATATCATACCACGTACATGTAGCGTTTGACACCAAACTCGATACAAGGGTTTGTATATCTAGTAAATATAGGTTGCTATGTTGAATTTTTTGGCATACAATTATGGCCTAAGCTGGTTTATGGATTAGTGTAAAACTCTAAACATGTTGGAATCATTTTTTGGCAATTCATTATGCTAAGTATGAAACGCTTAAGATGACAGAAATCAATTTTGATCGGAGTGAGTTGATGATCATTTCATCTATACTCTATAATAAAATGTATGTCAGCTAAGATTGCATTTAAATGTATCGAATATTTAATGTATCATCAACCAGATTTTCTTCTCCGATTTCTTCACATTTGAGTTTTTGAATATTAAATGTATTATAAACAAGGTTGTCTTCTCCGATCTCTTTATATTTGAGTTTTGTAAGTTTTATAAAGGTAAAACAAATATATATTCCTTGAAAAATAAAACCAAGAAAATAATAATTTCATTGCAAGATTATTTATTTGCTTAATAAAGATAATCACGGATTTTATCTCTGGTCTCGGTTTATCTCCTATGTCGTTCCCTTTACCCTTTAAACGCCAAAAAGGATACTGAAGAATTTATTATGTATTTTCAATGATATAAATATAAATATAATTATATATATATATATATATATATATATATATATATATATATATATATATATATATATATATATTTGATTTCTTTTCAACAAATGAAGCTAGATTTGAAAAAAAAAAATAAACTTCTACCGGTGTCATCTACCTACTAGTACTTTCACAATTAGGACCAACAGATTGCAAGCAACAGACGGTATAGGTAATGTTACATGGATTAGGATGTCATCAAAATCATAAAGAAGAAGGCAATATGAAATTGAAATTAAGCAGTAACTACAAAACTGTCAAAACCCCTGTTTTATTTTATGGGTAAGTTAAACTCAACAAAAAAGACGTTGTGAAAACCAATTGTCAATTTCGATTTTTGCTAATGACCTTACACCTTTTCAGCGTAAACGTTTGTGACGTCAAAATAAAATCTTATAATTAAACCATGAGCACGCTGTCTGCGTTATTGTAAAATAAATACTGCAGTTTTCCAGAAACTTTCGATATCAAAATTGTGTGGATGTTATAAATATGTCTCCATTCACCTGTGTCTGTCGTGACTTGTTTACAAGTGACTCCCGTCAGATCCGCAGGACACATACAGCGGCTGTTGTAGGCAAAAAATCCACCATTTTCACAAACTGGAGCATTCTGACAGCTATTAAAAGAAATTCAATTTAATAAGCAATCTGATTAAAATAAGATCTTTGATCCGCTCCGAGAAATTCGATAGCGAAATCGAATTTGTCGGAGCGGATCAAAGATCTTTTTTTAATCAGATTGATTTAATTAGCAGAATTAAACCCAGTTATCTTCATAATAAATCAAGTATAACTAAGGTAAATATTTCGTAAATGATACAAACTGTTTCTTTTGAGGTAGAACAAACATGACTTCAAAATTGATATGATGTAGCGTTTTCCGGAATTTTGTGAAATTAAGAGATTTTATGGAGGGTAATCGTGTTCAAAAATCCAGTCATGTTAACTTGTAAATTCGAATATGCAATCGTGTTGGTGTGTGAGCTTGAGTATGAATGTGTGTAATTCTGATCGTGTAATCTATAAAAACACTCTAAAGTTGACTCCGCAGACCTTCAATGTAGTTCTTCCCACAGATGTACATTTGCAACTTTAAAATGCTGTTTGTTATTTACATGTAACGTGTCACTATACTACGCATTTTCCATCGGTAGTCTCTGCATTTTTATCTCCGTTTTCCGGAAATAGCACAGTTGACATCTTATAAATCGACAAATGTAAAGTCTACAAGTTTGTCGAATTTTGACATGACCATATATGGAAACAGTGACGTCACAGATAGCTGCAGGAAAAGGCCTGCCGTAATCGCCGGAATGGGCACAGAATGAATAAAAAAATATTACATATATAATTATTATTTCTGGATAACATTTTTTTTAAGAAGTACGATTTTTCGAACAATAGATTATAGGCTCGGTGTCCATTATATCAAGAGAATCCAAAATGATGCGAGTGAAGAATTCAATCGGCATCGGATGTCTTAGATCTGGAAAATTTCAAATATGCTCTGTTTAAATGTATACACCCATTTCTATTGTCTTAAAGGGGCATGGTCACAGTTTTGGTAAAAAATTATTTTTCCGATTTTAATGTTTGCAATGTTTCATCAAGACATTTTGAATAGGCAACCACAATTTGAGTATCATTTGTTGAGTTTTAAGCGAGTTACAGAGATTACAATTCTTTGCTATGTAAACAAAACTTTTGTTTACATTTTGAATGTTAAACTGAAAATTCCAGTTTTAGACCTAAAATGAATGAGTTAAACGTTAGAAACTGTTTATTTATGCTTAAAATGAATAAGAAGGTAGACAAATCTGCTTGAAAAAGATTTTTTACTGGTATATTAAACTTATGTAAACAAAAACAGGGCACGAGCCTTGTTTACATGACAACGAGTTGTGAGCTTTGTATCTTGCTCGTAACTCTACGACTGACTCTCAAACTTCACTTGATCATTAGAAATACATTCCTAAAGCATTGTAAATAATAAAAATATTAAAATTGAATTTGACCAAAATCGTGACCATGCCCCTTTAAAGTACATTTAACAAATCGTGTAAGTATACTTCGAGTTCGGCTGAATAAAGAAAATAGCACAAAAAGCATCCTTATCGCAACCACAATGTTGAGACAAGAGCCCCCCAGCCTGCCCCCCCCCCCCCCACCCACGAAGAAGAAAAAAATCACGGGGTAGGCCTGCTGATTAATTAAAGAACTGAATTATCGATAAGAAAAACTATTTACTTCAAAACAGTAGTTTTAAGATTTTGATTTAGTTGAGACATGAGTAGCGGCACCCCCTCTCCTTTAAAAGAAAAAAAAATTCCAACCATAAGGTTGACTGTAATAGCAAAAATGTTTTGATATCAAGCAATTATTACGGGATATAAGTATATGGCGTCCTGAATCTCGATTCAATCCAGACACACTCAGTGAAGTTGGTTAATGAAAATTTTCCGGAAAGCTTTACAGTTTTACAGCCACTTGTGAACATGTACTGATTACCATAAAGTACCTACTTGGTTTTGTAAAATTACTGTCATTACAGTATATATTTATAAGATTTTAAAATTAAAACTCTATCATTTCATATAGAATCAAATCTGTTTAACCCACCTGTTCCCTAATTTCAAAAATTCGATTTTCGAAGAAAAAATATAATTATAAAAACATACTAGTACCCTTATTTATTTCTTCAGAACCTTTTAATTTTTGACAACATTTTGTACTTTAATTAATGATTATAAAACTTCTTTCATAACAGGTTTAGATTGTTTCATTATTTATCATGCACTTGCACAACAAAGTCATTTTGATATTTGAAAAAAATATTTAGATACATACATGTTTCCGCGTAAAATTGCCAATTTTTTTGCAAGTCGTTTAATTTTAAAGAAATTAGGAATATAAAATTCACTCTCAAAATTCTTAGCATTAAGCTTAAGGTAAGCAATGAAGCTATATGGGCTTCACGGCGGTCTCCAAACCCCATCCTGCACAAAAGATATTCACCCCCTAGGAAATTTCTTGATCCGTCTTATGTCTAGAAAAGAGCACGTATTCAAATTTATATTTTTCAGTTTAAATTACATTATTGTAATATATTTTGTAAGAGGTATTTAAAGAATTAAATTATTTAAGGAATATTGGAATAGATTTTAGGCAATTTTTTTTAGTAAAAGTTAACCCTTATCGTATATTACATGCACCAGTGTCCATGGGAATTACATTACAGAAACCAGCGCATTCGTCACACCGGCACCGATTTTACAAACATTCACCTCTTCTTGTTTGGTCCAGTTTCAATCATACCTCAACATCTTCTTTTATAAAAAATATAAAAAAATATTTTTGATCCAAAGAAAATGGTATCGTTCATCAGAACAGTTTAATTGAATTTTATGTTTATTTTAGTCCATTCCGGCGATTACGGCATGCCATTTCCCGCAGCGAGCATTTGCCATATAAGGTCATGTCAAAATTCGACAAACTTGTAGACTTTACATTTGTTGATTTGTAACATGTCAACTGTGCTATATCCGAGGGTGAAGATACAAATGCAGAAACTATGGATTAAAAATGTGCAAAGTTGAAGGTTAAATTAGCTAACAAAAACAATTAAGCAGCAAAATGTGCATCATACAGAGGAACTGAGTCAAATCTTAAAGTGTTTATGCTCGAGCTTTTATAGGTGACACGATCAGAATCACATACATTCATACTCAGACTTACACACCAACACGATTGCATATTTGAATTTACAAGTTTACAGGTCTGGATTTTTGAACACGATTACCCTCCATAGATTTAAGTAAAGATGTAAAATTGTCGTTAGATTTAATTTGAAATGATAAAAAAATTACGTAGGATAACTATTTTCAATTTAACAATCTTTATATCAGTAGAGTGTAGCATTACGCGTCCTTGATGCCCAGTTAGCACTTGTGACGGGCTGTTATATCCCTCGACTTTTTATTATAAAAATGTTAGCATTACCAAGTTGAAAAAAGACCTGTTGCTAAAAGGGAGTTTTGGTATAGTGCCTATATTATTATTTTGTTTTTATTTTAAATATAAACTATTGCTCTAGATGAATTCTTAAGACTACTAGTATACATTATTTAAACATATTGCGACAACAATATCAGACCTACCAGCACACTGGTATGCCAGCGTGATCTCTTTGAGATTATTATGTGTAAAGGTCCGGGCAGTATCTACGAGAGCGGCCACTCGTTGATCCTTCTATTTCATTGTGTGTCGTCCAGGATTAAGCGCAAATGACTGTAAACGAATTTATAAACCTTACAGTTGAGATGCATTTAATCTAAGAAAACGTCCTATCTAAAATATATAAACAGCAATCTAATTATCATTCACTACGGTATCAAGTGGTTTTTCTAATGTCAAAAGTTGTTTGATATTCAAAAAATACATAAATTGTTCTTTACTTTCTGACCTTTCAATTAAAAAAAAAACATTTTTAGTTATGGTGTTGGGTTTTTAGTAATTATCGTACACATACCGTAAGAGGTTACTGCAAAAGATATTCCTCATCGTATGGCGTTTAATCAAGTGAATCTATTTTTTGTTAAATTCATTCGTTGATTAGCTGGTACGTTGTCATACAGCATTTCTATGTAGTTTTCTCCATCTCTGTTGTTCATGTATCTGGTCAATCGTGGGCATTAACTAATGAATGACGACTTTAGTCTGAAAATAATTCTTCCTGAAGAACAGTCGGCTGTCCCCGACATATGAGGAACAGCCTTGTCTAAATATGGAAAATTATTTTTCACAATGTGAGGTTTAGATAAACATGATTTTTATATGATTAATCAATTCCTAGCTCTCTGATTGGGCGAAATCCAACAATCTATAAAATATAAAAAAAGTTATATTCACCTGCACGTAACCTACCAGTTGAATAAAACCTTTGATTTTTTCTACATTGGACTAAAAATAGGTCAGGAATTTCCAAAATGCTACGATTAGTTATTATTCCTGTCATCCAATTAAATATTGCGTTTTTCTATGTGTTCGGCTACAGTTTCAATCTAAAAAGTGATGAGGTTCGCTTGATAACACTCAATTTGATATATTTCTATTAATTCTTCGCTGAATCATATAATAAAATAATTATTAATATTTTTTTTGCCGTTAATAGGATGATCGTTTTGACCTCAAAAACAGTAATAATTGTATATTGTTGCATTATCATATTACAGTGCATTTTAAAACTTCATTTGTTACCCCTTGAGTATAAAATATTATCTTAGACTTCTCGCTTGGGTACGAGGTACTATATTCACACAAGTCAAATCTGCGAATGCTTAAACGGATTCGTTAATTTTTTTTTGCATGAATGTCGACACTGATAAATAATAAAATTAAATATACAATGCGCAAAAAGAGAAAACTAGTAGGAAAATACATGAATTTCTGTATGCAATATACATGTACATGTAGCAAACAGAAATATATATTGTATATATTTACATCCAGGTTGGATTTCGTATGGAACAATTCGGTGCTCCCAGAGTCTGGCGTATGAAAAGAAATTCTTCTTTGTCTGTAAATTATTTGTATAATAATAACAATAAAATATCTGTTAAATTTTAAAGAAAATACAATTTATTACATGTAAATATGTGCCTTTCTAGTAAAAAAGAAAGTATGATGGATATCATACAAACCCTTCTATGATGAATAATTTGCTGTGGCTGCAACAGATAAAAGGGAAATACGTTATTAGTCAATATATTTTGTGATGAGATAAAAATGATAATATTACTGATATTATGATTTTTAAAAAAAATTGAAATGGTAAGATAAACTAATAAACACATCTTTGTATTCTCACACTTGGTAGTATATCGTGATTCAATTCAGTAATTTCAACTAATGTTTTCTTTGATGGGTCGATTCCATTAGGCTGTTCACAAAATATAAAGATTAAAATTAATAGAAATAGGTGTTTATATTTTTTTCTTTAAGTATTGACAGAGGACACGGGACAGTGATTTTGACCGGTTAATATTTTAATGATATGTTTTTAAAAAGATCAAACAGATTGTGTAATTTTAATAAAGACAAAAAATTGTTGATGATGAAAATTATGTTTTCAGAAGTTATTCACCTTCTGCGGCCGACCAAATTCATCGTACACTATCATAGTTTGAAGTGGACTCGAGATGGGAGATGTCCTGCAAACAAGAAAGCAAAAAAATCCACCTGTGTCAAAAAGAAACTAAAAATCATATGTTAATTTTTTTTAATGGCTTTAGTCTTAGTTTTAAAGCTTATTTCTAAATATGATACTTTTTTTTAATTTGTTACTTTGCAAATAAAATAAGAAATAAATTAAACTAAAGGTTTCTGACATTTAAAAAAAAAACAAATACAGTAGAATGTGTTAAAAATAGCAAGAACCAAAAATATTCGTTTTATTTACCCAAGAATCAATTCATGTAGATTTCCACTGTCCTGCTTGATGAAATTGTTGTCAAGAATTCCTGAAAAAGTATTCTGGAAATTGAAAGGGACCTTGTACAAAATATAGCTTTGGACTTCAAATTGTAGGATCTATTGTCAACTTAAACTCAAACACTTTATTTTATTATTGAATATCAATCATTTAATTCTGTATTTAAAATTGTACTGATTTTCGGACCAAAAATTAAAGTTCAAATCAAGTTATAAATATAAATTTATACTGAATCTATAGTGATACTTTTTCTTGAAAACAATGTTTTCAAAAAAGTATGAAACTGAAAAGTATAATTTTACGCACGGTTAATTATTATGTACAAAGTATCTGTATCTGGCATGTGAGGGTGTTTTTTTTTAATAAGAATGATTTATAACAAATTGCTTGCTTCATTGCTAGAACAAAAAGAAGTTATATTGATTAATAGTCTCATGAAGTGCATTTATTATATGAGGTACGTTAATGTGTTTCTATTGAGTTTTTTTCTCTAAAATTAATTAATACATGTATGCTAGAAGATCAAAATATGATAAACAACAGCAGTAATGATATAGTTTCGAAATTTTACAGTTATCATAACGGAAATTCTATAAAAATTGGTTAAAGTACATGCGTTATATAGATAGCGTATGTTTATTTATGTTCATGGAGAAATGTGTTATTAAGTCCAGTGATGAGCCTGTCGACGCCGGGTCAGAAATATAAATAAAATGCAACCACTGACCACGGTGCGTCAGATCATTAGTATGCACTTGATCGCATTTACTTATTAGGAGGAGAATGTTGTAGCGCAGTATCCGTGCGTATAAAATGGGGGTGCGGGAAACACAGCTCTCCAGTATTCATCTGGAAGCTGTCTTTCTGCCTCCTCTTTTTATACAGGTAAGATAAATTATAACACTTGCGCGCATTCTCAAAAGTAAAGTTAATAGATTCAGAGGGTTCAACTAATATTTTATTTTCAGAGATTTTTGTAATGAATATTAATGTTGATAAATTTCATTGTAATTAATATTAATATTTATTGTTAAAATGTCATATTAAATTGTTATATCTAAATAAAATGAGTAGTCATCTGGAAGCTGTCTTTATGCCTCCTCTTTTTATACAGACTGGGACATAGGCTACTCCCCATGTAGAGGAGGAGATATTCCAGAGTAACACCTTGGCTAGGGCACCCGCCAGGTGTGGCCATGTTGGAACTAAGATCTCGAGGATCTAAATAACTAAATATCATAAAGCTTCACACCCCCAAGAAATGGCTTTTATGATATAGTTCTTGTGAAATGGATTTTGATTGGTCAATATCAATTGTATTTTGAAACTGTATAAAAGAATTTAAAAAATATATATATTTCTTTTTTAAGCAAGTACATATATCTTTGATTCTTTTTCATTGACAAAATTAAATCCTTCCAAAATTAATGTCTCTAGTAAAGTTTTGTTTTATAGACTACGTGTATGCGTGGAATTTATAATATACTCCAATATTTGATTGATTACCGTACCGTTAATAAACATGTAAGCTATAAAACATATACTGAATACATTAAACCATAAAAATTGGCAGTATCAAATGAATAAGACACTGAAAAAATAGTATCCCTTTTAATACCAACTAACGTTGTTTTATAGCTTTCTTTTACAAACACAAATGCAAGAACACATGAACAGGCATCTTCGCTAGCCAGGCGTTTTCGGTCCACTCCGCTCCCCATAAACCCTTGGTAGATCTCATTTCGACAACTCGGTGACAAGCTCTGTTTTATGATTGAGTGCAACTGCGAGTAGCTGCATGATCAAATTGCAACGTTTAAAACAGGCGCTTGTAAATATGTCAAGACTTCAAAAGAAACACACGTGTGATCTTTGATGAAACATTTGATGCTTTTAACAAGACTAGTTGTGACACAAGTGCTCGATTACAGTGCCTCCCCAGGTCTATACAAAATCACAATAAATGGATATTGCTTGTAAAGGTTCAATGTACTATATAATTCTTTAATTTATTATTGTTGTGTCCGCAATATTCACCACGACGATTCCTGGGCTTAAGATATGAATGTTTTCATTTATCGGCGACTTTTCAAGCCTGATACAGGTCCCTACAAACACTAAAAGAACATTCCTTGCTTTCTCTAGGTTATATCTTAATTCGTATTAAATAGCATTGTAAATGTTTGTTCCATGAATCGCCAGTCAACATGTTATTTAATATTTATTTTGTATTTATGGCGTTGCGTGAATGTAACCCGTTATTTCATTTGATCAAAATTGCAAGGGGCGCAACTAAAGATCTTCGCTAGATAGCGCCACCGCATTACCGAGATCTGTAGTTGTAACATCTGCATTGCTGTAACCTTCGTCCTTCCTTTGGAATTAATTTATTATGCATGTCACATAATGAAAACAGAATCCATTCCATCTTTGATATTATATATGCTACTAAATACAGCAAAATAATGAAAATATTTTTAAGGAAGAAAATCTAACAAATTCTATCAAATTTAACATATGTTACTAATAAAAAGTTACTATACCTTTTTGATTTCAAAATTGATGTAAATTATTTTTGGATGGACCCCTTCTTTCAAAGAATAGGTTCAAACAATGTTTTATGCAAATATACATTTGTTTTATGAAAATATTCACTAGATTCGGCTTTCCTATTATACACAAGTTAATAAATAATACAGTTAAAAAGATTTCAGTGTGTGTTACGTCTTATTGTGATTTTCCTTTCTTATCGGCAGCCAATATAACGAGAAAAAAATAGTTGTTGCCTGTACTTAAGTATATGTTCGGCAATTTAATCATTAAATAGAGATTTGTTATATCTTGAAATCACGACGCTGCCATCTAAATGAAAAATGGCTATAATGCATTTGTCACTACCGATCCTTTTCTTCGAAAAAAGTGTCGAATGCAAACCTGTTTATGTACAGTTATAAATGGTTTATCTAAAATATAATTTATGTCTAAAAGCAATGTCAACTTTTATGGGCATTATGTTCATTTTCTTATATGCATTTACCTAATATTTTAAGTATTTATCCATATGAATATCTCAAAGTTTACCTTTTTTCTTTTACTCGCCAAACAAATCAGTAAATAATTGGTATGCAATTTCTGCCGGGATGTGAATTTTATATGAGAAACAAAAAAAAAATGACCCATGCTCCTTTTACTTTCTTATTTAGTACGACAATAAAAAAAATCAATAAAGTAGTTTGAAAATAGTCCTTGCCTTTCTCGTCGAATATGACGACCAAGTAGAAAAATGTAAGCTTTCGCCAGATTAGTCAGTTCTGAAGACATTTATGTAATATTGTTTCGAGAAAAGAAAACTCGACCTATTTTGACCAAAATTTATATTTGGATGAAATAATGGTATTTTTTATCCGACGACATATTTATATTTAGTTTATAATATGAAAGTTTTGTTTGCATTAGCATTACATAAAAGAAATAGAGCTATAAGAGTAAATGCGCAGTTCACATCGTTATTGCTTTAAAGAAAACAAATATTATTCTACCTGTTACTTTCACTAACAGACACAGCAGATAGAACAATAGCTGAAATCAACACCCATAGCTCAACCATTGTCTTTGTATTCAGCTAGAAACGATTCAATGTGCGCATGATAATACCGTGATGTATGAACACTTTGATTCGAGGTCATTACAAATATATGAAAATAATTGGCCGAAACTGATCAATATCAAACAAATGAAAAATTATATTTTTTTATCATAGCAAAATATTTTGTCTGATATCAACGCGATAAATTGTCGTCGAAAGAAAAACAATTCACATTGGATATCAACGTATAAAAGTTACCGTGTAAATCCATTTGTAAATTTAATAAATCGCCATACAAAGTTATATATAGATTCGCATGCATTTCATTCTGCATTTGTGATTGTGATTTTTCTAAGTGTAGGCTACATGAATATTTTAAATCTAATTAAAAATCTTAGGTAAAATGTCTTATAAAGTCCGATAGCTAGTTACACCTTTATTTTTTATTTTTTTAGCTCACTAGAGTTATACTGATCATAATTTGTCCGTAATCTGTCGTCAGCGTCGTTGTCGCTGTCTCCTAAACTTTAACATTATAACACTATAACCACTGGGCAAATTTCAACCAAACTTAGCACATTCAACCAAACTTATCACAATGCATTATTATGTATAAAGGGAATTCCAGTTTGTTCAAATTAAAATCCAAGCCTTTTTTGTAGGCGAGATAATTTAGAACTATTGAAAAACTATTGGTAAACTGTTGGTAATCTTAAAAGATCTTCTAAAAAACCAGTTGGCCAGAAAAATCGTTAGATCCTCATGTAGTGCAGCTTCAAGTTTGTTTAAACAATGATCCCCGGGGGAAGGTTAGGCCACATGGGGGGGGGTCAAATATTTACATGGAAGTACATAGAAAAATATCTTAAAAGATTTTCTCAAAAACCATTTAGCCGGAAAATCTGAAAATTGTGCGGAAGCATCATCAGTTAGTGTAGATACAAGTTTGTTCATATCATATGCATGATACCGGGGGTAAGGTGGGGCCACAATGGGGTCAATTTTTACAAAGGAATCTTTTAAATATTTAAAAATACTCTCGATATCCAATTGGCAAAACAAGCATTTTTAAGCATTTTCAGGTAGTGTAGATTCAAGTTTTCAAAAAAATATTATCCCCATGGTAGGTTGAGCCACAATGTGCGGGGGAGGGGGGGGGGTCGAATTTTTGCCGTGAAATAAATGTATATAGAAATATTATTAAAAATCTTATTTTGAAAAACCATTCAGTCAAAAAAGCGGAAAGTTGTGGGTAAGCAAAGGGTGTGCAGATTAAAGTTTGTTTAAATCATGATTCCTTGGAGAAGGGTGAGGTCTGGAGAAGGGTGAGGCCATAAAGGAGAGAGGGGAGTTAAATAGGAAAAGAGAAAAATCTTCTCACAAATACTGAAACAATAAAAGGGGCTTGCAATTCAATATAAACATAATTATGTGGATGAAAGTCGATTTTTTTTTCACTTTTAGAGCAAGAACTACTGTACAAAATTGTTCTTTTTAATTTGATACTGTAATGTTGATTTTATCAGTGTTATGGTTACTGTTGCTAAGATGAACGATATGGCCCCTGGTTTCGTTTTCAGTTTCGAGCAAAATTTTAATTAAAGTAAAAAATAAATAAATATATATCTTTTAATAGAAACTTAAAAACATGTATTCATGGCAAAGTAATTTATTATTATTATTTTTTTTTTTTACAAAAAATAAATATAATACAGAAAATACGGATTCCTCTCTGGTCACTGTTTCTAATACAGCTCTCTATCTTCTACGACGTCCCCACCAACCGTTGGACGCTTAAAACAAAAAAATAAAAAATAAATGATAAAGTGCAGAAAACATTCCTTGAGATGATATAGCTGTTATGTCTGACTCATTAGTTTTTATTTACAATAATGTAAATATCTACAAACACGTAAAAATATATAACAATGTATATAACCATTTATATTTAACCAAAAGAAGGTGAATAATAATTTTAAAAATTCTACAATGTGTTTAAACTACTTACTTTCACAATTAGGACCTACAAATTGTGGGCGGCAGACGCAAGTAATACTGTTTCCAATAATGTTACATGTTCCGCCATTTTGGCAAGGATTAGGCTGACAAGACTGTGTTTTTACGTCGCAAGTACTTCCTGTCCAACCAGAAGGACAGGTACACTCATAACTTGAACCGGTTACGGCACAAGTTCCGGAATTTTTGCAAGGATTAGGATTACAAGGATTAGAAACCAAAGTACCTAAAACCATAACGAAAGAAGACTTTTTGTTTTTTTTACTAGACTTTGGACTTTCTGTATGTCTATAAAGTTTTTTTTATAAACTGGGTATATTTACATGGTATACAAATTTCATAATGTGTTTACCTCCTACAGCCTCTACTTGCAAACTGAATTTATGGTTTTGAGACGACCTTCTGTCTCTAGACAGTTTGCTGTCAAACTTCAGAATCATGATGTTCCTCTCGCCATCATTGGTAGTGGTTATTTGTTGATTGGCTTGTTCAGTGTTACATTGTCTAAAATGATTTCATGATTACAAAATGGCATAACTACATGTTTACATGCCTATTGGTTATTTAAACAAACTAACATTTTGGAAACGAGACAAAGTTTTTATTGTGTTTTCTGTTAAAGATAGTTTAGATTGATATTCCATTTCCTTTTAAGATAACATTATTAATGTGTACTTTCCAAAATAGATTTAAATTAAGGTTAGAGTTTCTCGCAATAAATCTTACCTAATTCCTGTTTGTCCTGGCATATGATAACGTATTTCTAGCCAGTGATAGCAATTAGTGTTTCTGGAGTCCATGGCCAGTTCTAGTTCCTGAATGGTCAGTCTAATATTGGAATTTGAAGGACCCTTAAAAGAAAATTAATTTCATGTAAGGCTGAACATGAAAAATATCAAAAAAAGATCCTTAGATATGGAATAAGGAAGAATAAGTAACAATAAACCTTGCCTTTACAAGCCAGACACATTCCCTATCTACAGGCACTGCATTTGGGTAGTTTGGGGATCGAATTGTTTGACTCCCTCCTGACGATAATTCTATAACTCCTCCGCAACCTGCAATCATCCAACAATTATAAAATAAAATGTTTACTTTAAAATAAAAAATGAAACCTTTAGGCGAAGTCAATATGTTTGTTGTCCGCTTTTATTTACCTGTGTCTGTCGAGACCTGATTACAAGTGACTCCAGTCAGATCCGCAGGACACATACAGCGGCAGTTGTGGGCAACGAATCCGCTATTTTCGCAAACTGGAGCATTCTGACAGTCAGCTTTGAAAATGAAATTATCAACTTGATGAATGGTGTGCATAAGAAAGACCAACATATAATTATAATTTGTAAGTCTCTTTCGACCGAAAACAAAAATCCTATAAAATTGTTTTTTAGATACCATGTACCTTTCCCCAAAGCTATGAGTTTATGGAAATAATTTGGTTTTTGATGATATTGTTCAATACATGCTAATTTCAATTACTATATGCTAATTTCAATAACTAAATCCGACCTACCAGCACACTGGTATGCCAGCGTGATCTCTTTGAGGTCATTATGTGTAAAGGTCTGGGCAGTATCTACGAGAGCCTCTAATCTGGGGTCCTTCAATTTCATCGTAGGACGACCAGGATTCAGCGCAAATGACTAAACGAATTAAAAAATCAAATCAATTTAGATAATCTTACAAAGGACTATATATGGTTTGAGCCTAAAATGGCCCCTGAAATGAACATAGTTTTTTTTACTGTAATTCTTTGTGTTTTATTTGTACATATATACATTTGAAGTTTTTTCATAGTTTTCATTTTGATTTAAGTGCCCACAATTTAAAAATATGACATCAGAAAATTAACCTTTTCCAGTCATTTTCGCATTTTAGTATAAAACGCTTTGTTTTCAAGCAGTTTTTCTTTACGGACACATAGAGCGATTGCTTGAACAAAAATAATGTCACCAAAGATTTATCTCTCCTGTACTTTAAGTGACAAACAGCTTGTTCTTGTTCAAAGAGTCGTTCTATATTTCTCATTCGAAAAAAATAAGAAAAATGTCAATTTTTTTTTACTTATTTTGATTAAATTATAAATAGGACACTTCAGACGCCATATACTGCAATTAAGTGCATATAAATTAAAAAAACCAATATTTTATGTAAACTCTTCTATATAATAACACAACAAATTAATGTACCTGAATCACTTTTAAAATAGTGAATTATGGGGGCTAAATTTGAGTATAATCATATATAATTCTTTTTTTTTTTTACTTATCCAACAAATATTTTTCACTCATAAATTATGAAAAGCAGGGAAATCATCATTTGCACTTAAGTGGTATATTTAATAACAGGATTATATGACATGAAATACGTAGATCAATGTCTATTTTATTTAATGTAAACAAACAGGTGGTATTTAAGCATTGTTTTTGAAGTTGCAACTGCTTAGTATTTGCTTTTGCAAAATTTTAGCCTTTTTTATTATTCTTTTATGCCGTTAGGTTATTACGATCTGTTGTACACATACCGTAAGAGGATACTGCAGAATGGACTCCACATCGTACGGAGTTCTATCAAGTGTATCCTCTTTGTCGAAATTGCGTCTCTGATCGGCTGGTACGTTGTCATAGAGTATTTCAATGTAGTTGTCTCGATCTGATCTCTGCTGTTCGTGCATCTGGCCAATCGCGTGCATCAACTCGTGAATGACGACTTTAGTCTAAAAATTTATAGCAGATTTAGCATCCTCCATGTGCTGAATGTGTTTTGCATGTTGTTTATTTGAACATACTATAGTATGGTTATACATAAGCTTAATAGGTAAAATTATTTTTCATACGAAAAATAAGGGTCACAAACATTGTATTATATTTTTCTAAAATTTGAATTCTAATATTGGTAGGTTATAAAAAACATGATAAAATTGTTTATTTTTAATGATTGAAGAATGTTAAAAATGTGCATTAAATTTGGTATCTCGTCTTTATTGTTAATTATAGTGTTTATGAGCAATACGAGACTTACATATGCACATGAGCCTTCCTGAAGAGTTATAGGTTGCTGCCCATCCAACTGTCGCCCGATATATGAGGAACATCCCTGTCTGGAGATAAGAAATAATTGTTTACTCCTTGATATTAAGATGAATACGACTGCCGTATTTACATTTTACAGTGCATTTAGTATTTTTTTCGTTAAACTCTAAGAGTGTATAGATTATTTGACTGAACACTTATATTTTTTCAATATTTTGAATACCATTAATCGGGGTTATGTTCACATACCCATTAACAAAATATACGTAGGAATTGTGGGGAAGATTTCCCGCTTGGGAACGAGGTACTATTCTGACACAGGTTAAATCTTCGAATGCTTTAATTGATTCGTTAATTTTTTCGCGCATGCTTGCCGACACTAAAACAAAAAATGGAATTGGTTATGAAATGCATTTTTCATCAGTACAGTATACAATTAACAGTTCTCAAAAGCGAAAGTCGGTAGGAAAAACCTTGATTTTCTTTATATAATGAAACAAGAAATCATTATCAATTGTATATTTACACCCAGGTTGAATTTCATATGGAACAATATTCTGCTCCCAGAGTCTTGCGTTTGATAGAAAATTCCTCTTTCTCTGTGACAAATATAAAAAAAAAAAAAAACTAAATTAAGAAAATGCATGAAAAAGGAAAGAATATATATAAGAAAAAAACATTTGCTGTAGAAAAATTTCATAATACGAGCAAGATGCGAAGACTACTTACCCTTCTATGATGAACAAATGGATGTCGCTGAAACAAATGAAAAAAATATGTAACATAATTGGTTAAACGTTGTGTGACGAAATGAATTTGATCGATATTTTGACGATAACGATGATAAAAATGAAATGGAAAGATAGTAGAATATAAAAAACCACTAAATATCCTCACATTTGGTAATATATGGTGATCCAATTCAGCAATTTTGACTGATGCTTTCTGCGATGGATCGATTCCATTAGGCTGATTATTAAAACATAATTTAGTAGGTGTTAATAAGTTCTTTTTTTTTATCTAGTGACAGATGACACAAAAAGTCCACATGACAGTGACCTTGAAGAGTAATTGTTTCAAAGATCTATTGTAAAAATATCAGACTGAAGGCTGTGTACTTTATATGAAGACAAAATTGCGACTGTTGTTAATTAAAAGCAACGATTCCAGTTCCCTAAGGTTATTTACCTTGTGCGGCCGACCAAATTTATCGTACACTCTCATAGTTTGAAGAAGATTGGCGATGGGAGAATCTTGGTTCTTTCTGTCCTGAAGACGAGAAAGCGAGCAATCGCCATGATGTATAAAGAACTACATTTAAACTCAAAGTTTGTACACAATAATTCAGTATGTTACTACTTTATCCGGGTTTTTTAATGCATGGTTTTTAAGTAAAGTCATTGTTTTTTAAAGCTTAACGCTAAAAATCATTATAATTCAACTTTTTACAAACAATATAATCAAAATACAGGACTAAATCTAAAATATTTTAAAGAGAATTAACAAATTCTATCAAATTTACCCAAGAATCAATTAATCCAGATTTCCATTGTCCCGGTTGATGAAATTTTTGCCAAGGATTCCAGAAAAAGTATTCTGGTAATTGAAAGGGGCCTCCTGCAAAATATAGGCATAAAAAATGTTAAGTTTTAAAAAATTGAATTTATCGATATATTCGGGTTCAATTCATGAATATGTCAATGAATATCAGTAATTTAATTTATTAATTTTAATTAAAAATTGCAGAAACTTAAATTAAAATAAACGTTGAATTAAGTTTCATTACTAGATAAAATAACGATACTATTACTCATTCTAAATCACTATTAAATTTTAGTAAACGCTTAACATTTTGACAAATAGTACTTACTGAAAAACCTCGGATTTCGTTGGGCGTAAAACTGTGGCAGAGCGGTGAACATTACACCGACAAATATAATTAAACTTTGCATATCTTCTCTTCTTAGTCTCAGAATGATGAGTTATGTTCAGCTACAAATGTCTTCTTCTTTTTATACTACTCTCGAAAATATTAGTACATAGGACTCCGGAATAAAAGTCAAAATCAAGTCAATATTTACAAATATTTACCGAATAAAACAATGTTACATTTCACCGAAAACAATGCATATAATGTATTCGTCCAAAAGTATGCAACGGTAAAGTACATCATTGTGTATAATCAAATGTCGTGGTATGGGTATATGGTACGCATAGTTTGAAACAAAAAATTTGAACAACAGTTTGTTTCCCTCATTGCTTGAACAAACAAACAGTAAGGCTAATAAACAGAGTCATGACAATCATTTATCATATGACATTAGCGTATTTTTTTAAATTCAGGAATCAATAAATATTCTCAAAAGATCTATTACTTATAAACAACACCAGTAATTATTGTTTGGAATGTTTGTGTCGCAGGTCGAAATTAAAGTGCAATGATTATCAAATGATTAATATAATTTTTCTTTTAATTTTCGAACATGCGTTTTAAAAGATAAGGATGCTCTCTCTTGAAGTGAGGTTAGTTATCTTTGATTATGTATAACTGACAGGTGGAACTTCCTTCCACAATTGATGTCTCTAATTTAAAAAAGATGGTTTATAGTCACCGTGCATGCTCGGAATTTTAATCAATCGACTTTGCACAATCCAATACGTGATTAATTACTGAACATTAATATACACGTAGGCTGGACTACATAGATACATTGATATATTTTGTTATTTAATTGATACGAGGTTAAAGAAGGTAGACAGTGTATCGTTTTACATATGCTACTGTTTTGAAGCATTTGCAAACATGCACAACAGCGAGAACACGGTTGGTAGAAAGCAGCGAAAAAACGTAAAATAAGATTTAATTATAAGCCGATGGAAATAGATTGTAAGCAGTTTGCAGATGACGGCAAAATTCATCTATCTTGGTATGTAGAAAACTTAAAAAAGAAGAATTCTGTGAACGCATTCACTTACTTAGTATTCCGATTGATTGTAAAGCGTTTAAAAAGTCTTATATTAACCATGTGATTTTTTACGCACTTTAATATACGGGGAAAAGGGCACGGTTTTGTTGATGTGTTTGATATCATTTTAGATTTTATCATATTTTTATTAACCAATTTAACCAATATGTGTAATGAGAGAAAATCATAAAATAATCATTTAAACAAAAGGTCAATGCAAGTGTAACATTATTTTTTTAAAAAGTACTAAGAATTATTTTACTATAAGTTACACCATGTCAAGGGAAAACTGCTGAATTTAACCTTTTAAAATCTTAAATGTTATTCAACTAATTCGTGTCTAATATGAACTTTGTATATCTCTTTAATTTACTGATCATTTTCTCCACTCCCAACAAATCTCATTGTGTTTCAGAAAGCAAAGAAAGAGACCGAATCACGATCATGTTTATCCATTTGTTCGGATTCCTGTTACTTTTTAAACACTCCAAATAATATTTACGCAGCTCATTCAAAGACTTTAATAGACCAAGTTCATCGCTGTATTGTTCTGTACTTTAGACTTCGATAATGCGTGGAATATTTCGTTCATCGCTGTATTGTTCTGTACTTTAGACTTCGATAATGCGTGGAATATTTCGTTCATCGCTGTATTGTTCTGTACTTTAGACTTCGATAATGCGTGGAATATTTCGTTCATCGCTGTATTGTTCTGTACTTTAGACTTCGATAATGCGTGGAATATTTCGTTCATCGCTGTATTGTTTGGTATTTTAGACTTCGATAATGCATGGAATATTTCGTTCATCGCTGTATTGTTCTGTACTTTAGACTTCGATAATGCGTGGAATATTTCGTTCATCGCTGTATTGTTTTGTACTTTAGACTTCGATAATGCGTGGAATATTTCGTTCATCGCTGTATTGTTTTGTACTTTAGACTTCGATAATGCGTGGAATATTTCGTTCATCGCTGTATTGTTTTGTACTTTAGACTTCGATAATGCGTGGAATATTTCGTTCATCGCTGTATTGTTTTGTACTTTAGACATCGATAATGCGTGGAATATTTCGTTCATCGCTGTATTGTTTTGTACTTTAGACTTCGATAATGCGTGGAATATTTCGTTCATCGCTGTATTGTTTTGTATTTTAGACTTCGATAATGCGTTGAATATTCGTTCATCGCTGTATTGTTTTGTATTTTAGACATCGATAATGCGTGGAATATTTCGTTCATTGCTGTATAGTTTTGTATTTTAGACTTCGATAATGCGTGGAATATTTCGTTCATCGCTGTATTGTTTTGTACTTTAGACTTCGATAATGCGTGGAATATTTCGTTCATCGCTGTAATGTTTTGTACTTTAGACTTCGATAATGCGTGGAATATTTCGTTCATCGCTGTATTGTTTTGTACTTTAGACTTCGATAATGCGTGGAATATTTCGTTCATCGCTGTATTGTTTTGTATTTTAGACTTCGATAATGCGTGGAATATTTCGTTCATCGCTGTATTGTTTTGTATTTTAGACTTCGATAATGCGTGGAATATTTCGTTCATCGCTGTATTGTTTTGTATTTTAGACTTCGATAATGCGTTGAATATTCGTTCATCGCTGTATTGTTTTGTATTTTAGACTTCGATAATGCGTGGAATATTTCGTTCATCGCTGTATTGTTCTGTATTTTAGACTTCGATAATGCGTGGAATATTTCGTTCATCGCTGTATTGTTCTGTACTTTAGACTTCGATAATGCGTGGAATATTTCGTTCATCGCTGTATTGTTTTGTATTTTAGACTTCGATAATGCGTTGAATATTCGTTCATCGCTGTATTGTTTTGTATTTTAGACTTCGATAATGCGTGGAATATTTCGTTCATCGCTGTATTGTTCTGTACTTTAGACTTCGATAATGCGTGGAATATTTCGTTCATCGCTGTATTGTTCTGTACTTTAGACTTCGATAATGCGTGGAATATTTCGTTCATCGCTGTATTGTTTTGTATTTTAGACTTCGATAATGCGTGGAATATTTAGTTCATCGCTGTAATGTTTTGTATTTTAGACTTCGATAATGCGTTGAATATTCGTTCATCGCTGTATTGTTCTGTACTTTAGACTTCGATAATGCGTGGAATATTTCGTTCATCGCTGTATTGTTCTGTACTTTAGACTTCGATAATGCGTGGAATATTTCGTTCATCGCTGTATTGTTCTGTACTTTAGACTTCGATAATGCGTGGAATATTTCGTTCATCGCTGTATTGTTTTGTACTTTAGACTTCGATAATGCGTGGAATATTTCGTTCATCGCTGTATTGTTTTGTATTTTAGACTTCGATAATGCGTGGAATATTTCGTTCATCGCTGTATTGTTCTGTACTTTAGACTTCGATAATGCGTGGAATATTTCGTTCATCGCTGTATTGTTTTGTACTTTAGACTTCGATAATGCGTGGAATATTTCGTTCATCGCTGTATTGTTTTGTACTTTAGACTTCGATAATGCGTGGAATATTTCGTTCATCGCTGTATTGTTTTGTACTTTAGACTTCGATAATGCGTGGAATATTTCGTTCATCGCTGTATTGTTCTGTATTTTAGACATCGAGAATGCGTGGAATATTTCGTTCATCGCTGTATTGTTCTGTATTTTAGACATCGATAATGCGTGGAATATTTCGTTCATCGCTGTATTGTTCTGTATTTTAGACATCGATAATGCGTGGAATATTTCGTTCATCGCTGTATTGTTTTATACTTTAGAAATCGATAATGCGTGGAATATTTCGTAATCAATTGAACATTTTGCCACATTAGGAGCAGGAATTCAACGTACTTTGGAGACCTGCTTTCGTTATTCTGATGTATTTGTAGATGATTCTACAATCTTTTGAATTATATTATGTAAATTGACAATCAATTCCTATAGTTTCCGTATTTTCATTAACCATTTTAATGCTTAATTGAAGAAATATTCGGACCAAAAGAAGTAAAACAAAAATTAATTTTCTCTTGTGTTATGTGTGTTATGTAACAGTAGTAAAATGGAGGGATCATTGCAGAAAGAATATAAAACTCGCTAATGTAACGTTAATGATGTACATGTATTTTGATCTTTTATGCTTGCAAACTTCAAATCCACAAGAAAAATGCATAGAAAGAAAACTCTTATTTGTTTAAATATACGCATTAAAAAGTCTAAAACGTCTGTAATAAAACGGTTGAAGTAAGATATTTATAAAATGATGTAATAATAACTTCTGTAAATACTCGAAAACACTTTTGAATTAATGAAATAGTACATATATATGAGGCCGGAATTTATATCTAGGTTGCCTTGTGAATACAGAAAAGAAGTATTAGAACAATCACCTATCACTCTTAAAGCTCAATTAAACCATATATGTATTCTCATAAACTGTTAAGTACATACTAATAATATGCATTAGATAAAACTTTAAAATTGTATTCGAGTTAATTAAAACGTCAAATAGTTTACAGTGTTTGTCACATTTTATTTTTCTATCATATTGTATTTTTTTCCAGTGATCAATGTGTATTTAAAAAAAAAAAGATCCTGTTTTTTAAAGCATTGTTAGATATGGACTTTCCCACATAGATATATTTAACATAACATACTTAATTTTTCATCGATTATTTGAAACTCCTTTATTTAGCAAAGCAATCAATTGAAAGAAAAAAAGATTGTTGATATTTAATTATAACTGTTAAATATCTAACGACTTTATTAACATTTTCCCCTAAATTTATTGTCATCTGATGCAGATGCAAAATCCTGATTATCTACAGAAGTGTGTGTATTTCAATCATTCTATCTTTTCTTAATATCTTTTAAACTGGAGCTACCTTTGCTGGACATAAAATGGAAAGAACAAAATAATAATTGCGCAGTTCTGTTTGTAAACCATATTTTTCTTTACATCTAGCTATTTCACAGACAAATACAGCTAAAACAAAAGTCTTAAGAACTAATTTAAAGCTAAAACAAAAGTCTTAAGAACTAATTCTTGTGTTTGTTTTCACCAACAACAGATTCAGTGTGCTTATAATAATTAAGCGCTTCGGGGAAAGCTTGCTCATCTTCAACCAACTAAATGAAAATATTACCTGTGTATCTTTATAAATAAATGTTTTTTAAATCATCCACCTTTGTTTAAGACAAAACAAATCCAAACCAACAAGTACGTATAATAACAATGACGGGTATACATGTACATTTTTGAAGAATAATTTAATGAATTTTAACAGCCTCTGTTCAAGGTTCTTGAAATATTGAATTAGATATATGCATTAAAAAGAAGAAACTTTATGCAAATTAGATTGTAAAAATTCGCCTTACATTTGTTGAGGGAGGACATCTGTATTTTTAACAGTCAATGCTTTATACCATAAGTAAATTTTATTCCAAAGAAAGTCGACATATAGACAAAATATTAGTAAAACGCAGTCTGGAACAAATACCAAAATTCTAAAGGATGCCTACAAATATTCATCAAACACATAAACAGTATATTTTAATGAAACCAATGTGTAGGAAGTTGTCTCCAAAAGAAAGCAAATATTACGCATAAGATTGTATGGTGTAGTTGATATCTTTTATTTAAAAAGTTGAAATCAAAAAGATGAATTATAAATTGTTTACTTCATCGCTAGAAAAAAAGAACAATAGGACCGATAAACAGAGTCATGACTTCAATTCAACATAATGTATTAGTTTGTTATTCCAAGGGTCAATTTCTTAAAATGAACATCAGTTGATATTTTACTTTTTTGCAATATTATTTTGCGAGTGTAAAAAGTGTAATGGCTAATAGATAAATATACATGCATAACGGTTTATAAGAAAATGTAACGATGTTTTTTTAAAAACAAAGTTGGTCCACCTTGATTCTGTTTGAAAGACATATTGAAATTCCTTCAACATTGATGTCATTAATTAAATTATGATTAATGCTTTCCGTGCATGCTTTACATTCTAAGCACTTCATACACGCTTCGGCGTGCGATTAAGTATCGTTAATCAATTAACATGAGTGATAAGATATGTAAAACGTCATACAAATTAATTTATAGACATAAAGCATTAATTACCTTGTCATTTAGAAAAATACGTGTTATATTGAATGGAAATAAATAAGCTTCATCTTGGTGAGTGATGTTGAAGAAATAAAGCTTAGTTGATTTACACTTAAGAAGCATTTCAAATGTAATAGCTGTTGAAAAAAAACTTTAACAATAAACTGGACTGCCAATAATTTTGAGGGGTGGATAAAATATTCGAAATTGTAGTCTGTTTTTCTTTGCATTAACACAAAATATTTGTTTATTTTAAAGAGAAAAATAACCATATGGAAGATGAAATTCTACAAATTTATTTATTAGGAAAGTCTATCGTTTGTAAATTATTTATATTATTGACATCGACATTCATTTAAAGAATTGTGTAGCAATTTTTCATTACCTACATAAGTTCGTTATTATAAGTAAAATTCTAAAGTTATCGCTGTAAGATGTAAAAAATATCAACAAAAATTAATATTGCAAACACCTGACATTTTTTGTTATTTTTGAGAATTAAAAACATACTTTCTACTTTAAATAAGATACATATTGTCGTCATCTTGGATGCATTTAAAACTGTTACATGTTGATCAATTGGAAGTTTCGCTTTCAACACACAATGACACGCATATTCAAAAGACGTAGATTTTAAATTAAATCAACTTTAAATTTTAGAAAATGGAAGAAGATATAATATACTGTAAATAGTTACGTTTTACAACGTCTATATACAAATGTTAATAAATGCATGCATGTATTTTTAAAAAATTGACAGAAACACACGCTGCAGGGAAATCTTGTTTACGTAAAGTTGTAAGCTTCCGTCCTCTCTTTAGCCATTTAACGCATTTCTAAGGTAGCAGATTCAAATTGGGATGTGAATTTATTTATGACAGGTTTAAAGCGTCGTTTTTGTTAAATTGGTTGCAAGCTTAATAGATGTAAAAGGACCAATCAGGAGACGGAAAGGATCGCACAATAATCTTACTGATGATTCAAGCAAAACTTTCAGCTCTTGTGACAGTTAAGATAACTCCAAGATGGCGGTGATGTGTGCCTTGTATATTATTAGGTAGAGGGTATATTTTTATTACGAGAAAACTATTTAACGTCAGGAGTGTGTGGCTGAAAGTATATTGGTCTTTTGATGTATTTTGATATGCAAAAAAATACTCTAACAGTTGATATCCCGGTTTTCCTGGTTGAATAATCAAAAGTATGCATTGCAAAAAAGTAAAAAGAAATATATGTTTTAGCATGTTGTATTTTAGATAACTTAAAAAGCCTTAAAATACTTTTGAATGCCTACGCCTGGTTAATAAAGTTCATAGCAGGCGAGGCAAAAATACATATAAATAAAGATTACAATTTTGTAGAAGATAATAATTAATTGCAAATAAAGCATACATAGTATTTAAACACTATGGAAAAAAACATTTTGATCTTCATGCTGCCATCTAAAGTCTACTGAAAGACGACAATCACAAATGGCAACATTTCGTGATTTCCGAGAACTGTCGAAAAAACAAGAGGATATGCAATGATATTAATAACGTTGTGGGGTTTTTTAAATCATGTTTTGATTTTGAATGTTCACTACCTGAAGATGCTTCTACACGTGTGTCAGATTTTTTCGCCATATTGTTTTTGAGAGGAAGAAGATTTTTGAGAAATACCTACAAATTTTTAATAATTCTAAATTAGCCTCTGACTTAGTTGAGCTAAAGTCATATGTGCCTCAGTTGTCAAAATTCCTGTTGTAATATTAATGCTTAATCGACTTTTTATTTATTAGGTCTTAGAAAGATTGAAAAGATGGTTCATAAACAATAAATACTTTTCTGGAATAGGCTTTAGATCTAACTACTCGATGTTTTTCAATAAATTGTAAGTGCAAGGTTTTGCAGATATTCCGTAGACACATCCTAAAAGGACCGAGGATCCTTAAATTGTATTTATTGAACCATGAAAAGCTACAACATTGATAACTTCTTCAGTGAGAATTTTCTTAACTTGAAAGCACCTTAAAGTCAAGCAGGACCAGTACATCGATACAGTCATTTGCAGTTCTTTTCATGATCATGAAAAATGGAGGGAAGCTTAAGACAGGAACTTAAACGCTATGCTGAAGTTCATATGTATCTTTAACCTCATTCTTTTTTTCACTGAGCCTTCAACTTTCGGAATTATACCTGTAAATTGTTTGAATTGATCAACTTTTCCATTACGTAAACAGAAACAGACAGAGTCGTGTAGGCTTTGTAAAAGAAATGGTATCGATATAGTACAATATTTCATTCTAGACTGACCTGTTTCATAAATCAAGAATATTCGTAGCTCAACGTTTAAAAAAAGAGTCAAAACCGTATTTTAGGTCAAATTCAGTTTTATCGTCTAAAATATTTTCCTAATGGAACATAACATGTTGATTTACATTCCAATTTTTCTGCAACAGACCAATCCATCGTCACACAAATCATCTCCTGATTCGACACCAAACAAACAATGTTCTGCCGAATCGGTGCATTCCGCCATGGGAAATCTGGTTCCGCACTGATGTCCTAATTCCGCTAAATATTAAACACGTCCAAATATGATAAAGAAAACTTTATTTATTGAAATTAGTAATTAATGATGTAGACTTTATTACAGAAATGGACACTTCGACGATTAGGCGATGATTGCAGTTAAAGGACGTATCGAACATAATGACATTATGACAGCGAAAGTAATGATGAAAATTCCCGTGTCGTATATGTTGTCAAGAATGTAGTCTGGCAATTTAAAATATATACTGTACCTGTTGATAAATTACAGAAAAAAAACAATCAAAGCAAGGCCCAGAGAGATGTTCCTGAGGACGGCCATTATATTAGTGTTTATGTACAATCAAAAAACGCTGAGTCTATTTATACACTAAATTTACAAGTATTAAGGCACAGGTTGCTTCGAGATAAATTCAACTGAGAGATTAGAGCTCTTTATCTTTTTATATTTTTAAGCGTTCCTATGTTTCATAGATACAACATAATTCACGTTAAATTCAACTGAGAGATTAGAGCTCTTTATCTCTATATTTTTAAGCGTTCCTATGTTTCATAGATACAACATAATTCACGTTGATTTACTTTTGTTTAAAATATGATAGTGTTAGTGATTAATTATTTTAATTTATATTTAACATTGATGCTCAGATGGTGATTTTTTTCTTTAAACCTCTTTTCATAATTCAATAATGTCATACTTTTATGCATATAAAAGTGTTAGTAACATACGAATTAATGTCATATCCAAAAATGAAAAATACCATAACCTGTAAATCGCAGGCATCTTTTTATAAGTCAATTGCTAAATCCAGAGACATTTTAGTTTTTAAACGTGTACATGTATTTAAAACCTGAATTGGAGCACAGAGAACACACGTTCATATCCATGTATAAATAAAAGTACCTTAACCGTATCTCATAATTTTCTTGAGAAAGCTTTTGAAAATGTGACGGAAATACTACATGTATATGTAATAAGGTACATTTATTTAATAATGATGTTGCATTTGAAATTATGTTTCGCTTGTAAACAAGCCAGTTTCAACGAATTATTTACCATTTGTATACCTACATGTTAAATGCATTCCTTGCATTTTTAGATACAACAAAATTAGTGCATGACGAAATAAGTGCTCATATGTCATTTATCAACAGCCATAAAAAGCATGGAACAAATATTTTTAAGTGATACAAGTTTGATCATTTTAAATCATTTCAGCTTATTGAATATCATCAACACTAATATGAAAAAGGTATATAAGATGAATCGGCTACTGCTTATGATAAGTTTATCGCACCACATTATGTATGCAAGACATGATATCCTGCACAGTCTGTGTTTTGATTGTTGTTTTATGTATAAGCACATTCTGTCACATGTGTTTTGTTCAATGTATGAAAATATCCGCCTTTAAATAATCTACATAAAAAATGGTTTGAAATCGTGTATTAAGTAAGATATGATAAGATAAGATAAGATATGATAAGATTACAGCATTATTGTAAATAATAGCATTTATGTAATTTGTGATATGATATATCTATACCAGTACCAAAAGTAATAGTTTAGTCTAAATATTATGGTTATCCAAATTCTTGAGTATTTTTTAGTATTTAGCTGATCGTCTTCATTGTCTGCATCAGCCAATCAGAGTACAGCGTTTTTAGTCGCGCGATGTTTTGACTACGTCATCTTAACTGTCAACTGTCATCAAGTTTGTAAACACTGCAATCAACCCACCCTCCTTCCCCTGCATCACCTTTGTAGTTAGAGATTTATATTACATTGTATTATACATGTATGTTGCTGTTGATGTGTGAAATGCTGTTTTTGTTCAACAACATTTTGTTGTATGTGAATTTGGTACATGTAGATAATGTATACATCTATGTTTAATCTGGGGGAGGTCAGTTTGCTCACCTCTTATAACTTACATTCAATTTTTGGTAATTAATATTATTACTGTTTGAAGACCTCCCCTTATTGCCTGATTTTTCTCATTATCAGAAATAAATGGCAGTATATATACACACAACCATATTTCATGTTTTTTCTATCAGTCCTAGCCAGATCAACAATATTACATAAAAGATATTCATTTATTCCTCCAAATTAATGAAGAGTATTATGAAATCAAATTACAAACTTATGTACAGTAGGTAACAAACATATTTATATATTTACATTTCACATATTTTTTGCGTGGAAAGCTTCTGCAGTTATAACACTGTAACACACACAGGGTACTGAAAGGTTAAAATGACGAGTTGTATTATGACGTCACAAACGTTGTTCAACGCTGTTAAATGAAACGTCACAAGCGAAAATCAAGGTTCACGCTTGTGGCTGTTACAGCGGCTCTTCCATTTATATGAACTTACCCTTAGGATAGAATAGGATTTTTAAGGTATAAATCACTTTTGCAGACAAGGCAAGAAGTTAAAAAAATGTAAATATAAGCATTAAATCATTATTTTTTGAAAGATATAGTCTCATAACTGCAGCGGTGTGTGCAGACAAATTTTCATAACACGCTAACGCGCGTTACTCAATTTGTATGCACACACCGCTGCAGTTATGAGACTATATCTTTCAAAAAATAATGATTCAATGCTTAAATATTTACAATAAGAATGGATAGTTATATAACATGACAATTGGCAAGTTATACATCGCGACATCAACCACAAAATACTCTTTGTTTTTGTACAGTGTATATGCAACAGTTAACATGACATTTTTCCATTTTGTAAACGATATATTTTTCAAACCTTGTTCCATTGATACACCCCATTAGTGATAAAAATTGCAACTCAGGATCCTAATTATCAAATAAAACATATCCATATACATCTAATATTTTAAGAATGTTTTCAAGCATGTTGTCTCTATCTTCAACAAATGTTGAACAACTTAAAATGATGTGAATATTATAGTGTTTTACAGATTTGTTACAAAACGGACATGTTTTTTTAAAACTATTTTCATACTTGAAACTTGTACTTAAAAATTTATAAATAACCTTTTAGAAGGATCCTCTCTAGTAATAATCCATAACTTATTAGGACTTAGCTTTATATGAATCTTACTGTAAAAATACATATCAGTATTTACAGAAAGAGAGGCACGCCATTGTTTTTCTTCTTCTCCCCATATTGGTTTAGTAACTAATTTTGAATATTCCATTCTGCTAAGAAATTATACTACAATTGTAAACAAACAAATCAAGGAGCTCATATCTCTTAGCAGTTTGTAACAGAGTCTTAGTAGCAAAAAGCTTTTCAGTAACATGAACATCAGATATAAATCTATAAACCTGGTTGTGTAAGGAGGTTTGATCTGGTCTGTGGAGTCTACCTAAAAACAATAGCCGTCATTTATCAATATAACCTTGAAAAGTTCAAAGTCCAATATTTGAAATGCTTGAAAGAGACGGAGAAAACTTTAATTGAACATCATTAAATTATTAAGGGAAAATATCTTTGAGTATACTTCGGCATTTGGATGTCTGAGATTGTCAGTGACGGCCATATTTCACAAGAGTAGAAGGCAGAGGATAACACCACGCGTTACCATATTTTTGAAGACACAACTGGATGGATTTCAGAGTTATTAACACCAATAGAATATAAGGAATGAATTTTGGACCTTGCAGTTTTACACACACCTTCTGTTAAATTGTCACACTTCATGTTTGATTGTAAAAGGCAGCCAGCATATATAGTACTTTCAGATTGAGGAATGTCACTTCCAAATAATTGTATACTTTGAGAAACAGAGCATTTCTTGGTTTTGTTAAATACAATGAAAACACTTTTACTCGGGTTGTAATGAAGTCCCCAAG
Source organism: Magallana ariakensis (assembly GCA_020458035.1). Taxonomy (NCBI): domain Eukaryota; kingdom Metazoa; phylum Mollusca; class Bivalvia; order Ostreida; family Ostreidae; genus Magallana; species Magallana ariakensis. The sequence goes on from CM035819.1 coordinate 11,773,630, forward strand.
TAAATGCATATTTTCTACATGATTGAGTAAACATTGTAAAGACTTTGGTGAGTTGCTCATTAGAACAGTATCTCTTGCTAGTTGCAAATTACCCAAAAGAAGACCATGAGTACCCTCTTGCCAAAGCTCAGATAACAAATCCTTTAAATTGATAAGAAACATAAAAGCACTAAGAAGTCTTCATTGGCCAACACCTTGAACAATTTTAAACAAATTGGATTTTTCACCACAAAATGATAAAAAGCATTTGCTGTCATCATACCAGTTTTTTTTTATAATTTGCCAAAGTCTAGTATCAACATTAAGATTATACAATTTATATAAAAGATCATTGTGCCAAATTCTGTCAAAGGCTTTTTCATCATCTTATTTTTGGTGAGTTTAGTTTTTTTCATATAAATAATATGTATAATAAATAGATTTGTTGAAATAATATAAAAACATGATTAGGTGATTTCATTTTTGAGGTTAGTTTAATACACTGCGGAATTCGAACTTCCACAAATAGATATACGATTCATATTTTTTCAATAGAATGAATATTCTTGAAAATATCATCGTAAACGATAAATTAATCGTACATACTTCATTTATTAAAACTAATAGTTTAAAAAATGCTAGAAAAATGTAAACTAGTACATACAAAATAATTTACGACATCAACAAAATACAGCACAGGTTTTTGGCATATGATGATAAATAGGAAATAGCAGTATCTGTAAAATATAAATGTAAACCGGTTTTTTAAAATTAAATAATTTTCTTAACGAAACGGAAATGATTTTTTGTAGAGGAAATGTTGTGCAGGTTGTTTATATACACCTGGTAGTATCTAAAGTTTACAAATAAGGTGAAAAAGAGTATCTGCTTCAAATCAGACTTTTTATCGTTCCTTGTTTTATGTGGTTATTGCTTGTGACACTTTTACGAGTGATTACCCTGCATAACAAAGTCCGAGATGATATTTCTAGTTAGATTGATAAAAAAGACAGGAATTTGAGTTAAAAGCCATAGTTTAAGCTTACTTAAAAACTAATGTATGTATACATGTATTTTTTAAAATAAAATTTCAAAGAACAAATACTGATCAATATTTTCATAGAAAATAAGCGTCATTTAATTTTCTCCAGAATATTTTTTTTTTTACAGTTTACCTTTTATCCTATCAGACTACATGTATTTAGTCGAATGGAAGCGTATTCAAATGTCTCTTTGAATGCTCTAAAGAAATCCAGTCCATATTGTACGCAGCAATGTTAAGGTGTCCCGAAGCTAAAATGCGGCTGGAAAACGATATTTTAATAATCAACAAAAATTTTCTTTGAAGGGGAGTATTCATTAAAATCTAAATTACATGTATGTACAACGATGTTAAACATTATTTTTGATGCATTTTTTGACGTCATATTTACTTCGTTGTCACGTGACGTCCTGTCCTACCATTGCAAATTTTCTAAATAAATCGCATCGGCGCAGGTGATTAATGACATTAAATCATAAATATTTTAAAGGAAAATTCTTTGTTATGTCATATATTTTGAAGTTCTTGCTTGGGATTGAAATAGATATTTCGTTTATTAAAGATATTGTAAAAACACTTTGCCAAATCATCAAAATAAAGCACAGTTTTACTAATTGAAAGCGATTTACTTAAAATTGGGGTAAATCCGTTGGTTTCCCAAGCATGATTCACATTGATACTTATATTCTCTATCAATTTAACGTAACATATTCTTAAATTGTATTGATCTTTCACCTGCGCCAAACTGTTTTTTACATGCATTAAAATTTCTTCATTCAGTTGTTTACTCGTAGTAGGGAGAGTCTCCAAACCACTAATTAATTAATAATCTTTTAGTTTAGGCGAAGCTTTAAATCTATCTATTAATTGATACTAATTATTAATATGAATAGAGTCTATAGTCTAGCATTAAAGGCAGCATTTATGTAAAGGAAACGAGAAGTTTTATGACTGTTTTATTATAATTCATTTTAAACCTTACGACACATTCCCTGAGAACTATGGAATGGAATGCAGATCGTGACGTCAAAGTTTATTATGACGTCATATTGTTTGAAGTACAGACAAGTGACTCTCTACACATCGCTCTGGGAAGCCTTAACATACCCGCGTATAGCATTCTATGTTTCATGTAAGCAATTCTTATACTCTGTCCCGAGTTTTTGCTTCCACCACTTTTTGCTTCATATTTCGATAATAATAAATACCTTTGTGCTCAAACTACGTTCATCCACTAATAAGAAAAATGTCCAGATTATCTGTTTTGAAACCCCCCTCTACCGCTTCAAGTTTCAATACACATCCCAAAATAGAAAGTCTACGGGGATTTTGCATTGCATCAGCCATTAATTAGCCCGGATGATAACGTTGAAAAATTGCGCGAGGTACCCCGAGTACTTCCGAATGGAGAAAAGATGTAAACATTTCCCATTATAAATCTTTGTACGAAATTTGTTTTCGTTCGTGTGAACTTTTATGAGTGAAAATGATAATTTTTCAATGAAGATATCTTGGATATATTTCTTTTTACCGATTTCAACTGTATTTCTTTCACAGGTATATGTATTTTTATTAAAAATCATCAAAAAGTGATGGAAGCAATTACGTGGGACATATTATAATTATTTAATGCAAAATAAAAAGGTTTTGAAATATCCATGTGACGTTATTGGCCAAAAATGATGTGTTTTAATGAATAAACAAAAACTTTATAGTATTTGATTTGTTTATATAAGTTAAATGCAAATATGATAAAGTTTTCTACGTATTCCAGCAGAACAACCCTGTAATGTTATTAAAAAACTAATATTGCTATGCATTATTGTGATGGTTTCACAAATGTTTAAGACCAGAAAATTTGATACAAATTATAGTTTCAGATGTCATTTAACTAAACAGCTCAAAAATATGGAAAGATTTACAGAAGAACATGTATCATTATACAATGAAAAACTAGAAAACATTGAATTATTCAAAATCACTTTTGTTCGAATGCAAAATATTCTTCACAATTTACATAAACGTTTCCACATTAGCTATAAGAATGAAACAATATTAACCTATTGTATCGATCTCATTTTCTTTCTTTTCTATATTTCATAGGAGCAGATATTAACTGCTGGAGAATAGGCAGAACATGTAAAAACAACTAGAACTCCTGCAGTGAAAGCTATATAAAGGGACTGTGTGGGGAAGGCCTGTCAAGACAATACTGTGCTTAAAGTGCGCTGGAAAATACCCGATTAGTTTTAACACATTTTTAACAAAAGTCCTCTAAAATTATTTGGAGAATATACATATATTATATAATGTTCACTCCATTTATTGAGACCAAATAGTTAAGAGGTTTCGATGCAAATGATCGTGGCCATTTTTAGACTTTAATGGCCTCCTTTAGAAGAAAAGTTCTTTAATTTATTGGATAATTTCATTTTCAAAGCTTAATATCAGAATTCTCAGTTTGCAAAGATTGGCGAATTCGTTGCCTACAACTGCCACTGTATGTGTATCTGCCGATCTGACTGATGTAGCTTGTAATCGAGCCCAGACAGACACATGTAAATAGGTGCAAACATCAACATACATATGGTTACTAATTATTAGTTTATTGCAAGGTAAGGGGGGGGGGATTACAGACGTGTCGTTTGGAAAAATTGAAATCCCCGAGCTACTTATGTGCAGTGCCCGTAGATAGGGAATGCGTCGACTGGCTTGTAAGGGCAAGATATATTGTAAAATATCCTTTTCCGTTCACTATCCACGTATTTATTTGGATGTTTCTTATTTGCGGTATTATTTAAACATAAATTTCTTATTAGGACCATGAATCCAACATAAGACTTACCATCCAGAAACATAGACGGACCAAAGACTCCCGAAATACTCCCGAAATACTAACTGCTATTACTGGCTAAAAATACATTGTAGTTGGTCAAGACAAACAAGGATTAAATAAACATAATATCTACTGCAAGAAAATCTTTCTTAGCTTAAATCTAAAATACACATAAGAATTTATATACTAAAAAGAGTTAGAATACCAGGATAAGGTATTATTTCAAAAACAGTAAACCGTGATGAAGTTAAATATGCGCGGCATTTTAAGAAAAATCATACCGTTCTGTGACGTTCCCTGGTCTGCTTCATTTGATCAGTTGATGCTGATATTCGATGAGAAACATTCTATTTGGGCTCGACGCAGCAGGCGGACTCACTTGAGTCACTCGACGGCAAGAACGACCCCAGACAAAACGTTATTAGAAGCAACTGATTTCGTTAAATTGGTTTACAGGATGCATATGGACTTCTTGATTCAAAATCCCTTCAGATGGATTCTCACTATCAACAAGTTAATTACCTGATTTGATGCAATAAAAATCGTCAATCATCAACATCAATTTAGATTTTTCTCGCTGATCATTTCTATCATGTACTTCAGAAAACAGTTAAATTAAAAGGAAAAGCCTCTCGCGCGAGCTAGGAGCCCAGTAAGTGTAGAGTTTTGTCATTGAATTAACATCTTTAAAATTTATTCTTTTGATTAACACACTAATAGATTGTAATAGAAATCTTTAAAATGTATTACTATCTTTGTTATAAATCATGCAATTAAGCAACTCATTGCAAAACACTCTGCATATCAATAATTTTTAATTGGTATATCTGATGAGAACTTGTGTTGTATATACAGCTTGTGGGTTATTAAATTCATCAATAAAAGCCTGATAAATTGAAATTAAAAGACACACTTTTATTGATGATATTGTATCGTTTACTTTTGGTGAGCTAAATATAACTTTGGTTTTAACTGTAAACTTCTTTTAATTTTTTTTTTCATTTCAAAAAATGTGTGTTTATTTATGCAAAGGTCGATAACAATTTGATTGTTACGTAAAATCGTGTTACCCTGTTTATGGTTGCTTAAAATCTTTCAACAAATATACAGTTTTGTAACATTGTTTACATGATAAAACCTGACTCACGACTAACACAGCACTTCCAATTAGATGGACCGGAACACAATCTGTAGAACAAACAAGGTTCTGATGTATACTGGCAATTTCCACCTACATCCAAGCACTCCGAATTATTTCCTACAGATTCGTATCAAAAGTAAACGTTTTCTTTAGAAATTCATTTAGTATATATTATATTTTTTTTCAAAAAGAATTTAAATTTAAACAGAATGAAATCGAATGTGTATAATAATATAATATTCATATTTTCATACCTGAGTTCAATTATCGGTATACTTCATTATGTACTATGATCTAATTTACATAATTTATGACTTGAACTAGGCCTCTTATCAGGAGACTCACAATTAAAACAAAAATATATAAAGTAGCACTTATCAAATACAACATCATTATTTATCAACATAATAATAAATTGATTAGTTTAACATGATGATTTTCATTTTGAATTAGTAAACAATCTCTATTCAAATAAATGCACAATAAAAACAAAGATATAGTTGTAGTTCTTACCTTCACCAAGACAGACAGTGCTGAGCAGTAACACAGCAAGAAAGATGCAGTATCTTTTCGACAAAAGCATCATGGTTTGTGTACAGCAACACCAAAGGTATACTGCTATTAGCATATTTAGATGGTGGTTACCTTTAAATATCTTTTTTATGACACGTTTTTGGTGATTTGATTAATCATAATTGAGCATATTTTTTCACAACTCAAATAAATCTGCTGCATGCACTTTCTAGCTGATGGATGAATAACACGAGCACATTTATCACTTGTGTCTGTAAATGCGACAAAAATGTCGATATGAATTAAAACTGTCAAAATTTTAATTTGAAAAACTAATTCCACTGCTTATTCAGTTAGTTTTATTAAAAAATAAAAAGCGCAAAACCGTTTTATAAAATATACCTTATAAGACAGAATAAAAAAGGTTAATTGTACTCCAAGAATCAAATATCTAACATGAAAAAAAGGATAACATATCTGTCAAATTTTTGAAATTCAATTAACAAAATTTTAAATCATTACAAATTAGTACATGCTGATGCTGCTTTGTGGCAATTTTACTGAATATACAAAGACGTTAAAAATTAAAACAATGTCATCTGTTAAGGCATGATGAAATTATACTATTTAATATGAAACCTAACAAATAAAACATGTTCCCATCCCCTATGCAATAAGATGCAAGGTGACTTGTAATATTTAAGACTCTTTATCTAGCTAGTATATATGTCATTCCTGGGGTTTTTTTTATTTTGGTCGGCAAAAACTCATCTTACACTACTGCTTAAGAAATCTAGCAGGTGCCTGGGACAAAATGTGTCGATGTGTATATTTACTGGAAATTACAATGCCATTTTTTTCATGCAAATTAAAAACGTTGACTACTTTTTAAATACAAAACTAAAAAGTTTGTCAGCACAGCCCCTTTTAATTAAACCGTTGCACAACATTTCAAGATACTATATAGGTGCTATTGGAAACCGTGGTTATGTGTATACCGACAGTTTGATTGATTTTGGAAATTCGCCTCTTTTGTATCTTTAGCCAAAGTGCAAAAATACAGATTTTCCTGAAATTATGAAATCAAACTTTCCTGAAAGTTTGCATATCTACATACTTTGTACTAAGTACCTACAAATTTTCAAGAAATTATGTTCAGTGGATGGAGAGGTGTTGCGCTGACAAACTGTTTAGACCAAATTTTAAAAAAGCCACAATTCTAATTTCAAAATGGTCCAAATTTTCTACGAATATGTAAAAATTCGTTTCGTGAAATTTTGTACAGTGATATAATATATCGAATGCGTATACAAACTATTAAGTTATATATTCAAGAAAAAGATTTTGATTCTAATTAAAAAATTGTATAAATTTCAAGAAAAATAATGGAATTAATATAACTAGCGAGTTTGCTCATTAACACTTTGTGTCCGTGTCACTTACTTAGTTTAACATTTTTAGTAAGTGTTTAAGATGATTTTTGCTGACAAAACAAAAACAAAAAACACAAGGAAAGACGAATTGACAAACTGACTGACAGACTGACAGACAAACTGATTGGAGGACTAATTATAGACTTATTACTACCCCAAGCATGTGATGCATTGAGGATAATTAACTGGTCTGAAAGTTCGTTACATTTCATAAATAATATAATTATATTGTGATTTAATAAATGATACATTATAAGTGACTAAAAGGCAGAGATCTGCCATTCAGTCACATTTCAGTTATCTCTCAGTCATCTTTCAACTGAATGAAACGCAGAACTTCAGTTTGTTATTGCTAAAGATGCTTACTGCAAAAAAAAAACGTAATAGATTTTTAATTTTTGCTGATTTTAAATTTCCTTATAAGAATATAGATATATATAATTCTGCATTTGATAAAATTGTTTTTCGTTTTTGAAATATTGTTATCAATTCTTGGAGTACAAATGATATTTTTTTATTACGTGTCATCTATATATTGTAAACTCCATTGTTAAATACACTTAAACTACTGCACTTAAAAATGTGAATAGAGAGTTATCGCAAAAGTCTCTGAACAATTCATTATATTATGCATGTTTATTGTTTAATACAACTGCCTTAAGAGGGCTGGATGGTTGTGGTCATTTTTAGACTATATTAATCTCTTTGAAAGAAGAGTTCTGCATAAAGATATATGAACATACTCAAATTTAAAATCTAAAAATAATGTATTTTTTTCTCTATTAAATGCTACTTAATAGTTTAACAAACCATATTTAAGAATTTTAATTAGATCTGGTGGGTAAATTATTGACCACCTAAGCTCTTTAATTGTCAGTGGATTTTGTTTTTGAAACTTTTGAAACTAATTTTTTTACCAAATTAATTCAAATAAACACACAACACATCGCTTTTAGAGACAGAAGTGACAAATTGGCAAGTGTTATTTATCCCTTAGCTAAACATGAATGTACCATATGTATCTGAGATGTGACAAAATATATGTCATTGATAATTATTCATATCACGAAAAGAAGGTCATCAAAAAATATATAAAGGTTTCATCTTATTATTCTACTCTCAGTATTCCTTGTGTGTTGTTGTACACAAACCATGATGCCATTGTCAATAAGAAACTTCGTCTTCCTAGCTGTTTTATTGCTCAACTTTTTCTATGTTGTACAAGGTAAGAACTACAACTCTATTTTTAATATCGTTTATGTGAATAGGGATCCTTTACAAGATCTAATATTCAAAACATTAAGTAACTAAACTACAATCACTGATATATGTTGTTATATTTAATTAGTGACATGTGGTTCTACGTTTATTTTTGTTTAATCATAATTAACATGCATATAAAACATTAAGAGTCTCTCATGAAAAGAGGTTTTGTGCAAGTCATATATAATGTAAAATGTACATACTGCAGTAAGCCACTAATATAAATATTATATTGTATTGTTGTTCACATTCTAATACATTCAATAAAGTTTTGTTGTTAGAGAAAATGAATATTTTACCAGCTGTCTTTCAGATTTAAAATATATAATTTTATTTCAATCTGCAGGGGGCGACTCTGCGTGTTGGGCAGAAAATGGAAGATGTCAGAATACATCAGAGGCGTGTTTTTCCTACAGAACAGGGTTGTGTGGAGGTGGAGCCGCCCGGCAGTGCTGTGTTAGTGGTAAGTCTAGATTTATCCTATTGATAATGTGTTAAATTTGTATTTGCTGGAATGTCATTAAGCAATTTTTAACAATAAAACACAAGTTTTTCTATCGATTTTTGCATAGACAACACTTTCTGAAATGTGAAAAAGAAATTGAAAGTTGTTTAATGTAAGAGGAGACCAAAGGTATACATGTATACAGGTCACAAAATTTAAGCGAGTTAATGCAATCAATGAGTAGGGTGGTTCAGTGACACATAATTGTAAACTTTGAAAACGTTTCCGCATTGACAAGGTGAAAGATCAAAGTTTATCTAGAGTATCAATATAATGTTTAATATGTTGTCATCACAGGAGCAGATATGAACTGCTGGAGAATACAGGGAACCTGTAAAAACAAGTCAAACCCATGCCGTGGAAGGTATTATAAAGGACTTTGTGGGGGAGGCCTGTCGAGACAGTGCTGTGCATGAAGTGCACTTAAACTGATTAAATTAAATCTGTTTTATTGATGTTAAACTTGTGTTTTTTATTATAATCTTAATTAAGCTATATAAAAATGATTTATGATTCTCTCGACAACAATGTTATTGATACGTTCACTCCATGCAACTTATATGAGGACTTTTTCGGGACCATATTTAACTATTTTTAATACATTTTTTGCGGTTGACGTCACTTAAAACCATTGGTACATAGGAATGGAACATAGAAATGCAAAGTATTTTACAATTGTTTCTGCTTTAATTAAATTACAGATGAATTCTACATTAAATTTGAAAAAAAGAAACAATAAATTTCGCATGTAAACTGTATAATATTTTTTCTATTTAGCAATTCTACTATTTAAAAAAAGCAATACCGTGAAAGCAAATTGAAGGAAACGTCGAAATCTATTAAGTACAATTATTGTGTCGGTGCGCTTGGGGTTCGTCACACAAGAAAACTATTTTTGTATATTTATAAATTAATCACAAAAGGGGTTCGGATTCATTAAATTTTTGATAGCAAAGTGTAGTTATATGAAGGCTTTATAAAAAAACAATGACAGCGTACAACCGCGAATTTTTATATCAGTATTTATGTGATTATCTTTATAACATATCACCTATATTCTACTTAATCGTACATGATTTTAATTTAGATCCATTTGCCAACATTTTTAAAAATACTTTGCATGGGAGATATCCAGAATATTCAGAATTCGAAAAAGTTTTTAAAAAGAAATATTAAATAAGCGATATATGAGAGAGGTGCTTTGCTTTGCTATGAAATTTTTATACATGTATAAAGCTTAATATCTAGTTTTAAAATCAAAATCTAAAAAGAAACTTTGAAGTAAATCACACATGTGCTAAACATAGGCTGTCGCATGGTTCCACTCTAATGACCCCAAATTTCCATTTAATTGACCGTGGTATATCGCTAGTGCCTGTACGGGTCTTTTTTAATGAAAAGTGTTATAGTCTGTCCAAAGATATTTATGCAGCATATGTGGACGATTTTAAATAAAAATATACATACTGTACATGTGAAAGAAGTGCTATTGAAATCGATGAAAGGGAAAATTTCCAAGATATCTTCATTGACCCATCATCGAAAAAAATTCACAAGAACGAAAACAGATTTATAATGGGAAATGCTTAGATCGTTCTCCATTCGGAAGGCACTCGAAATACCTCACGCATTTTTTCAGCATTATCACCAGGGCTTGCTGCAATACAAAATCCCCGTAGATATCACATTTTTTAGCTGTTCAACCGAGAAATCTTGGAAATATTTTATTGTAGTATAAATAAACAAGACGGAAACGTCTTTCAACATCAACCCAGGTTTGCCTCTGAATTACAAAATAACAAAGATAACGAAGATTTACAAATTTATTAAGCAAAATCAAATATTGAACATAAACTAGAAACGTGCTCGTTGCAAAGCAACGAATAGGTCTTCCGTTGCAGCTTTCTGTCGGAAAAGGACTGTCAATCAGTCTAATTAAAAGCACCCTCTTCTGGTTACAGGGTCTGACAGGTATTGATAGGGGGTCATCTTTACCCGACATAAACTTCTGACCAATAAGGGCTTTAGAAAATTTATTGGAACTTTTTAAATGGAGACAGGCAAATTAATTCATGCCTGCTTTCTATGTAACCCCCAGACTAAGTATTGAAGAGTTGCACCTCTCATTAACAGATAAAGGCATTTATTTGGTAAATGAGAGAATATTTAGGTTGTGTACAAATATAGAGGTCATGTAAAAAAGATCTGTTATCGATACCTATCAAACTCTGATGAGTGTAAGCAGAAGGGTGATTTTAATCAGGCTGGATTGTCAATATGATAAAAGTAAGTTCAGAAAATCAAAAATAAACGATGACAGCTTCTCCAGCCTGAGGGTGCGCTGTACGAGAGGTGCTCAGCGGGATGGACAACTTTCCGTATAACGTTTGGCCATGCAAGCACTCAGCATCGTTTTTGCTTCGGGGAACAAATTTATCCGAAATGTATTAACAAGCAAATAAAAGAAAAAAAATACGAAAAATCTTCAAAATCTAATCCATGGTAGTGGTAGGGGAGGGGGGAGTTGTGAGGCAGCTTTAACTTATTTTGTTTAATATAATTTGTTTTCAATTTGCCATAAAAATTTATATTGCCTTCTACTAAAATGTGTGTTGGAGGAGGGGGAACAATGACCAAAAATTCAATTTCCTTTATGTTAATTTAAGGTGAATTTTGGTTGCGAGAAAGGGGGAGAGTGCTCTCATTGGACTAACTGGCGGTTCTGTGAGCAAACTCACAAATAATTCCTCCCCTCCCCACTAAGAAAAACAAAATCATAACAAAGTATTTCCCTATTAGAAAATAATGGATGCTTCTTTTTCTTATAATGACACTGAACTTGCACAAATGACCAAAGTTCAAGTCGGGACATATTTAAGTATATGTCACAAGCAATCTTTGTGTCAAATTTTAGCTTCTTATCATGTCCATGTATATTAGATATGACAGACAAGAAAGAAGCATTTTTTTCCAAACGATTTTGAATTGCACAATTGACCCTGGGTCAAGTTCATGACACATCCTCAGGTCATCAGCAATCTTTAAATGAAAAAGCAACAAAATTAAACTTGACAAAATAACCTTGGAACAAAATAATTACACACACTTAGATCATAAGCAGTCTTTATGAGAGAAAGAACTTTCAATGTTTTTTCATAAAAATGATATGGATCGGGCACGATTTTTGCACTTTTCCTGCCAGTGACCTCGATCTTGTCCAAATAATTTTTTTATCAAGGTCATGACACACCCTCAGGTCAAAAGCAATCTTTGTTTTAGTTATATTTTGTTCTTTTTGAATATGCAGGTATTGACCAATGTTTTGTATGCACATTTGCACTCTCCTCATCATCGTCGGAAGCCACGTGTTTTCTATCCATTACACTGCATTGAAAGGAATATTACAGATAAGAGACCCGTGGTTTTCGACGATGTCTCTTCAATGACATCTGTCAATTTGAATCTAAATGATTTTTAATTAGCAAGGTTTTCAAAGTTTTTGAAAAGTTTTTAAACTGAATTCCTACAATTCTAAATTTGAGGTTAAAAATACAAATAAATAGGAAGATGTAGCGAAAGCCATGAATGCATTATTGCTTCTGTTTTAGAATATTTCAAAGTTAAAATATAAAATATTCTACTGAGTTTTTAGTCAGCCCATGGGCTGACTAATTAAATTGAATAAAACTTCAATTGCGCTTGCGTAAATTGGATTTCTGTTTCAGTCCGTGTTAGAGAAATTCGAAGAAGTTATGAAACTGGTCGGTTTCTATGTCAAACTGCGCATAGATGATTGAAAGACTGTCAATGGGTATCGTCTGTGGCCACGGTCCTGAATCCGTATGTGCAGACATACATTGTGTGTACATCGCTACACGTTTAGCTCCTCACCTATAGGAGGGTGCAACCTTCATGTGCACATGCATATTATTATAGTTCTGGAAACTATTTATCTTGTATTTTAATAGATTGGGTTTTCATATATTGCTGACCTAAAATTAGTATTCCACTGGCTGTAGCTAATCTTGTAAGTGTAATAAGTTGCATTACAACCTCATACTACACAACTTCAATAATTTTTTTTTTATCAATTTTCATATAATTAGCAATAAATAATAAAAAAAAAAATCCCCAAGAACTCATATCTATCTCACTTTAGTGTAATTTTGAGAAGCACATATATTTTTGGGAGGCAGATATGTCGCTATATTATAGTCTGTAAGTCAAGTGAACTATCATGGTCTTACAAAGAAAGAAGAAATCTGTCGACACTTGCAGTACTTTGATGATTTCTATGGCGACCGACTGCATTACATAATGTCGTCGTATTTCATAACTTCTAAATCCCAGGAACAAATTTCCTTTGACTTAAAACTTTTAATTATAATATATTATATATAACTGTTCATAACTATCGAAGTTAAGCGTGTTCAACAGGTTAATTTATTAGCCATATTCTCAGATTACGATCTCTCACCTTTAATGTGAAGATGATTGAATTCGAATAATAGCCTTATTGTTTGACGATTGACCACTGTAGTGAAAGCACCCTTCAATACCCATTAACCTTCGATAACCTTCGATACATTGTTACTCAAATACATAACAATTGATGATCTGCAGCCATAAATAACCTGGGGTTTGTTCTCAGCTGTGTACGCTGAAGCGACACAAGATTTTCGGCCGCACGTGGCGATCGAACTAACACAGACTGACCGAATAAACAAACGGGTGGGAAAGTTAAAATGTTACACATAAGGAGAAGTCGCCAAAATATGATTACTGACAGATCTGGATATATTTTCGCCAATTTAAAAAAAAACCAGCGCGAGCACTTGGCAGCGGGACGGGGGGAGGGGGCAACACAGCAGTGAGTTCGTTTTTACAGTTTTACAATGAAACGAACGACCATGTAGAAACACTACCGAAGTGATTAACATGTGACCGATAGAATCTAAACAAAACTTGTTTAAAAACTCATGTGAGTTTTTTTTTTTAGATAATCACCGAATCCATCAATTTAGGACATTCTTTTATTGTGCCAGCACCTACCGCAAAGATATAACATGGAACTTTGATTACAATTTGATTTTTAAACTACCTTGTACGCAATCGTATTAATCAATACTAAATCAACTGTACATCTAATAAATTAATTTTTTTTTATCTTAAACCAATATAATATTTGAAAACATAATTAAAGAAAATACACGTAGTTGTGTTCGTACAAAATATGAAACATGCACGCGTGAAAAAAAGGTACATGTAGAAGAACACGAACCTACCCGGATCACTTTTCCACTTGCGCGGGATCTCCTTGGCCGTGTGCGAGGGATGATATCAATTTTTTGTTGATTTAAAATATTATTTGTACACTTTTTAAAACATTTTAAACTTACAAACCAACCATTAATTCATGTCTGACGATGTTTCCGATTTGGAGTAATATCGCTTTTATTAATTTTCAGAACGTCGTCTTAATTTACACTCCAATGTTTAATTAAATAAATACAAGATGGACAAACTTTTATAAACTCAAACACGTTCATATACGTGTGTTTGTGTATTAGATAACCGCTTAATGCTAGGTTGTGCAGCCGTGGCTGATCACCTCGGCCGTGGGCGAAGGATAGATTACGAAAAGTTACAACGCACAGCTCTGAACCCAGGAAGATTTGAAAAGTTTGCAGTAAAATGACTAAAATCTATCAAATAGAAGTTCTTTTTTTATTTAAAACCCACAATTGATCTATGTCTGATATTGCTTTAGATTGAGAACGACATTATTTTATTAATTAACTGAACGACTTCTTAAATGACACCCTATCGTTTAATCCAATTGAATATGTGTAATCAAAACTAAAACAATTCTTGTGTTTGCGGCTCAAAAAAAAAATGCATATGAGAGTCGCGACTCTTGTGTATTAGATAACCGCTGACCGCTAGGTAGCCCAGCCGCGACCATGGTGACCGATTTTCTCGGCCGCGGGCGAGGGATAGCTTTCGTAATGGTACACACACACACAACAGATTTTAGATGCACGCAGTATGAAAACTAAAATTTAATACATAGATTTATTTTAATCCGTATTTTGTGTTTTACTAGAAAAGAAAAAAAAACTGCTTTGTTTTCCGATTCTCGTTTTTTTAAATTGCGCACTATAAGAACTTAAACTCCTAAAAAAAAGCTTGTATTGTAAAAAAAAAAAAATATCTTATGAATTAAAGCCACCGTATAAACCAGTATACTACTTTCTGTGGTAACTTTATGCCAGTTGCACGCACATAGACTTTCGTAAACTTGCCAAATGAAACGAGGTACATGTTAACATGTAAAGCTTTTTACACTCATACAATACAAACCACCAACAAAATAACATTGTAACGACCTTTATGAGAACCCAACAAACAACTTTTCCAGCGACAGCCATATCGAAATCCTAACCGTTTTTGAGTTATTAAGCAAAAACTTTCAAGAGCTATTGGCCCTTAATTTTAGGGGCCAGCCCTTTTTTATTGGTTTCAAATGAAAGCCCTTAACATTCTGCACAACTTTTATTCTACATGTCTTAACAAAATATTTTTCGTTTAAAAGATACAAAGGAAAATATGTCTAAATTTTCGCACTTTTTGGAATCCTATTTTTTGACCCCCTACCTTTTTCTAAATAAAAAACGTAATCCAAAAACAAAAATCGATGTGCACAACTTCTCTGTTATTCAAATTCGTTGGGTTCCCATTCCCTGCTATCATAATCTCGGAGCCTTTGTCTGGAAACCAAAGGCCCTAAAAATTTTAAAAAGGGGATTAATTCGTTAACGGAAGAGGAATTTGAAAGTTTATGAAATGTTTTAGATAGTGTTTTGTAATGTCTATGAGCCTTGAAAATTTGAGCAAAAAGCGTTCAGAAATAAGCAAGATATGAAGCCTCAAAGTTCGCGTCTAGGAAGAAAAAAAAAAAAAACTAGAGCAAAGCTCGTTGCAAAGCAACGAGTGGGTCTTCCGTTAATGTCGAAAGAAAAGCTAGATGTTTCTGTAAGAAGCAGAGCTCTAAAGCCAATACCATGAGTAATTAAAACAAAAAGTCGAATAATTCTTGGTAAGACTTAACAAAATCCGAATGACTTTAAGTACGAATTAACAAAAACCTTAAGGATTTCAAGAACGAGTTGACAAAAAAAATCCGAATGTGTTTAAGAACGTCTTAACAAATATCGAATCATTCTAGGAACGAGTTAATTTAACTTTGAACATAACACTATTTTCTTAACCAAGAATGTGGAATCAAAATTTCCGGAAAAATCAATTTTTAAACCTTTATATCTCTGTAATGCATTGTCCGATTTTAAAACGGAATTCAGATTTTAATTAAGCTTAATGAGGTGAACATTTTTGATTCAATAATATATAACAAATTATTTTTCAGTAAATAGTTATTTTTAAAAGAATTTCTAGCCCTCCTGGCCCCTAATTTGAGGGGCCAGCCCCTTTTTCTTGATATCAAATGAACGGTCTCGCAAATATAAACATATTTTGTTCAACAACTGTTCACGAATTGTTAACCATTCTAGAGATATCTGAACAACTGTGTTTTAGGGGCCGACCCTTAAACTCCTTAATGGGGCCAAAGACAAAAAATTTAAAGGTAGCATAAGGTTGACAACATTATTTTGAGCAACTTTTCTTCTACAATGTTTCACAAAATATTTCTCCTTTTTCAGATATAAATGATCAAAGTTTTGGACTTCTGGCCCCTTAAAACCCCTAATTACGTAACATATGATTTCAGTATGGTACTATGTAGATAAACAGCTGCACAATAAACACTTTTGCTTCTATACTTAATAACAAATTATTTTTCAGTAAAGAGTTATTAATAAAATTCTTTAGAGCCCTCTTGGCCCCTTATGTGAGGGGCCAGCCCCTTTTTTATGATATCAAATGAAAGAGCGTGTAAATCTGAACAACTTTTGCATTACATGTTTTAACAAACTATTTACACATTCAGAAATAATTTAGAAAATGTGCAAAAATTTTGTGAAAAAATTTGGTGCCAATTTTCGAGCTCGGGCGAGCTTCGGCGCCTTGCGCATTTT
Source organism: Magallana ariakensis (assembly GCA_020458035.1). Lineage (NCBI taxonomy): Eukaryota > Metazoa > Mollusca > Bivalvia > Ostreida > Ostreidae > Magallana > Magallana ariakensis. The sequence goes on from CM035819.1 coordinate 11,790,438, forward strand.
CCACAATATCAAACCCAGTGAGTCATCTACAGACATTCATCTACTATCCCTGAAAGTTTCATGTTTTTGTCTTTATTAGTTTTGGAGGAGTTAGGTGGACAAAATGGTCCTTAAAAATTCACTAAATCCTCAAAATCTCAAACCGGAAGTGACGTCATCAACCCAAAATTTAATAAACTCAAGTACTTTTGATGTTCTATCAGTCCTGCAAACTTTATGCAAATCGGTCCAGTAGTTCACGAGTAATAGCGTCCGGAAAAAGTCAGAAAAAAAATAATAATAATAAAAATAATCAATAGAATAACAAGAGGGTCTTCCGTTGGAAACGGAAGACCCTAATAAGAATAATCTTACAAGCACAATAATAGTAAGGTCTTCCGTTGGAAACGGAAGACCTTAATAACATTGTTTGATTCCGTTTATAACCTAAGAAGGAGAAATGAAAATGTACCTTAATGAATGCCGAAAAAGGGGAGAGGGGGAGAGCTTGGTCCGTAGACCAACAAGAGAGTCTCTCGAATGCCCGATGACGGTCGTATTTATACACTTACAGACAATAGAATTTAAATAACAATAGACAGGGCATCAATAGTCTTAAACAAACGGAGTATAAATTTCCGGAATCAAACATATACAAATACATATAGATATACCACATTAAACTTAATAATAAACATCGTTTGAATCTGGGGTATTTATAAATAATGAGTAATTAGGCAAAATGTGAATCGAGGATATCTTGGAACAGAGTATAAATGATTTATCATTGGACCAATCACTCGAGTCAGTTATACAATAATCTTTTTCATAGAATGTATTTTTTGGAGTTATATTATTTATCACACTTCTATTTATTTTTTGTCCATATCAAAACCCGCCGTTTCGTCTGCCATTTTGTAAACCGCTTTAAGATTTGGCCAGAGTGAATAAGACTGTTGACTGTTTTTCCAATTGGTCCTATCATGCACACCCTGATAAGTTTCATCATTCAATCTAGAAACAAAGACCATGCGACAAAATGGTTGTTACACGGTTGCCTTGGGCACGTGAAGCCCTGGTCAAGCCGTGTCGCAACCGTTACTTAAAAATATTTGTGAGGTTATGCTTGGCCTTCGATATATCCAAACATATGTTTGATTTCAATATAACGTAAACGTGTACATGTATTTCAAACATACGTAAAAGTCGCAAAATTTAAAAGTATATTTAACTTAGATTGTAGAATGTATGGAAATCCCAACGTTATAAAGCATACATTACATATTTACAGTGTCAAACTTTTTTTAATAAGGTGGATAGTATAAGATTATTCACAATAAGAACATATACATGTAAGTTTACAATATGAAAAGTTTAAGTGAAAGTAAAATCATCAGTGACAACATATTTATTATGCAAATTTAAACTGCGCATTTTGTAAAACAGATGTTTGCAAATGCAACTGTCTCAGTGAGGTAATTCATTAATGTCAATTTGATGTGAAAATTTTGCAAATAAAACAGAGGAATAAGTTATCAACCTCTCTCATTATTTCAAAACACTATATATTATGAATGTCAGGATATATATCAAATACAGTAAATATTGTAAACTTCATTATACTTTTGCGTCTTCAATATTTGACGAAAATTGATTTTTCAACATGCAAGCGTGGATTTGAATAATATAGCGTATTCCTGGATGCACCTATATTTCTATATAATTATGCATGCCATTTAGCTATGTATTTGTTTAACGAAAACCATTTCTCACCAAAACGCTAAAAAGGATACAGAGACCACGGTATATCATTTTCAGTAATATGATCAAGAGCATAATTAACAGAAAAATTATTACAAACCCACCTGAAGAAAATGCTTCACATATATACCTTTGTCTATTCATAATAGTCACACAATTTTCAAAAGTTATGTGCATTTCTAGCACTTATAGAGTTTGATGAAACTCCTCAAGGTGGTGGTTTTAAAAGGGGTTGCGCTGACATACTGTTTCGTACTATTTACACAAAAGCCACAATTTTAAGTTTTAAAGGGTCAAAATGTTCAGAAAATAATGAAATAAGGATAACCAAGAAGATGACGGATTAACTACCTGACTGACAGATGGACAAACTGACAGGCCAATTCACTGGCGGACGGGTGAACAACGGGTCATTAACATTTTAACACCCTCTTATATATTGTTGCATGGGGAAAATTAACAAGTATGAGAATCTGTTACATTTCATTAATAGTATGAATAAATTGTTACTTACTACATTTTAAATATTACTCTTAAGTTTTCGAATATTCAGTACACGTGCTACAAAAGAAATTGATGTATATTTTTGTACTCATTTTGAATTTAATTACATGAATATAGATATTAGATTCTAACTTGGTTAAAAATCGTTTTAAAATGTTTAATTTTCGATTTTTAATATTTACAGAATAAACATCTGTGTACCATGTACAATCTTCATTAATTGCTGAAAAATATTGAAACATAAACTTTCTCTTTGTATATCCGAAGATTTCATTAAAGTTATTGTAAGTACAAAATAATTTAATTTTATCAATTAACTATGATTTGAAAATATTGGCGTTTCCAATTTTGACAAAACTGCCTTTATTGTCAATGGATTCAGTTTTTCAAACTGAAAATTTATAGTTTTAATCCATATAAACATATTTTATCGCATTTGATTAATGCACATGTGTTATTTGTCCATAAACTGGAATATGTGTGTAACAGATTTATTTGAATTGTGACAAAATATGCTCAATTGATAATTATTCATGCCACTAAATAGGTATCATAAAATAGATATACACTCAACAAAACTTCTAATTGTTCACCGAATATTTGTTTATGTATGTGAAACAAACACAAACGAAATGTAAAAATCTTTTTAATGTCTCAAAACACTTTCAAGCAATGACCCCTTGACATATCACACCCTTAAAACACCAAATCACACGACGATTAATAAGGTTTATGACCACCTCTCGGTCGAGTCACTGCCAGACAACGTTGCCTCATGGAAAGAATGTCCTTTTGGATGGTAGGCTGACCTATCTGCTGACACACCTGATGTACAGATCTTTCCAAATCATCAACAGTGCGTAGTGCGGGAAGGGCTCTGACATTTACCAAATCCCAAATGTGTTAAATAGGGTTGAGATCAGGAGATTTAGCGGGCCAGGGCAAAACACGGATGTAGTTTGCTTTCAGAAACTGTTGTGTTGTTGTAGCGGTATGACATGGAGCATTATCTTGTGCTAAAATCATGTTTCTGTTAGCCATGATATAAGGGACAAGAGCTGGCCGGAGATTTTCATCCTGATACCTTCTTCCTGTAAGACCATTGATGACACGAATAAGCGGAGTTTCTGTGTGCATAGAGACTCCCGCCCAGAAGAAATAGTCAGAGGAATAAAAGTGAGTACAACCTGCCGTAAAGACAATCCAGACATCAACATTCCAACAGCTCTGGCTCTTTCCTTGATTGTCATTTGGCCCATTTCAAGTGGTTTTCATTTGAAACAGTTACTAAGGAATGAAATCCATCGCAAAGAGTTGCCAGTTACATGAAGCACGTGCTCCAAAAACCCGATTTCTTCTTTTGAGGTTTCGTCACGGGTAATTGATTTTATTCGGCAGCGTATTATTTTATCTGTGTTATTGTTAAGGAAACACATCCGTTACAAAACAGTGAAAATTTCATATCATTTTATTGAGTAGTTTAAGAATTATTTCATTTTTCAGGGTGAACACTTAGAAGTTTTGTTGAGTGTATAAAGGTAACCATTATTTTTTTTCTCTACTTTAAGTTTACTTTTACAGCCGCTGTACACAGACCATGATGCTATTGAAAGAGATCGTTTACAAACTACTTTTTAAAAATAAATTCAGCAAACCAAATTAAAATGTTAATAGATGAAGTTGCATTACTATTTTTGCATCATATTTCATGCCAAACACTGAAAGTCTTAATGATTAGACGCTTTGTCATACATGTATACCATATGGAGACTAATTGAAAGTATGAGAGTCTCAGGATACAAGGCTTTGTGCAAGTCAAATATACTGTAAATTTTATCCTTGTATATTATGAGGTATATCAATAATTGAAATAAAATATAAACATATGAAAATCCGATTATTGTTCTCATTCGATTCTTTTTAATTAAATTGTCTTTAACAAAATGATGGAATTTTAGATAGAACGATTCTTTTGATTAAAATATGTAAGAAGATTCTGCTTGTTGAGATGCAAGAAGAGAATGGAAGATGCAAACATACGTCGGCATTTTGTTGGACCTACGGAACAAGTACTGTGTGCAAATCCCGTCAACCGGAAGTGTTGCATTATTGGTAAATTTATAATTAAAACCTTATAGATTAGATGCTTTGTTATAGTATATTATTCTTAAATATGTAAATGAGATTTTTATTTTGATATATAAAAAGCAGGTATAATACAGGTTGTGTCGGATGTTAATGCCTCCTGGAAAATACGGTTGAAAAGAATGAACATCTTCAAAGTACTTCATTAATACGCATATATATGACGTTGAGGTAATTGTTATACACAGATCAATTGTTTACAACTATACACAATGTTTAATTTTTGGCTGGTTAATTGAAAACTTTTGACCATCAATTTTTTATTAAATTCTGATATGTTTTGTGGGGTTCAATCTGATATACCAGTGGATTCTGTGGTGAATATCTGTGGAGGAGACCTGTCAGGACAATGCTGTATATCAAATGCATACTGTAGAATCATTATATTTCGTGGTGGCTCAATTTTCGTGGAATTCATGGGTACCTCTCATCCACGAATGAACATCCTCGATGAATTAGTAAGTTAGGGTTATAAAATATATTTCCTTCTGCATGTATAAGATATTACACGAAATTACGTCCCCACAATCTTGTAAAATTTAAGCAATCCACGAAAATTGGCCACCACGGATTTTAATGATTTCACAGTATGCACTATTCTCAACTATATCTTCGTGGGCGGAATATATAGGACCTCAATACTACAGTTTATTGAATATATGTTTCTTATTTTGATTGATATCAAGTTCTTGCTTATAATCAATTCTGGTAATTGTTATTTATTAACTAGTGTTGCTTATAAGTAAAATTGATAAAACAGTTTGACGATTATTCTGCTGGTTTTGTTATAAACTGTTTAACGGTTTAAAACTGAAGCTTCAAAATATAAATCAAATCGTACGAGATAAATCGATTATCTATAGTTCTGTGATTTTATTTTTGTTTTCTCCAAGTCGTTGAAGTGTCTATATTCGCTCGACAAGCCTCCCGAATATATATGCCATTTTAACTCGATGGATAACACACAATGTAGATAGCCTATACCTATTTAACAAAATATAACATTTTTGAACATACTGAGTTTTTTACTCCTTACAAATTATGTAAAATCATCATTTTGTTTTTAAATATATATCTGAATAAGTTATTTATGTGTATGGCCTGTGTTTACAAAAGTTGAACAGTTGAACATGGGTCGACTGGATTTAATATCTTGCAGCATCGTCATTGTAGCGTGCATTCACGTGCGTGTATATGCACTTCAACACGATTCCATAACTATACCTTTCAATGTCATCTCATTTTCATCAGTTCTGTTTAAGTTTAACTGAGCTACGAAATCAAAGAAAGACATAATAAAAAGCATCATATTTTAGAGAATGATATAATAATTTGCTTAAATGACAGTGGGTTACTGTATGATTGAGAAAATCGTACTGTTGTTTTGATTTGTTTGATACTCTAGAAAATAAATGCTCTCTAAGTCATATCCAGTCAAACAAACTACTTGTAACTTTCAAGTTTATAAAGAACACACTCAGTATTTAACACATAGCATAAGGTGATAGTTTTGTTTGACAATAAGTTACCCAAAATATTCAAAATACACAATGCTATTCCCAAAGCTCGAATTGCTTTCACTCTTTGATAAACAACATTTCAAAGATGATCTAAAGAAATACACAACTGTTAATATAAAATATATACATTATTTCTGTTTATTTTCGGTTGTCTATCACAGGACTCCATTTCTCGATAATTACTGACATTAAAATTTACAGCACTGTCTGTTGTTTCCCCCGCCACAGAGATTGGCTCCATCATATCCTCCGAGGCAGAACCTACTGGTGTACTGACATTTACCCAACCAATATTTTTGTTCGCAGAGACGGTCAGCACCTAGTTATCAAATTATACATAATAATTCAATATCAAGTAGATAAAAAAAAAACCCGCATGATTAGAAATAACGATATGATAAGTCTTCACGTTTTGCTGAGCTGTAGTGTTAATGTTATATCTTGCGAAAATCTTAAAAAGAATATATACCAGATAAATAAATATAAACAGTAGCTAGTGTAAAATTCAAATGGGTTTAAAGTCATGTATTATTCATTCACCATTCAATATATAAATATAAAATGGCTCTTGAGTGGTTTTTTTTTTTTTTTTACATTTTTTGGTTGAAAATCAGAAATATCTTATTAAAGAATTCTTAACATAAGAACGGGAAAATAAAAAAAATTAACCGGCTTCAATTGTAACTGTGCTTCTTTAATAAAAAAAATTGTTTTGGTATTTAAACGTTGAACGCAACAATTTTTTTTTTTTTCAAATTGACTCAATTGTATAAAACCTACCTCTTACACAGCACTGCCTGTTGTTGGGGCCTCCACAAAGCGGTGCGCTATTATACCGACCGCATGGCTCACTCGTCCATTGGCATCGTCCATTTAGTCTCCAGCATGGAGAATCGTCAGCTAAAGCATTACAAACTTGCTATTAGATTTAAATACAATAAAATTTTAACCATCTTATTATTAAAAATATATTGAAATTTAATTTTCAAAATATTTTTATTTTAATTTTTAGTTAAAAATGTCATTTAACCATATGATCGTAAACTCATATCTTAAAAAAATGATCTTTACAAAAATATATCAAATAAATAATAATGATGAAAAACAAAAATAGTATATACAGTACTTTATGAATATTGAAAATGACGGAAAAGAGCTAACCATCAACAACATTCTCATTGAATACAAATAATGCAAAGGCAATGAAAATAAGTAGCATGTAGTTCCTCGTCATTGTAGTTCCACTGGTTGAAATAATGTTAGCAACGGCAGTATCATATTTATATATTTCAAAACAACACTTGTTTGATAAACAGATGTTTTCAATTACAATTGATAATGCACAGTTGTCTTATAATTGAAAGCTTTGCGAAAACTGACTTGACATTAAAATGTGTAAACTACGCAATACGATCACTTTAAAATAAATTGTATTTTATAAGTCATTCGCTTGCTGTATATACATAATTGATACTTGTAGTTACATGTACATATATTATAATTAGCGCCAATAAATCTGATCTACTTCGAACGCTTTCTTTATAATTACATTCAATTTATATTTCAAATTGTGTGTGCTTTTGAAATCTGCGACGTTCAATTTCCTATTAAAACATTTGTGCATATGAGCACGAATATAAACGTTATCAAGCGTTTTTGATGTATTTATTATTGTAAAATTCAGTGAATGGTTCAAACTTGCATAACTTATCTGATATATACTTAAATAAAATAATAATTAAAACATATATTATCGTTATTAAACGCTTTTTCTCTACAGCGTTTCTGATACTATGTATATACATGTATATATATATATATATATATATATATATATATATATATATATATATATATATATATATATATATATAGTCGCGGAAGTGAACTACATTACTTGTTTTATGGCTGTTACATGCAAGTTTTATTTCCCTGAGTAAGAGCGAATATATTGCTTTTGCCGATACTCTAAAACTTGATACAAATAAAAAACAAAATAACTACAAATATAAGCATTGAATACTTAGTTTTGGATGTCGTCAGTCCTATAACACACCAATGCTGTGCAGAATAGCATTGTTGTTTCCCAACAATGTCAAGAACCTCAACTAAAATTATCTTTACGCAAGTTCTGTGGTCGATACAATGACCTTGTCAGTAAGTTTAAGGTTTCATTAAGACACTTGCTGACTGACGTTTTTCACATTGTTAAACCATTATGTATACACCGGACTGACTACTCTTTCTTCCGTTTTTCATGATCTTGACAATGAGCACACGGCGGGTGCGACCGGTCGACAGTGGAGGCTTAGTCCTCTTAAACATCTGATCCCACCTCTATCTTTTTAGAGTTCCTTGTTGCTATGTTTTGAATTTGTATTTCGATAAATAGATTTTTAAGATGGTTGACAACTTGTCATTGGCATTTTTCATCCCAAAAAGTTGAAAATTATTGAATAAAGTATGTAACCATTACAATATAATTATCGATGGATTAATAAAAATAGGAGATGGTGATGATAAAAATAATGATAATGAAATTAAATGTTAACAAAACTAGGTTTTGGCAAAACATTGTTTGGTACTTTTCTGTTCTATGAAAGAACATAGATAAATGCTTCCTTCAGTAGATAACTCATTTTAGTAAGATACTAAAAATATGACAATTATATGATTAATATATAAAAATCATTCTGGAGAAACGTTGCTCTTTTCACCTCCTATTTTAAAAATATGGGTTAAAATAGAGCACATTTTGCATATTAATTAAATATATATAATTATGTAAAGAAGGCATCCGGAATAAATGATATATGAAGCAGATAAAATGAATATGAAGCAATAAATGAAGCAGAATTTTTTTCAAAAACTTGATGTGAAAAAAATTAATCTCCAGTATACAGGAAACATCGGTCGTTGTAAATTGGTTTCCGAAATCTTTATTTTTTTATACTTTGGAAGTTTATTAATTTTGGACGTTTTTGAAATAAAATCTTCGATCTTACGACAAATTATTTACTATTTTGCTGTAAAGCTGATTATAAAAAATGCGTAAAGTGCTCTAACCAAGGTTATACTCGTAAAACTTGGGTAGATATGAGTTTATTCCTCACAATTTAATTTTTGTTATTTGCTGTACAAATTTGAGTGTGTTTTACTTTTAAAAATGATATTTTAAATCTGATAAAAAATTCAAACGTAACGTCAAGCGGATTAGTAGGTCTTTGACGTTAGTGCATTGTGACGTGCAAACTAGATTATCCAAATTTAACTAAATTTTTCTATCCAATCAAATATCGCATTAAAACCAGAATTAAATTATTTCTAAATACAAAGAAAGGAATTCATTATTCATTAATTTCCAAACATATATTATAATTGCCATCATACAGTATTTTGAAATTTCGTTAATCACATGTAATGTCTAACATTTGAAATATCTGTTATAAATTTTTCGTTTATTGAGAAACCAGAGAATGCATGAAACAGATGTATTAAAGTGATGACAAAAGGAGACTACTTCATATGCTTATCTCATTCACTGGCATCAGATTTACGAGCTACTTTAACAGCTATATAAGGGGTAAATAGTAAAATGCTATCAGCGTCGTTGTTTTCTATCGTCAACCATGCAGCTATTAAAATCAGTCCGTGCTTCTGTCACTCTTTTACTAATAAGCTCAGTTTGTTTTGTTCAAGGTGAGGGCATGCTTATTTTAACTTTTACTCTAACTTTTAAACTTACAAACTTTGATTAATCAGTTTATTTTATCATCGTATATAGAAGAAATCTATATGTAAAGTTATCTCTAAAAGTTAGGCTTTCCATATGTTGAAATTCTGATTGAAAACTTCAAATATGTTTAATGTTAATGAAAACCAACTAGCAATGTAGGCTCAATGATATAACTCAATGAAATAACTAGAAATGGGCCCTTTTTTTGTTAAATGAATTTTTATTAACTAAAGGAGATGACTCTGCTTGCTGGGCAGTAGGCGGACGATGTCAGTACACTTCGGAGTCTTGTTTCTCCTACAGAACTGGATTATGTGCTGGTCCCACGAACCGAAAGTGCTGTGTTAGTGGTGAGTTTTGATACAGACTTTCTTACCAAAATTTTAAAGATTTTTTTTGATCGGTCAATTTTTGTGCAGAAGCAAAACTATACTTGATATTTATTAAAGAAATTAAACTTCAAACAAGATTTTCATTTTAATCTATATTTCTTTTCAAATACACATTATAACACAACATTTAAAAAACCACTTGAACATTAACCTCTTTAATATTTGATGAGTAATTACAATATCAAGAACTCTTAGCTTTTCATTACAATATTAAGCATTATCTTTGAAACTGAACAATGTTTTGATTGCGATTATTATAATTATATACTTACAATGGAACGGGGATTTGGATCTATAAAATAAAAGGAAGATCTTTTCATTTTCAATCAACTTTTTAATGCTCGAAACATTTTATTTTTGAATACATATTTCGAAGTTAAGCAAAATGTTTTGAACGTTTAAAAATTAGTAGTTAAACAGATACGTAAAAAATTAAAAACAAATAACATATTGTTTCCCCCAAAGATATTAAAGCGCAACATTCCTTTTGAATCATTTAAACAGATATCGTCATTATCTCTTTTTAATGATTATCATTTTTGGTATTTTGTTTAAAGGAGCGGATTTGGGTTGCTGGAGAATAGGTGGAATTTGTAAAAATAACTGGAACTCATGCAGCGGAAGCTATATCAAAGGACTGTGCGGTGGAGGCCTGTCAAGACAATGCTGTGCTTAAAACAAAGGCGGCAGACTAATTCTTCTTAAATAAATCAAACACATCTTAAAATGTCACAGCGTTTTTCTTTAGTTCAGAGTATAAACTATTTATGCGGAACCGTTAACGTTGTAAAATACATTAAAAATCTCACAATATCTATATAATAAATATACACATTATGTATCTTTTTTTAATTAAATAATTTAAAAAAGAACAATAAAAAAATAGATCTTTTCTTAAGCATAATCAATTTAGCTTTTCTGTCAATCAACTTTAAGTTTTGAATGAGTTTCAAGGAATATTATTTTACGTCTAAAATTTAACTAACGTAGAAAAAATAAACGAAAAAACCTTAAATAGTATCACTATCCGTAAACGGTTATACATTTAAAATATTTGTAAAGCATATTTTTTTACACAAGCAAATGTCTGTAAATGATGACCCCAATAAGCTCTTATACAAACTTTGTTTGTATAATTTCCAAAGCACAATGCACGGAGCACTTGTTATAAAGCTTTAGCAACCGTATAGCATGACACATATTCAAACTTGTTTAACACAAGTGCATGTCTCTCAGAATTCTTTTTAGTAGTCTGAGTATCAACAAAAAAACTGTGAGCCTTTGTTTTTAAACCTTATTTTGAAATATCAAAGCTTACAGTTTCATATAATTTTTTAAAAGATAAATTGTCGACCTTTTAGACTTCTCATCCATAAAAGAACAGACTTCCTTTTCAAGATAGTGTTTACAACCTCTATTCACTGTATATACAATTCTAAAAAAGACTTTTTTTAAATGATTTTTTACGTTAAATATTCAAACATCAATTTTAAATAAACCATTAGGCATAAGTTATAAATATTTTGGAAAACAAATTTCATATTTATAAAAAAAAGAAATAAACTCTGTTAAACATCAGTTTTAGTTTTATTGCTTATGATTATTTCCATAATTCAACATAACATTTTGGTTATTTACCATGAAAAAATGACAATAACAAACCGTCAACCTCTCAAAAATCAAAAAAAAAATCAAAAAAAGAAAGAGGTAGGATCAGGTGCCATGGAGGAGTGAGCATCCTCTGCTGACCGGTCACACCCGCCGTGTGCTCTTTGTCGTAATCGGGAAAAAAAACGGAAAAGTCCGTAGACAATTAGGTGATTAATTATGGACTAACAATAAGTATGTAAAACGTCAGTCAGCATGCGACACAGTGGAAGATTGTATTTGCTGACAAGGTCGTTATATCGACCATAGAACTTACGAAAAGATGACTTCAAACGAGACTGTTGATAGTCCTGTTTTATCAACATGTTTGTCAGTAGCTTGCCTCGCCTTAGAAACTGTTCATATGAAAAGCATGCCCTTGCGTATCGAATTAGCTGAGAGATAAAAACACCATATGCAGGTGATGAAATTATATTGCTACATAAGTAAGGCAAGTTGACTGTAGAAAAATTGAAGTCATCGCGTTTATCGTAAAGTTTGTTGTTAGGTTACCATCAATGTCAATTTCCAGTAAAATATCCAAATATGAAACAGATGACGTAGAATCTGTGGTATTATTTATTTCAAGTTCACTGGGATATATCGAGTCGACGTAAGTATGAACAGTTTCTAAGGCGAGGCAAGCTACTTCCTACTAGACTATGAAACTTCCAAAATTCCGTTAGCTCGACGGCGTGTTGTGCAAAGTTGTGTTAGCGCGACGGCGTGTTTTGTGTTAGCGCGACGGCGTGTTGTGCGTTACCGCGACGGCATGTTGAGCAAAGTTGCGTTAGCGCGACGGCGTGTTGTGTGTAAGCGCAACGGCGTGTTGTGCAAAGTTGCGTTAGCGCGGCGGCGTGTTATGTGTTAGTGCGACGGCTTGATGTGCAAAGTTGCATTAGCGCGACGGCGTGTTGTGTGTTAGCGCGACGGCGTATTGTACATAGTTGCGTTAGCGCGACGGCGTGTTGTGTGTTAGCGCGACGGCGTGTTGTGCAAAGTTGCGTTAGCGCGGCGGCGTGTTATGTGTTAGTGCAACGGCGTGTTGTGCAAAGTTGCGTTAGCGCGACGGCGTGTTGTGTGTTAGCGCGACGGCGTGTTGTACATAGTTGCGTTAGCGCGACGGCGTGTTGTGCAAAGTTGCGTTAGCGCGACGGCGTGTTGTGTGTTAGTGCGATGTCTCGTTTACCTAAACGCGATGTCGCGCTAACGCAAATGGCCCTATATATCCGGCGTCAGAACAAGTAGCATCGTTTATGAAAGATTTAATTATGAATGGTAAAATGACAAAAAAGTCCTAAAAATTCATTTTTGTACATGTTAATTTGTTTTTAATATTTTTTAAAAGTATTGAGTGAATCAGAAGCAGTGTAGAAGAGCTTAAAATGTGATACCAGTACTATAAAACACGCTTATAACAAAGTGCCAGGGACGGGCGATTTTAATTCGTTATAAGCGTAATTCTTTATATCCGTCAATTATACAACATGTAATAAAGTCATGTGGAATAAAACTCACTTCGCTGTAAGAGTCAATTCATTATAAGCGTGTTCTCTATAACCGTGTTTTACTGTATTCTTGTCAAAATGATGAGCGTCTTTATTGTGTCGATCAACTCAACAACTTATAAACAAAAATGTGTGTCAAAACGAATATTGAAAGAACCACAGTATGAGGTTAAAAATTCCCTAATAACCTTCATTTGCTTCCTAAAGGAGATGATTCCTCTTGTTGGGCGAAAGGTGGTCGATGCCAGTATACATCAAATCCATGGTATTGGTACATATCTGGTTTGTGTGCAGGTCCCTTCAACCGAAAGTGTTGTATACCCGGTCAATGAAATGCATGTGTTTGAATCAATGTTATATCCACTGCAGTTAAAGTATTATTTAAACAATAAAATGCTTTCTTTGGTGATTCATTCGGGATATGAAGGTAGCGACATTGCAGAAAAAATACATAACCCGCGTTAGCGGTAGTTATTGGAATGGGGTGTTCTTGACAGTCTCTTTCATAATAATAATTTTTTCTTATTGAGACCAAGAAATAATATCCCTATAGATCCCCTACACTGCCTTGGTATCCGTTTGATGCACACTTCAAAAATAAGGGAGATAATGGAATGCTTTTTACCCCTATATCATTGTTAAATGAGTTGAATAGTCTCTTGTATATATCTATATATATACTCGAAGGTTCACGTCAAAACATGGCTGAAATGAAATAATCTCAAATTCAACTTTGGATTTCTGTTAAACATTTTATATTGTGATTTTATTCTCATTAAAAAAAAATTCGCTGTCGCAACACAAAACCAAAACAACTCCTGATCGTCCTATTTGTATACAAATACGAGGACTCCTTTAATTTCCGATGCATGTTATTCCTGAGAAAGTAAATAGACACGTGGATCAATTTTTAAGCACACGTATAGATAAATACCAATATTAAATTGAATTTCATTAGACACAAACGCATTTATAATTCTTATCTAGGCGAGCTTTATCGCCTCCGAAGTTGACAATGCTCATAAAAATTATTCATGCAAAAATTTTCTTAATATTGATTAAAATATGCCTATAATAAAGTAAAATATAATTTTCTGTTCGAGTACCCTCAGTTCTTTGATGATTTTCCTTATTGGCTGCTAGCTTCTACGGGCTTAGTGCCTGCTGTTAGTGGCTGCTAGCTTCATCATGGTACAATATATCAATATTTCGATGTCATGACTTCAGTAATGTTAACAAAAGTGAAACTCTTCAAAAAATGTTTTCTTTTGTGATTCATGCGGGTTATGAAGGAAGCTATCATTGCAGAAAAAAATGTATAACCCGCTAACCGAGTCAGGTCATACAGCCAGACGAATATGATAAAAAAAAATTACAGTGGATACACTTATTGATAAAGATATTTTCATGTTTGCATGGAACCCGAGACAAAGCTTTGTATAGCTTTTTCGAGACGGGTTTATATTTTATTTTCGTAATATCATCGTTCGACGTCCGTTTAACGATCATACACCATTTTAACAAGAAGAAGGCTTTTTGTAAACCTTATTGCAATTTATAGAGTGTAAAAATTTCAAATGAGCATAATAAAATATATATTGTTAATTACTAGTAATACAACAGATTATTCAAAATAGTATCAATTAGTCAATTTTACTCAGTCCTGTTGCGTATTTCTAATATCTAAAATTCAGTATGTTGATAACGCAAAATATGTAAACTGTCTTTTTTATCTACTGTATGCATGTAGTTATTTCGTCTACATGTAATATTATATTTTCTTCAGTTTACCTCTGTATTCAGCCACAAATTAAAGAGGTTGTCTCTGATGTCCACGCATAAACCCAATGGATTGTATAAATCACAGCTCTCAATATAGAAAATTATATGTCCATACTGATTCAGGATATGGATAAGGTTGATGGCAATGTCTGCAGTCAGGATCCAATTTTGGCTATTTGTTGTGACGCCGACTGGATCGAATAATTTATTGGTGGTAGAGGAAGGACAAGTTTATCTAAACCGGGTTTCCCGGCCTGGTTGACCACAACTACTACACTGGCCTCTTTATCAGACACGCATATATCTCTGTTTCTATTCTCACCAATGTATATGAAGTCATCAGCTGAAAAAAGAGGTTGGTTTTTGCAATTGAATTGAATAATCATTTTAGGCTTAGAATCGGAGTAACGTCCAACCCTTGATTGTTTATCGGCACTGTTCATAATAGCAAAGAGGTCACCAAATGTTGTTTTAATTTACAAATAACAAGAGGACCCCAAGCTCGTAGTGAGATCATAGCATCTATCCTTGTGTTCTTCCATTCTTAACTATGTTAACGGCTTTGTCATGTTCATCAGAATAGACAAGATCACCACTACTTGTCATCGCAATGTTTTGCAGCATATTCACTGATTTGAATAGGACATTTTTCTTTAGTTCTCCGTGGAGGCTAAATAGTTTCATAATGCTTTTTAAAATATATAGAAATCCATACCCTGTGTTTACTGCCGTGATGACCCGGGGTTCAATCATCAGTGAAAAGATTTCGGGGGGGGGGGGGTGACTCGGTCCCCTGTGTCGACATGATATTATAATGTGTTCTTTGCGTGTAATAGATACTGCTAACAGAGAGCCAGACTGTTAAATATACAGCTGTTCTTCGTTGATTTTTTTTCGACTTGAAGTTTGATAACGACACTTTGAGTTTTAGGAGGCAATCTTCTGAATTCAGCAATCCTGAATCTGTGCTTAAGGCAACATCTTTGGAGTTCAGTAATTCTTAAGCTCATCACGATATGTGTAAATATATGAAATAGTGCGTTTTATCTCATCTTCCTGGTTTTTTTAGAACAACTATGTTTTGGGATTCCATTTCCTGTACCTCAGATTTCAGGTTTATAATGATTTTATCTAAACTATCTAATCTAAATCTTCTCCTCTTGTCTGGTTGTTGTTGTCAAATTCTGGTAATTTCTTATTCAATCAGCTTTCTGCATTAAGAAAATACTTGCGATCTCCTGATATTTAGGATAAATTATTTTCTCTAATTCTTCTAAATCTTTCTGTAATTTTCATCCGGTATTCAATTTTTTTTTTTTGAAATGCCAGTTTATTTATAAATGCAAAGAAAATGTAAAAAAAAAAACAAAAACAAAAACAAAAAAAAACAAAAAAAAAACAAAAACAAAAATTGTGATTTGTTCATAAATTTTATCGCTTATATGCTGTAATAGAATTTAAACAATGATGTAATTTCAAAGACATTGCCCCTAGTTAGGCTTCTATTATCGTTTATAACTGTTAAGGATACCCTTACTTTTGACAAGCATAAAAACTACATTGCTAAGATTTGAAATCCTTATAAAAAGGTGGGAAAATGTGTTTGAAGCTAGTTAAGTTAAAGCTGTTGGAGAAAAGGAAAATATTGTAAACATGTATGGAATTACTAAAGAGGTAGTCCTTTAGATGGAGTGTTTAAGACTATATATTTACATCTACCGAGTATGATTCTCTCTGTATTTTTACGGAAAATCTGGTTATTTCATAGCTATATAGAAACTAAGAGAACTAATATCGACACGCCCCGTTTATTGATTGGTTGAAACCTACAGCGACTGAAAATGGCAGGAAATTGACAGCTCTGAAATCTTTACGCCTCGTTTATAGATTGGTTGAAACCTACAGCGACCTAAGAAAAATCAGGGACTGCAGGAATTTATCATACTCAAATTCCCATAGGAGACGATTCAGCTGATTCTTTTATCTAACGTACCGATGTACATTAACAGTAATTTAGTTAATTTAACTTATTGTTTTTACAATCAATATATCAATTTGTTAAAAGAAAGATGTAAAGAGATCATTGCAGAAAAAAATTCATAACCCGCTAACCTTCATATCCCGCATGAATTACCAAAGAAACCAATTTATTGTTTAAATCTTATATAGCAAATCAAATTGCAAACTGACTTTTCAGAACCAACATACCGATAAATCTCAAATACTAACTACTCATGTCTTACGATTGATATGTCTGTAAAAAAAAAAACAATGTGCGTATTATAAACCAAATTAACATGTACATAAACGTGCAGATTTGCTCTCGTTTAAAGAATATTATGCATACCTAACTAAACAACTAAAAAGTTGTTGCAAAAATAATAATAACAAAGCAACAAAAATGATTTTTTTTTTTGGATGCAACATTTAGTACTACACATTATTATACTTTCATGTTAAATACTGCAATCTGATTGGTTTAGACGCAGTTGACAATCCGTTCTCTCTCCCTCGCACGCTTAGCAACGGGCCGATAGAACGAATTGTTACATGCGCGTTAATTATGCGCGTACGGTTCGCCGTAGAATTCACGTCTTTTCTATATAAAAGCAGTAAAATTTGCTATAAAAATTAAGACATTCAGTATAATAAAATAAATAGTGCCTGTTTGGGAGGGTACCAGTTGAAATTGACACCCCTCGAAAACCATTGTCAACCTCCGCTTCGCGTCGGTTGACAATGGTTTTCTCGGGGTGTCAATTTCAACTGGTACCCTCCCAAACAGGCACTATTTATATAATATACAACTGTGAATGGAAACTTCATACCAATATTAATAATGTTGTTAAATGGTTTGTAAACTGGTAACATGGAGAGAAAAAAAAATGATAAAAATGTTATGCTTTTAAAATAAAATGGGAACATTTGTTGTTGTAAAAAAAACTGCCTCCTTGAAACAAATTTGTTTTTGATGTGAACATTTAAAGACAGACATTTTCATAAAACAGCCATTGTCGAGTTTCAGTGTCATTATTTACATTCTCAAAATCTAATAACTTAGTGAAAATATGCCTGCTTCCAAAATTTATAAATGCTGTGTTGATGTCCGGCGTTGTAACTAGTGCCTCGAATAGTCGAGTGGTCGCGCAGGTTGATTCATATTTAAGTGACAATTTCGGGTGGTTCAAATCCCCAAATGATTGGGAATCCTTTTAGTTAAACATAAAAACATGTATTTCTATAAGTATAAACATGAATTAAATACACGGATCATATAAATATCAATCTTTGGTATACGACACTTTATGGACATTGAACAGTTAACTACAAACATTTCGGTTTAAAATTTGTAATTGAGTCGATAAACGACAGTAAGAGATGGCGATGAATGATAGGGATATTGAAATATTTACCGTCTTTGTTTCAAAAGTTCATTCAGTATTTATCGTGATACTTTGATAAGCGATACATGCTCTAAACAATTTCAAATATTATGGAGGAATAGAATATGATATACACATATACATACATCTCATTGCAGGTACATACAGTTTATTATTCTTCAATTTCCACACGCTGGAAAATTGTCATAAAATTGGTTTATGTTAATATCAAAATACGGGACACATTCTTTTAAGTGTATCTATTGAAAGAGATGTGTTATTTGATACAAATATGCGAGTTATGTCCAAGACACGATGTAGTATCCATTTCGATGATATCGACGATATTGTATCGATATCGATTCCCTAATTTCAATATTATAGAACATTAAATACATATCCGTACTAAGCATTTTATACATTGTGTCGATATCGTATCAAAATCTTTTCACCATCCTTAAACACCATAATTATGACGACTTCATTTTGCATATTTTCATGTTAAGACATTTCCCATTTGAGTATCCGTACTTAACGTCGAAATCGACGATATCGTATCGATATCGATTCGCATATGTACAGAACTACAGCTGTCCATATTTAACGTCGATATCGTCGATATCGACGATATCGTAACGATATCGAATCGCATATGTACATAACTAAAGCTGTCTATATTTAACGTCTAGTGAGTTTCCATCGATACTCATTTTCTTTTGTTCACATCTGAAGCTGTCCATATTTCATGTCGATATCGTCGATATCGACGATATCGTATCGATATCGATTTGCATATGTACTTAACTACAACTGACTGTATTTTAAGGTCGATATCGTCGATATCGACGATATCGTATCGATATCGATTCGCAAATGTGCACAACGTAATCAAGTACTTTTGAAAACTGTACCATGCTTATCTTAAGTTTTGTCGATATAGATCGCATTTATATCAGTTTACAATGGTTAAATACCATCATTCAGACGTTCTTATTGCTATTATCTTAACTTGGTGTTGATATCGACGATGTTATATTGATATCTTGATAAGTTATGAACTTATGTTTCAAAATAGCAATATTGATATTGATCAAATCGTATTACCGATGGACTCAAAGGAATTCATAAGAGTCAATAATGAGGTTGATATTGTTATTTTTATTGATATTGTTATATTTGTTCTGTGCAGTAATAAAGATCGCTATTGATAAGGATATCGTCATTTTGTGTAGGATATCGCCTGTACATAGGTAGTCTTCAAACTTAGTAGTATCAGTGTATGTCGATATCGAGTCGATATCGTCAAGTTATGTACGATATCGTCGATATCGACATCATAATTGGTCTAGCATTTTTTAAAATTCGATATCGATGTCGATATCGTTTTTTTATGTACGATATCGTCGATATCGATAACAAAGTTGGTCTTGGACATGTATGAAATATGCGCGCAAAATATGTATTTTACCTTCATAAAAGACATGCACGCAATGTTTATACAGTTATCTACTGATCTGTATCTACGATGAGTCTACAGAAATGACTCATCGTGCGTTACATGTATTTGAATGCATTAATTAGTGTACGGAGTTTTCCTGCATTTCTGTAGCACATGTTATTCAAATTGACAAACGTGTAAAAACATATAACTAGTTGCTCCGTAATAAGGAAAGTTGTGGTAAAACATCAAGTTTATATAATTTTACACAATAAAACTGCATCATTGTAAATGATAGCATACAGTATATGTGCGGTTTTTAAATGTCTGCCATCTTCACATGACATCTATTGTGTTTTGTCAAGGGTTTAGTACAATCAACGATAGGAAGGGGGATTTTGGCCGCCGTTCAGAGAGTTCATTGTTTGTCAGGTTTTGTGTGTATTTGATCGCAGACAGTGTGGTTTTCCAGTTGCCTTACTTTCATTTTGAAGTTGATATCAATGTAAAGGGATTTGAAGAAGGGCATCTACATGTAGATGTAACACAGTAAGTTGTGTTTATACTCGAATGCTAAAAGTATTTCATTTTACGTTTTAATTGTATTAAAAACAAGATTTTACAAAGTTAAAAAGGGTTTGTTAAGTCATTCTTTGTCATATTTTTATAAAACGTTATATTGATTACGGCATCAAAACTCCGCATTGAAAAAGCCAGGTGTTTTCAATATCGACTTAGTTTTACCTTTTTTAAAAATTGGTTTTCAGTAAAATATAAAAATGACATGATTTTTGCAACTGATTTTATCTTTACAAGAGCCTTTGGTGACTTGTGCAATCTGTGATTTTGTTTTAATGACATTGTATAAATATGTATAGAGGATTGATATAAAGAATTTTATTTCATTTTTTCACCATCGTAAACTACAGCTTTTTAAAGCAGTCAACCATTCAAGCTGAATGTTCATGCTATCTTCGTATTCTACTTATTTAAATCTTATTATTATTATTCTATATTAATTAACATATCATGTGAGTAGATAACATTCTGAAGATAGGTAAAGTTAGCTACTAGTAACTGGCTACTAGTAACTGGCTACGAAATCCCATGTATGTTTTGTCACTTGAACAGTAACTAGTAACTAGCGGCCAAGTTTTCGTTCATCTCGTAGCCAGTTACTAGTAGCTAGCTTTTCTTACTTCGCGTTGCCAGTTACTAGTAGCCAGTTACTAGTAGCCAACTTTTATTTCATCTCGTAGCCAGTTACTAGTAGCTAGCTTTTCTTACTTCTCGTAGCCAGTTACTAGTAGCCAGTTACTAGTAGCTAACTTTACCTATCTACATTCTGACACCTTTCGGAAAAGGCATTTTTTATGAATAATTTAAAAGGTTAGAGACCTTATTAAGATAGTGAGATGCATATGTAAGCAACGCACACACTTGTATGTGAATACGTCAAAAAAGTATATGATAATGCTTAGAAATTTGTTATTTTAAAGAAAATTTTAGAATAGGTATTTAAAAAATAAAATGCTCTCTTTGGTGATTCATACGGGATATGAAGGTAGCGACATTAGACAAAAATACATAACCCGCGTTAGCGGGTTTTGTCAAAATATTCTGAAATGATCGCGACCGTCAAAATCCGCATCAATCATCATAGAAAGCCTTTTTTATTTGCATTTACATCTTTCTTTTCACAAATTTATAAATTGATTGTAAATAGTAAGCATAAGTAACTTAATTATTGTTAATATACATCAGTCCTGTATATACTAATCTTAATAGGTCTATGATATGATTTTGCCACTAAGTGATCAGAGTTACTTTGGGTTTCTTTATATATATATATATATAGAGAGAGAGAGAGAGAGAGAGAGAGAGAGAGAGAGAGAGAGAGAGAGAGAAACTATGCTTACAAAGATATGTTTTTCCTTTCAAAGTTCATTAATGAAATTTAGTAACTTCTCATCCAAGCAAACGTCTCCTCTACACGCAACGTTAATGATCTGTGTCTAATTTAAAGATTGCTCTCTGTGTTATGGGTATTTAAATGCCTTCTCGGTTTATTGAATGTTCCCGCATATCTTCAACATGTTCAAATTGAATAATTATAATGTGTGAAAAAAAAATATAAATAGCTGCTCTATGGTCAGGATAAATGTGATAAAAAAAAAACTCAACACAACACTGTGCATTTAAACACATTGTTGTAAATAATAGCATATATATGCATGTGAAATTATTTTTTTTCATCTAATATCCATGATCTAAACATAAATCCATTTTATCTGTTTTGTGATTTTGTCAAAGATTTAGTACGATCAATGAAGGATGTGTGTGTTTTGGCAACCATTCAGAGAGTTCGTTGTACGCCATTTTTTTTTATTTCATTGCAAATAGTGAGTTTTACCAATTCCTTAACTTTCATTTTGATCGTGAAGAAAAACATCTAGTATAATGTACACAGTACCTTTTATCTACATTCACGTTTTATTTTATTAAAAGCAAGACAAATGGTATTCCGACGTCATTTTGGTGAGATTTTAAAGAAATTTAAATTGCTCAAAACGAATTGAATTTGCACATTTTGACATACATTACATTTATTTTTACAATTCATTTTAAATATATATATATATTTTATATATATATTTTACCCTATATTAATTTTTTAAGTGCCTTTTTGCCAGTTTTTTTTTTTTTAGAATTGATTTTGTTATCTTTCAGAGTTAAAGTGAATCATTCAACACTATGCAAACAGCCTTCAACATGCATTAAAAACGATACACATCTTGACTGGGTTGACAGCAACTTATCTATTTAAAAGAATTGCATGTACGCCTGGAGTATTAAACAATGTCTAAGTTAGTAAACCTGAGTTATCTACGTATTTTGTGAGTTATTGAACTTGGAAAAAATTGACAAGAATATTTACAAAATGTCATATACTTCCCAATTATCGACGGGCATGTATGTGGGTCTTTGTCATTATATTGGGACACCGACAGAGATCCCCATGAGGAGGCAGGTGGTAGACATAGAAGAGTTGTTTATGAATAGTCAGCATAAAACGAACGCATTTCTCAGCGGTAGCTTTAGAGATGGTTTTCGTTTTAAATCGTCTGACAAAGACTGCATGTTCTGGTTTATCGATATTAAAGTGATTACTGATTTTTCTCAGGACGGTATTTGTGATATTTCTAAGCATTCCATTTTACTAATGGAAGATACAGATACAGCTCCAGGATTCGTCCGACTAAAGCTTGTTTCATCACGTATAAAAGTTCTTAACGTATGTGCTACTCGTTTAGACGATTTTATGTACATATCAAGTTCATTATGGAAAAAAATGTTTGCATTTCAATATCTCAAAAATGATCCAAGATGTCACAAAAATGTGTCAATCCATGGCCCATGTTTTAACAATTTCTATGAAAATGAGGAATATGATTTTGCTGAGTGTGTTAAGTGCGTTTATTGGCCTCAATTAACAAATAATTGGATTCAGAGATGTATTCAGCATAACTGGCCTCCAAAAACTGTGTTGGCTGACATTCTTAAAAATGGCTGTCACTTTGTGCCTATCGGTAGTAAAACTTCATCAGGTGAAAATCCACTAGAATGGAGGTTGTCATTCTCACTAGCAGAACAAAAACTAGTCTATTCCATGAACCATACCCAGTTTCTATGCTATGGACTTTTGAAAATATTTCTTAAGAAGATAGTGAATAAAGGCCAAAAAAATCCACTTCTGTGTTCATATTTCATGAAAACTACGATATTCTGGTTAATACAAGTAGAGCATATGACATGGTACCCGGATAATTTACTGTATTGTTTCTGGAAATGTTTCGAATATCTGTTAAATTGTGTCCAGCGAGGAGTGTTTCCAAACTTTTTCATTCCACAAAATAACATGTTTGTTAACAAAGTGGTTGGATTTGCACAGCAATCTCTCACAGAACAGCTAATGGGTTACTACGAATGTGGCATGTCGTGTTTGCTCAAAAGCCAGAAGCTAAGAGAAATCATAGAAAAACTTACACCTATAAACGTTTCTGGGATGGTACCAATCCTAGGTGATATAAAAAGTGTCGTGGATATGGATATATCAATCAAAAAAGAAGTATTTAGGGTGTCTTTACGACCAAACAATTTAAAAACATGCTTCAAATTCTTAGAAATAATGCTTAGTCTGTCTCAGTTGTCACTTTCTGAATTTCAAAACTTAGTAATACAGTATTGTACCGTAGATGTTCTCGTATGTACAGCATTTATATATCTTAATGCTTACTCAGGTTGTTCCAATCAGAAGGATTATAAATCAGACAGATATTGTTCTAACATGCTAAAGCAAGCAGGTACACTATGTGATGAGTCAAATTTGTTGTTCCTTGCGATGTATTACTACAGAACATGTAGATATGGAGAGGCGCTGATGATTGCAGTGACAACTAAATCAAAACTCATGCAGCGAAATTTGATGTGTTTTAAAGTAGATCCTGAAATATACTATGAATCTGTAGTTAGTTTGTCTCTATCCAAACGAATGAAAAAATATTGGTCGGATAACATTCGTATCTACTGCGATATTCTCTATATTCAAGAACTAACTTTGGAACAGGAAGCAAGCTATTACAGCAATTTTAATAGCTTATACATTTCACCTTATGTTATCCCAGACATGTTATGTGCGTTATGTCACCACAGACTAGGTAACCGGTCCCAGTGTCTACAGTCACTGAGAGACCTACAGACACTGCTGCTCTATGACGACGGGAAATATGTAGAACTAGATACCAGAGACATCTCGTGGCAGATACTGGGGATCTGTCAGCACGTTGTGGGGGACCTCCGTGCTGCGTTACGGTCGTATCTTCAGTCACTTCGACAAATACCATTTCATGGAATACAAAAAGTTACTGTGATCAGAATAAGACACATATTAAATCAACTGCAAGTATGATAAGACTAAAAAAGAATGCTGGTTTCTGGGCGATTGTATATATTATTTGACAGCTTTTTGAAACATGTTGTTATCCTAGTGGTGTTTTTAGATTTGTCAATTGTAACTTCGAGTTTTGCGTTTGATTTGATATTTACATGAATAACGTATCTGTACTTTTGTCATTTCCATAAACACTGGGCGAGCTTGAGATCTGAAAAGTCAATCGCTTTGCTTTTATTTTATAAATCCATGTATATTTTGCCTTGTACAAGAATGTAGGTAAAAGCAATGAGAAAAAAAACGGGCTATAAATTGTTATCAAAGATTTAAAGATTGATTTAATAAACATTTTATTATCCATTCAATATTTCATCATATTACTTATTGGCTGCAAAAAGCACTGAATCGAATGTGCCTTATTTTAGTTATTTTAAATATACATTAATATAGTACTGTCGATGCTGAAAAAGTTGGACTAATGTTTATACCGTTGTTACTGATAATTGCGGTGACTGTCGTTAACTGACAGATACTGATATTTATCGACTTTTTCCTGCTAGTTCTAATAATTACCTATATTTGCTGAGATTCAATGTTGGTACTAAGAATTTCTGGAAAAAAAACTAAGGATATTTACAAAGCTAAAAATGAGGTGAGCGATGTGGTCCATGGACCTCTTGTTTGTAATGCACAACCAATCCGAAGGCTGTGCGATGTGTACTCTTTACTGCGCTTTAGCGTGGCGTGTTTTCTATTGTTGAACACTTAAAAGTATGTGATGTCTACATATTCCACACTTTTTTAAACTCCGCCCACTATCTCAGGTAAACCCAAATTGTTTTCTTACATGTCCATAATACTATCCAGTGTAAGAGTTTTCTCCACAGGCTCCAGATCAAAATTAAACACAGATAGCTGACTCCAACTAAATTTGACGAAAACATATCATTTGTAGCTTGAAAAAAAAAACAATATCGTCAATGGCTTTGAATCAAAGACTTTATTTTAAAATGCTCCTGCATGCGTGCGAACAAGTAGAGATGAAAGATGATGATGAAAGAATGGTACAAGATGAAATATGGGTATCATGTACAGTACACATTGAATATCGAACAAACCTCGTAATCCAGCGTCAGTCCATACTCTTGTGATAATAGAATAAATCATACAAAAATTAATTTTAGAATTAGCATGACGCATTTTTTGAATGATTAACTAAAGATAAGGTTGCTGTTGCTTGTATAAATGAATTTTTCCTTAGGGATAAATTCCATTATAAAAGACAACAGCTGAACACCAACTGGCGTTTTTGGTCATGGCTTATTTATTGAAATTGAACATGCATTTTAACAACCGACCTGCCACCCAATTGGTGGCCAGGTATATGGCTGCACAACAAATCAATCAATCATCAAATCAACAATCAATAGTTCAATCAATAAATATAAATCAATCACATCAGCAATAGGATTGTTCAATCAATCAATCCATAAATAATCAATCAATCAAATTGTTTGATCAATCAATATATATCAATTGCATTAGCAATAGGATTATTGAATCAATCAATCCATAATCAATCAATCAATCAATATCAATCATCATTGTCCATTGATGAATTTAGTCAATAAATAATGAATGGATCAAATAGTAGATAAATAGCGCTTTGCCTAAAGTGGGTTAATGGCTAAGGCTAGGTAGACCCTGGCCACAGTTGACCACCTATTCCCAAGCTTTGAGATGGCCCTGGGAACAGTTGCCTACATCAAAGACCTGAGAAACCTTGCCAGGTTGCAAATTCCGCCATACAAACAGCTTAGCTAAGGTGTTTGTCCGCCAGACGATTTGCAACCCAAAGCCCTTTGAAGGGGCGTGCACAGGAATACGGGGATGGGGGAAAAGGGAAAGTTTAAGGGTAAGCCATGACCAGAAATTAGAAAGTGGGGGGGGGGGGTACAGGGGCAACTGGGAGCATGGGCCAGAAATAGGTTTTCACTAAATCAGAAAAACTATGAACGTTAGATCAACCTGCATTGACCTGTTGGGATATTAACTTATTGTAAACTAAACATGTTTAAAATGGATAATAGATAATAATAGATAATTGTAAAAATTTTGTAAAACTTTTAAATCCATGAAGCCATAAAGGTTAAATGGATGTAATATTAACAAGACATTGTATAGCAAGTCAGCGAGAAGATTGTTGAATGTAAATGATTGGGTTATATGCACAAGTTGGCCCAATCTCATACCAATTGTTATTCAGTGTATTCGAGCTCAAAGGCAGAAAGAACCTGTGTATTGTATTCATCACATGTATACAATAAGGGTGGATTATATAGATATGCATGAATCCTGACTTGCAAGTGTGTATGTGATATATAGGAATGGAGCTAGGAATGGTTAGTACAACCATAATCTGAAATAAAGGTTGATTAATTGCTTTAAGGTGGCTCACTACACCTTGAAATAGTTTAAGATTAGCATAAAATGAAATGATTATGATAGATATTATGATGGAAGGAGTACATAAGCCAGACAGGTTAAGTAAATTGAATTTGGAAATAAAAATTTTTTTTCAAAAATTGATTGCGTAAACATAACAAAAATCCCAAAGGATTCAAACTCGTAATACGGAGTTGACAAGTCATATACTTAAACCACTACACAAGCAATTGAATTGATAGTTTAACGAACATTTAAATCAACATCTTGTGACCATGTATCTTGAAAAGTATAAATCTAGGTGAGTGATGTACCTTAACATGTTGTCTCCAAACAAGTAGACTAAATTTGTAATTGAAATGATGTAACTTAAAAGTCTATGTGAGGGGTGAAGTATAAATAAACTGCGTGCAAGTATAATGTGGTAGTTATTAGATAAGCGACTGGCCTCCGCAGGGGGTCATGCTTGAAATAATTTGTTAAAACTTGTGTCAAATAGCAGAATGCACCTGGCTGGGTGAAGAAGTAGTGCATTACCAACTTGATTATTTGTTGGAATCAGGAGTGATTGTACTGTGGTACATGAGTAAAGCTTAAATTGGGTACAATGAGATGCATAATGTAATGTGGTGAATCAAGATGAACAATGCAGCTTGTAAATAAGGGAGTGCTTAAATTATTGATGTTGAAAATGCTGCAATAAGTATGTGGGAGACACGAGGAAAAACATCTTATGGGTAATAAGTGATGATTGAGAATGAATGCTATATGGTTGCCAGGATTTGATATGATGATAAAATATGTCTGAAGCTGACATGGGACAAAAATTTTAGATGAATACCACAAAGTGTAGGTTATACTAGCGCTTAACGCTACTTCCTGACAACTGCGATGAAATATTTGAACTTGTAAAATGCGTATGAGTACTTATGATCATTGCGATGTTAGACTATATTGAACCCTGCCTGCAGGAGGCCCTAGATGTTTATAGTTGATTGATGCTAAGTATGCATATAAGCTAAAGAAAAATGTGTGCCATCCACAAGCAGAATTTGGTCTAACACACAAATGTGCCTGTGTTTCTACGACACGCTTGTAGCAACGCACTTTGAAAAAATTACGCACTTTGAAAAAAATTTTCAAAGTGCGTTATATTTTGGTCCAAATCAACGCACTTTGAAATATTTTTTCAAAGTGCGTTATGATTGTAGACCAACATTTTTTCACATCATGACACTTAACGCACTTTGAAAAAATAAATTCTTAATTTTTTTATAACCATTTAGATATATAGTTGTGTTTATATATGAAATATTAATTGATATTTCGTTTTCGATGAAGCGATTCGGCGATCCATTCTTTCAGCGAGGGAGATAATAGCGTCAGATAGTATTGACAAGGACGTTTCTCATGCGCTGATCCATACTGGATGAGCTTCCTACATAGAACATAAATCCTACTGTCCTTTACAAAAATTTAGAATATTGGGAATCAAAATTTCTACATGACATTCATATTTCTTTCTCTTCCCAACTTCGCTGGTTATAAAGCGATGATTGTTCAAATCAATTTAACACCACATAAAAGAATAAACAATGAATTTTATATTCATTTTTTTCTTAAACAAACTAGTTTTATTATTAATAAACGTTAAAAACGTTGTTCTAACCCAGTTCATGATGTCTAAGTATAACGTTGCTAGCTTTTGAATTTAATTCAGTCGTTATTTAAATTTCGGTTCTTATATGGAGTTGAGAAGATCTTTAAGCATCAAATTATGAAAACAAAATTATAAAATGGCCCATTAAAAGAATTTATTCATTTTTGAAATCCTATTTTAACATTCTTTATACTGAATGTACATTTCAGTCAATTGCGTTATAAAAAATATAATTTTAAATTTAACACTAAGTAATTTGACGGCTACTTTTGTTGAAATAGCCCTTCAATTCGAAAAGAAAAATATGAACTCGTACTAAGAATCGCGTAGACAGAGATT
Organism: Magallana ariakensis; assembly: GCA_020458035.1. Taxonomy (NCBI): domain Eukaryota; kingdom Metazoa; phylum Mollusca; class Bivalvia; order Ostreida; family Ostreidae; genus Magallana; species Magallana ariakensis. The sequence goes on from CM035819.1 coordinate 11,819,628, forward strand.
TTGAAATATTTTGAAATATGGATCTATAATATATGTAATATGTAAAATGAGCGAGGGCTATTTGTTTATTAAAAAATGTATTCTTTATGCACAAAAAAATTAACGAAGAAAGAGATACCTTATTGACATTTATGTCTTTGTTGAAATTAAAAGGATTTATTTAAATACCAAGTCATGAGTCACATTATCTTCACAGTAGGTAAATTGCAAATATCCATTCCTTGAGCCAGAAAGGATTAACTCGTAAATAAAAAAAAAAAAACTCTCGTCAGTACTTTGATTTTAAAATGTAGTCCCAATACTGTAATAGTTAGGCGAGACAATTAATTACTAACACACAGTTTAAGGAAGTATGGGACTTATGATTTTGAATCTACCGCGCAACTCCGAATGACGTAAACCAATTCGCGGTCGTTAAATCTGTTGGTTCAATTCTAAGGTATTTAACAATAAAATTAATTATGGAAAGGATTTCATAGTTTCTTTTTAAAATAAAACGGGAACATAAATGATAATAAAAGTTAATTTAACCCAAAAATCTTATTTTACGACATAAATATCGGTTCGGTTTTCGGCAATGCGGAGGAAACGTGGATTTGATTTTGAACGCTGAAATGACATAAAGGTTGCTAAAGCTCAGAAAAAGGATGGTCTAGTCACATAGTGCGAACGTGGATGCTCTCTTGGGCAGACCAATCACATATTTGGATGTTACAGCTGAATAATTCTCGTCACAGATGGAGGAAGATGACTCGACACCAGCAAAAGCGATCTGTCCAGGTTTGACTTACATTCATTGACAGAGTAAAAGTATTTTGTAATCTCAGCGAGGTCAAGTTCGTCGAGACTGAAAATTTTTGACAGACGTTTCATCAGTTTTGGCAAATCTTGCTGAGATTAGAGTAAAAGTAAAATTGGTATGGGCATCATCGAATTTTTCTTATGCTATGTGGGTGTAATGCACTGGTGCTTGCATGTATTGGTCTCTGCTCATGAATGTGTAAGATACCTATACCTATATAAGTAGGCATCGTACATATTCGTGAGTAAAGCCCCAAGCACCTGAGGTGTAATTTCATAATAAAAAAAATAATTATAATCATGTATACAAGTTTTTGACAGTATGGTTCAATACACATATCAGAATCCAGTAGAATTATTAATGTCTTTCATTATTAATAGTTAATTCTAAAATATATCAGAATTTGTATCATGTCGTCACATGTTTCAGATAATCAGATGTTTCGAGTAGTCGATTTTCAACGCATGAGTTCATTCCAAAATGATGTTATACCACACATACGAAATCTCCTGTCGTCTCTATGCATAGCCATTAGTCAAATTATGTGGCATCCAGTTTATATTTTAGTTACAAGTAGAAACTGCATATGATGACAACTAACTTTGATTTTGTATCAGTAATTTCAGATGCTATGTCTGAGTGAGGTTAAAAATGATTCAGTTTAGATAAAAATTGTTAACTGACAGCCATTATGTGTGGCGTTAGGTGTTAAACTATCGGAAACCCATGACGTCAGGAGATGTATTTTAAAATAAGAAGACAGATTGAACACTTTAGGTAATGATATTTGTTATGGTTTACACATATTGACAGCAAAATAAATTTCAAGTAGGTGTGAAATAGGTGTCAAATACAATTTTTTTTTATTTAAAACTCAACCTCAGATGGTGTCTTTTTTCAGTTAAAACAGTGTCTGGATCTTTTGTGTGACTTTCAGTCTTTCACAATAATGCTCCCTCAAAATTTACTTTTCACAGCCCCATGCATGCCCTTCTTCATGTGGAAAGATTTGCATGTACATATTTATGTATCGATTGGAGAACAACTAATTTAAAAGTGAAGATTTTAAAAAGTCAGTGTCTAATAATAACTATCCCTCTCCCAGTAAATATTAATTTGTTTGTTAAATCTGAGTTAACCTCTGTTTATGCCTTTATAATATCAAGTACATATGCATATATTTTTATTACTGATCAACTTGGCAACCAATTGGTGTTCCAATTAATATTCTCTCATATGGTGCAAAAATTCCTGATTATGTAACTTAATATTACAGATGTTGACCATGAAGAAGTTGTCAAAATGTCTGATTGTGGTTGGAGACAGTGGAGGAGTTTGGTGGAATTAGGGATGTAAGCAGATATGCATTTAAGAGAGCTCAATGGTCGTGGCCATTTTTAGACTGTATTGATCTCCTAAGGAAGAAGAGCTATATATAAAAATATGCTGGTTGGCAGAAGAGAGAGAGAGTGGGAAGTCATGACAATTTGTCAGGTATTTGATAAATTACATAAACTACATCCGATTGGTATCTCTGTGATTGGTTTAATTTTCATGGATTTCAAGGGTATACTCTTTCATATCAACAAATTAAAACCCCCACAAAAAAACCCTCAAAAAACCACCAAAAATTCTTCATTAACTGTGCAAAATAATTCATGAAATTGCATCCCAATGAACCTTTAATGAATGGTAACAATTCCCCAAACTTAGACCTCACAAAATTCAATGATTTGACAGTAGCGTAAAAGTTAACTGTAATATTCCATATATTGTTGACCGAAATCTATAGTCCCAGAGATTATCACTGTGCCATTTATTTTCATTGATTTTATTCTGTTTAATACTCTAAGCATGAGTGTGCCAATTGAAAATCTGTCATTTATTAAAAAAGTTTGTTTATTTTATAAGTAAATTCTAAATTATATAATTTTTTTTATGAATTTTTTGTTTGTTATCCTTAAGTAAAGGAATCTACAAGATAAAGATTAGCACCGGTATTTCATTTATAATGAGAAATATTAGCTTAAGGCTTATCTTGATTTAATCGAATCGGAAAAAAAATAAATTGTAGCATTTTGAATAGAAATCGAACCAATTGAATAAACCCTGAATTGTCCCACACCCAATCTTAATGAACCATAAATTGTACATCCTAAAAAATCCTTGTGTTTGAATGTCACAACAGTTTTTGTTTAGATATTTTTCTATGTATAAGTATTTTAGTTGATGCTATTTCCCATCTTTCAGGTCATTCATCTACGATCAAAACATTTTCTGGAAAAATAGAAAACTTTTCAACAAGATTGAAATCCTGTCGCACATGTACTTTGTCTCTTAATTCCAAATCAACACCTCCTCCACATGATTGCAGTATCAAGTGGAACGGAACTACGAAGGCCATGGAGAGTGACATGATAGAAGAGATGGTCAATGTGAATGAATAATGGGTCTGTTTGTATAAAGACAATAGTTGGTGATGAAGATAGCACAATAATTTCCAAACTTCGGACAAACATTGTCACAAATATTGGTAAAACATTGGATGCTAATCGTGTGAAAAAAATCTTAAGGAACCATCTATACTTTGTGAAAAAATAACACATAACTTTAACTTTCAAAGTCATACAGTATCTCAAAAGATGTTTATACACTGTACTACATCCTTGCCCAAGGAAAAAGGGGTGTTGTAAGGATAAGCCAAGGACTTGTGTTCTTGTCCATTTCAATATTTATGTTAGATATGTCATATCTAACATAAATATTGAAATTTATCTCAGATAAAAATGTTGAAAGGGTTGTTCATTCTGTAGCGGTAATTGTCAGCTTCATTATTCATGCTAGATTGGTAATACCTGTAATAATGTTGGGAGGGCTTTTGATTTGGGTGCATTATTTGTATAAGTTTGTTAATCTATTACATGTACATGTGGGGAGTTAAATGTCCAGTATAAACTTGATTAGTACATGTATAAAAAAGAATTCATACCATAATATATGGTTGTAACAGTAATGGATGTTGTTCTACCAAATGGCTTAAAATTAAATTCGCCCTTTGTACTGTGCATAATGTACATGATGTAATGCTGATTTCGATCCTTTTATATGTTTCAGAGTTGAAAAAAATAATTATGAGATACATGTAGCAAATCATAAATTAAATATTTAGTCGTTTATACCTACTAGAATTATTTTGTTCCTACCTGGTATCTTGTTATAAGGTGCAAATAGTTTTAAAAATTGTACTTTAACAGAAGAATTTCAAGTTAAACAGAGGAAATTTTGGATTTAAATGAATATTTTTACTTTTTTTGGTGAATTTAAAAAAGTACTAGCATTGTAATAAAGATATTATTAATTGACTGAGTGTTTATTGAACAAAAAGTTGGTATTGATTATTTTATCTACACTAGAATTGTGTTTAAGTGAAAATGGTGCGAAATTGAAAAAAAAGACCAGAGGAAATTCAGACTGCAATATCTTTTTATCTAAGTCATTGACATATGAGTTTCTCATTCTCCAGTGAAAGCATAACGTTTGAACATTTTATTTCAGTTCAAAAATAAAACTTTTAATTATATTAAAATATATTTTTTGACCATTTTGTATTGAAGGTCAACACAAAAAGCAACCAATTTGAACTATGCAGAAGAAATTCGGTTGCAGTTTGTAAAATACTGAGGAGGCGTTGACAAAATATTTTTGTAAAAAATGATCGTTCTGTTAATGTGTTATGAATAGCATATAAGAAAAATGAAACCAAGTAATTGCAAACTCTGTAGCATTGCTTCATATATGTTGCAAGCGGTGTATTTTAATGAGCTGGAGTATTTCCAACAAGGGTATGTTTGGGTACCGTTACCATGGAAACAAACATATTAACCTATCAAATTTTTTTTATATTCTGTTAGAGGAAATACAGTGCTAACCGTTGAACCAAGTTTTATAATTTTTTAATTACTTTGGTGAGTGTCCCATACTTCCTTAAGTAATAATAAAACACTTTTTTCAAATCATACAGACAAATATTACAAGTAATCTATTTTTTATGATTTTTTTATATCAAGATGGAATAACATAAAGCTTTCATCTAACGTCATTTTTTTCAAAATCGTTGTTGCCCTGCAAACATTTCAGGATAGTTTGAAACGGGAAAACTGATAATATATATATATATATATATATATATATATATATATATATATATGACTTGGGCGGTATAACATTAATTAATTTTACTACCAATTTTATCTGAAAGTTCAAGAAATCGACAATTTTTTTTTTCAAAGTGCGTTGATATCGTCGATATTTACGCACTTTGAAAAAAAAATATTTTTTCAAAGTGCGTTAAGATGGTCCCAAATTTAACGCACTTTGAAAAATTTTTTCAAAGTGCGTAATTTTTCAAAATGCGTTGTAACACACGCTACATTCAATCATGGCCATTGCCTTCGACTGAATTCATGAAACAGACTTAAGTTAGTGGTAATGGGAGATGTTGGTGTAATGGATATATCCCTTGTTTGGATCATATGTAAGCCCGTTCCTTAGGAATTTAACACAGGTACTTTTAATCAACATGTATAAAGAATTTGACATACATGTATGTGCATAAAGACCATGACTTACCAGAGAAGTGATATGCATATTAAATGAATGCAACAAATGAGAAATATGGGTGGTTGTAACAATAAAGCTGACCTCTTGGCATTTAACCAAAGGTGTAAAGATATATGCAAGGTATAAATGATTTGACAATGTGACTGGCAAATGATTACTGGTGCAATTGTAATGCAAGTGAAGATATGATGTTGTTACTTATAAATGACTATAGAGATTAGAAATACTTATGGGACACTGAATGTATCCCTATCCCTAGTAAGTGATTAAACATGTTATCAGTGGCAGTGAAAATTTATGAAATTTTATCTGATGATCTGGCATCATTGAATAATTTGATGAAAAAGGATGCCGAACCCGATATGATTGCGAACACCCGACCCGATGGTTTAGCTCAAGCTAACCAAATTCTTATTAGGATGATGATTAAGGATAAGGTTGCTGTTGCTTGTATAAATTAATTTATCCTTAGGGATAAATTCCATTATTCTGCGGGTGTCATTATTCTTCTTTACACCGGCAGACACCTATTGACGACTCAGTTGACTGGTCAATCAGGCAATTTTGAAAAATCGGCTGATGAATGACCGACCGCTTAACGGATTACGTTAAACATCTACCGTCTATCGGACGATACCAAATGCACAACGCCATGCTTCAGCTTTTTTCGTCAATAAATTAAAGCAATGCCCACGTAGTTGCAAGTGAACATTCAGCAATTGTACTATTTGTTCATGTATAATTGTAATATTTGTTTATGAAATTGTACTATTTGTTTATGTAATTGGCCGACTGTAAAAATCAAACTGTAGCTCAACGTTGGATGATCGAGCGACGAGTCACCGACAAATGAATATTCAAACTTTTGAAAATATCGGTGCTATTTTTTAATAGGAATAAATTTGACTACTGCGCCTTTTCCGATACCTATTTCGGGCGATCATATCTCTGCAGCCAACGATACGAGGGAAATTTGTTCGCCGACCATCGGATTAAATGTGACCGAGAAATAAGCCTAAATATGAGGTTATATCCTTGCACAATACCTTTTACTGATAAAGTTTGTGACAAAAGGAAACAAAAATTTACAATACCCGAAACAAAAATTCAATTTGTTTATTTTTTATTTTAAATTCATATGCATATATGTACAGTATTTGTATTGTTTTAAACGCTGTTCATGCATCCGCATATGAAAAAAAAAAAACTCACATTGTTTGTTAGATAGCAGTGTCAATACATCTACAGTTCTTTGTAGTTAACCAGGATTTTCTTAAGCAATGCACGTCCAAAAAAAATGGTTGATCTTCATGTAGCTATATGCACGTCAATGTTTGAATGGGAAACATGGAATCAAAATATATACTAGTACCTGATTTTGACACCTACACACAAACGACTAGCAAAGTTTGGTACTTTCAGAATTGCTAGATTAATTCACATCCATGCGTGCAATTCAAAGATGTGTGGCAAAGTAAATACATGTAATTATCTTTTGAAAAGTAAATCCAACATTTTTTATTCTAAAGTTGTTTAATGAAATACTTAATAATTAATGTTACAGTACTGGTTGAAAAATTGTTCATTATTTTTAACGATAAAAAATTAATATCTAAAAGATTGCAGCAGTTTTTAAAAGTTTTTATTAATGAGATGCCGGTACATAAAAAGACAATTTGACATATCATATCCTGACTTATATTTACTCAATATCAATTCTGGATTTCCTACGCAATCAAATTGTTAGGGGACATTTTTAGATAACTGATACGAACGTAAGAACAAACAATGCTCTGCACAATGTACCCTCAGAATGAAATCATAGCTTGCGGACCGACCCAGGCGTTGTAGATAAACGTTAATACAACTAGGCAACATGGCGGCTAAACCTTTATTGATAATACTCGGATTTCTTTCTATCGCCTTTGTAAAAGGTAAGAACTCATTTTTGTTTTACTTTTAAATAATTATATTTAATATAGAGTGTTCTATTATAATGTTTTTCTCGAAATATTTTCTAGGTGGCCTGTTGAATCTGATTTGCGTTCATTTCGATGTATTAACAACAGTAATGTTTCTCATTATAAATTTTGTTTATCAGAAATTCACATAAAACTAAATTGCATTTCAAATAGTATCCGTCATAATCTTTTCAGTTTATACACATAATTAAGTCATATTACAAAACATTATATGTATCTTTTATTAAAACTTTAATTTTCATTTTTTGTATTGTTTATGCATTCAAACAACATTATTGGCACATCTATATAAATGAGGAATGGAATGTTAAATCGTGACCAGTCGACACTATTTTATTCCATAATTCAACTGGCCATCTCTGTATTGTGACCTATTATCAATTTAGGTCACATTTTCTTGTCACCAGTTGATAACATATGATCATTGAATTTCAAAATGTTTGCAAATAACGCGTATCCTTACTCTATTGGGCATAATTTGGCTCTTCTCGGGAATAATGAATTATCGCCGAATTATCGGCGAAAAAGATTTTTTACCAACAAGGAAAAATTTCAAATGATTGTCTTAATGTCTTTGCGATCGGTATTTAGATCCGTCATGATTTGAAAAACATATATATTTTTCTGATTGTTTGTTTTTGGGTTTTTTTTTTTCATTGAAACATTTAATAAAGTAGTGAAAGCAGACATATTAAACATAGTATGTTCAGAACACTAATTTCTGAGATTCTTTCAGCACAGACGCGATCAGACCTGTGCCTCTGTGTCACGTGTACAATCAGTAAATTGATCTTTGACCCCGTTTTTCTTTCAGGTGATTTGGCGTGTTATTCGGACAGCGATTGTGTGTTATCCGGGTATCATTGCTGCACAGGGTCAATATACTGCTGTCCGGATGGGTACATCTGTACCGGAACCTTGACTTGTCTCAGCATTGGGTACGTTCTTATATATTTAAAAATAACACACTAATTTCTATTTGTTGATTCATAAAAAAAGATGATGATGGCGATGATGATGATGGTGATGATGATGATGATGATACTGGTTGCAAAGGAAGAAATAAACCTGAGCATTTCACTTGTAACAATAAATAATGAAAAACCTTTGTAACATTGATGAATATTCATTTAATCATATTTAAAATGTTTTCTTTTTACTTTTTTGACATTAAATCTGCAATGAAATATAGATTTGGTAAAAAGTATTTGTTTAAGGTTTTAAATTGAAATAACCAAAAAATGGTAACTTCGTAAGTTGTTAGAAATGGTGTCATAACCATTTGTGTGTATATATATATATATAATATAATCAAAGTACTGAAAGTACTGAGAAGCGCTAAGCTGTCCCTACATGAGCAAAAATTAATTACATTATACATGTATCATGATGAATGAATTTAAAAGTTTACATACGTCAAATATATAGCCAGGATTTTGCATTTTTGTATAAATTGAACTACAAACAATATCCAGGACTGCGTTCAATAACCGAGATGCGTGCATAGCCGCTAGGTTATATATATCTAGGTCTATTGAATGATAAGCCAGCGTCTAGTTCATTGATTTGAACATCAACAGATGAATAACTTTATCGACATGATTTGGTAATTTCATGCAGAAATATATGTGTTAAAATTCATACTAACTTATCAAACGAAAGAAAAATCATTAAATAATATAAATTGTTTGTTTGTTGCAGCTTGATAACTAAGACAGCCATCTTGAATTTGATATTTAGTCATACAATTTTAGGCTAGGTATGCCTACATGTACCTACATGTAGCAACTACCTAGTTGCTACCTAGCCAATGAAATCATGAACGCAGAATAAAGCGAGATTTGAACTCTAGGATCTGTGTTTTACAATCTTATAGCCACTCGACTAAAGGGTGATTTGAAGAAGTGGGTTGATAAGATGGTTTAAACTGATTAAAATGTTTCGAACTGTGTTCAGAAATATTTGTGTCGGTGTAGCTTTCTCCTATATAAAATTTTTGAATGCATATATTAGAATTAGAAATAATTGCGAAATAGTTGGGAACACATAAGCAATTTTATGTTTTTATTTCAGGAGGAAAAAAAATAAAATCTGATCAAGTTTTAATGCAATACCTGTAGAAAAGTGCCATTAAAACATGTATTCTGAATTATAGAAATGTACTTAATAATATGTAGGGAGTTTTCCTTAAGTGAAATAAATGTTTGAATAGAAATAAGCAGATTTTCCCTATAATAGGGAAGAATGAGAATACCATCCTAATGAATTTTGAAAGAAGAAAAGAGTGAAGTATATAAGACTTATAACAACATTGTATAATTTGAGAATGTACATTTCAAAATTTTAATGAGAATTTTTTTTTTATTTTCACAAAAAAGCATTACTTGTACCATTACTACTACTGCAAAAACACACACAAGTTCTAACGCTAGCTTTATAAAAACAAAAAAATTATTTTACAAAAGCACTACTACTAAAGCAATAGCATACAAAATTATGTATTCTATTTTTATAAAACAGAAAACACTTTTACAAATGCACTACTACTACTGCAATAACCTACAAAAGTTCAAACTTTTACAAAAGCACTGCTTCTTCTGTAATAACCTATAAAAGTTCTAATACTAGTTTTATAAAACAGAAAACAGTTAACTACTAGTGCAATAACAGAAGAAAACAATTCAACTTTATATGAAATAAAAGACTGACTAGTGTAAAATTGCATGCAACATAATTTGTCATTGTCATATGCAAGGAGCGGCTTCAGAATTTGCGTTAAATCATAACACTATAGTCCAATGAAAAGTTCTTATGCCTATATCATACACTTGAAACAAATCTTTTTTCTTCCGACACTAAGTTGCAGATTATTTCCTTATGAAATGCTTTACTGTTGATCGACTTTATATTCGAAAAATTTGTAAGTCTGGAATTCTTTTCTTCTTTCCCAATAGTACTTGTACTACTTTTGAAATACATAAAACACAATTCTATCCATCTTGTATTGTCAGCTCTGTTCTAGGAATTATTTGGCCTTTTTACCGACATCACAGCCCGTGTACTTATGTATGAAACCCCATTGCAACATGTTGTTTACAAAACTACGTATGCTCTTTGACCTTTTAATGCACCGACAAATACTCTTTTATTTTAATTTGATGTTTAAGAAAAAAAGTATTGTGATAATTTGTGTGCTGCTGCAAATAGTTAGAATTATTTTGCCTTAACACCGATACCGCAGCCGAGTACGTCTCTGCATTCTATTATTAGACATCGAGTCATCAGATTATTTTAGATGATTATAGGTGGCACTTATTCGGAAGTGACATCCCCGAAAAGCAATGCCAATAAGCGCTTTGCGTACTGCGTACGCTTAGCGCTTAAAAATGAGGATAATGTTTTCAAAATCAAATTATTTTTTTTAAATTTTTGCAAAAGTAACTTAATGCTCTTTTGAAACTTGATTGGATATTATTTGATATTTCCTTTACCGGTATATCTACTCTTTGTCCAGTTTGTTTTTTATCCTTAATATAGAGTCATTGTCGGTCCAATAGTCGGCGCCATCGTCCTCATCATCAGCTGTGTCGTCTGCTGCGTCTGTTATCGTAAGTAGTTGAATTGGAGGTATACCTTGCTAAGATTTAAAGAGTGACCGATGGCAGTAAGTAAAATCTACAAAATACGTAATGACTTGTGGTCTTAAAAATGAAACTATTTCTAGATGATATATTTCGTTATCATCGGAAATCTAATAACGTTTTACATATTTTTTCTACGATTAAATACGTGTGTTGTATAAACATGGCGGTGTGATGTGGAGTTTGGTGATTGAAACGTCCTCTCCACTCAAAGCACACTTTTAATAGATAAAAACCAATTATCATCTTCATCTGTTTCTAAATAGATTGACTACAACAATCTCTTTTATTATAGAGCAATGTTATTTATTTATTTAAATTCGCTTCATCACCAAGTCACGTGGGTATAACTTCAGATATGCAAGCTTACTCCAAGATCTGTTGCGCGTTTATTGTTAGATTGAGCGGAAGTAGAATTTTATTAAGTATGATTATTTTTTAGCAAAGTTTGTGTATATATCAGGTCGTAGAAGGAGTTTGCCTGCAACAGCATCAAACGGACAGCAAGCCCAGCCTCAGGTAGCAGTCAGTTACGGACAACAAACGACATACGGACAACCCCAGGCATACGGACAACCTCAGGCATACGGACAACCCCAGGGATACCCTCAGAGCCCTCCTGTGAAACAATGAGAACATTTCTTGATAATGAATGGATGAATGATGATGGAGTGACAGCGTTTATTTTTTCAAAAGTGACCATTACCAACTTAATTACATTTGATTTGATGATTATAATGTAAGTCTGACTCATCCATATTGTGTGCTTTATACATGTACATTGTATGTCATATCTTTAATAACAGACAAAATGAGAATTTGTGCGAATGACTATTTTGAATTTTTCAAAATTATTCAATAAGGTTTTCATATGTTAATTCAAATATAAAATTTTGTATGCTTTACCTGGATTTTTTTTTATTTACATTGTGTCAAAATCTAGGATTGTAATTTAAGTTGAATTTCAATTGTTTAGAATATAAAAACAAATAAACAAACAAATTTTAAACAATATCAACTTTACGGTTGTTAAAACTTTAAGCTGGGATATTACTTATAATTTATTATATATATTGATAGGGTTTTTTTATCAACTGATAATATAACTTCTAATCTGAAGTATGTCCTAACATATAATATAGGTGTAAAAACCCAAACCTGAAATAAATAACAATTAAAGTTCAATTATAACTTTTGAAGTGTTGGACAAAAAACTATAATCAACTTCCGAGAAGATTAAATTAAAGAACTATTAACGTTTTTCTTGTACCACGCACTGCTTCTGTAAAAACCGAAAGGGTAGCAAAAGGAAAGATTAATACATCGCCAACTGTACAAATGCGGTGTACTAAAGAATAGTGACGGGTTTGAAAAAGAAATACAGCCCTGATGAGCTACACAAAATTCATTTCTGTTGAGTAAAAAACCAAAACAACGCTTGGCGCTCAGTAGGAGACGTATTGTTTTGTTGTTTCGAATCAAATTAATGATGTCCCTAATAATATTGGTTTTGGTCCACTCCGCTTACGATAAACTCTTGACAGAATCCCTGATAAGTTGCGTTCTGTGATTGGCTGCTGCTATAAGCTTTGGTGATCCAGTGTTGCAACCACTATTGAAATAAATTATTTCAATAGTGGTTGGGAATGTATTTCATTAGTAGAATCACTTTGCAACCACTATTGAAATAAAACCACTATTGAAATAAATTATTTCAATAGTGGTTGGGGATGTTTTTCATTAGAAGAATCACTTCGCAACCACTATTGAAGTACAATCACTATTGAACTAATTATTTCAATAGTCGTTGTGGATTGTGGATGTATTTCATTATAAGAATCACTTTAAAGCCACTATTAAAATACAACTACTTTTAAAATATTTTTTAATCGTAGTTAGGAATGAATTTCTTTATAAATATCACTTTGTAATCACTATTAAAAAACATTTGGAGAGAAATAATTTGCGTATCATTTTTGCAAACTATTTTCAAATACAAGAAACACTTTATCTAACGAACAATTCCAAATACACAATTAAGGTATTATAGACTTTAATTTTTTTACAGTAATAATTACTGAGACTATGAAATAACTACTAATTAATATTAGGATTTTCACCGCTGTGCAGAAATAAATAACCAATCCTCGCAGATTTACATACATATAAAATTGTTTTCATATTTTTCTTTAACCTTTCTCTTTCTATAGATATATCATGTTATATATATTGTTAATTATTAGTACAAGGGTGAACACGTTTAAAGTTGCCAGAACTTTTATTCAAACGCCCTGTGTATTAATTATACAATAAATGTTCAAACCAATTAAATACAACTACTATAAAAATGAACATTTTCGTTTACTTTTAATCAGAGTTGGGAATATTAAATTGAGTTTGACTATTTGTCTGACCGTCTTCAGACTATTATTTTGTTTCTGTGTAACACTTTCGTTAATCACGATAGAAATAAATTATTTCAATATTAGTTCGGATGTATTTCATTATGAGAAACACTCTGCAAACACTATTGAAATACAAACACTATTGAAATAAATTATTTCAATAGTGGTTGAGGATGTATTTCATTACGACCACTATTGAAATTATTTCAATAGTGGTTGCTGATGCATTTTATTACGACCACTATTGAAATAAATTATTTCAATAGTGGATGGGGATGCGTTTCATTACAACCAATATTGAAATAAATTATTTTATGGTAGGGATGCATGTCAGTTTTATGTCTATTATTTCGTCTGTATGTAACACTTTTGATTCTGAATGACAGGTGGTATTGGGAACATGACGATATACAGGCGAATCATCGTAATTAAAAAGTCATTCTTCGTCTTATAAGACATACCTCTTATTTTAAAAAATTCCCCTACAACCATCTAAAAAGGAAAGTGTTGCATACAAATAAAAAAACAAAACACAAAAAAACAAAGAAATAAAAAATTTATATCAATAGTGGTCGTAATAAAATTCTTCACCAACCACTATTGAAATAATTTGTTCACCCTTGTACTAATAATTAACAATATATATAACATGATATATCTATAGAAAGAGAAAGGTAAAAAATTGTATATGTATTTAAATCTGCGAGAATTGATTATTTATTTCTGCACAGCAGTGAAAATCCTAACATTGGTACATTAATTTCATAGTCTCAGTTATTATTACTGTAAAAAAGCAAGTCTATAATACCTAAATTGCGTATTTTGAATTGTTCGTTAGATAAAATGTTTCCTGCATTTGAAAAAAGTTGGCAAAAATGATACACAACATCTTTATTTCCAATAGTATTTCAATAGTGATTACAAAGTAATATATATAACAAAATTTATGCCCAACTACGATTGAAGAAATAATTTTAATAGTAGTTGTATTTCAATAGTGGTTGCAAAGTGATTCTTCTAATGAAAAACATCCCCAACCACTATTGAAATAATTTATTTCAATAGTGGTTTTATTTCAATAGTGGTTTCAAAGTGATTCTACTAATGAAACACATTCCCAACCACTATTGAAATAATTTATTTCAATAGTGGTTTTAGTTCAATAGTGGTTGCAACATCCAGTCGTAACGTTTAAACATGATCTTGTTTATGTGTTTTTTTATGAAAGATCTAATGTTTCGAAGCAGTTTTCAAGTTCTCAATTTTAGTGCCCTAACAACAAATATTTTTGTATTTGTATATAGAACTTTTGCAGATATTCTTCATAAAATAACGAAAGGAAAACTTATTTAACAGGTTTTTTCTAAATCTACCCCAGTTACAAGTCAAAAAAGCACTTACGATGTAATACATGTAATTCAACATTGATAAATTGCTTTCTGTTCTTTATATCGCTATTCGAATTTATCATGAATTTACTATGTTCTAATACATGATCGTCAGTGCTTACTATCTATAATTATATCTATTCAAGATATATTAATATAGTCAGGTACTCTTTACAAAACTGCGCTGACAATAATAGTTCCATTCCAGTTCAGCAGATACAACATTACAACAAATGGGTATAGTCCACTAATACATTCTCCATAGCCGATCATGTTAAAGGTATATGTGGCGTATTTTTAGTGAATAACAATAATAAGGTCTGATTATTTGCTTCATTTCTTTACTTAAAGATGGGACTTTCACATAAATTACGCTTTATAAGTCAATCGCATACCAAAGATAAAAGAAATCAAAAAAATATTTTTTATTTTTTACCGGCACGGTAAAAAATACAAAAGATTTGAATAACCCCGCCTTAAATGGGTCACGTGACATCCATCTTGGTCTATCAACAAGAATGGCGACGACGAGAATGATAGGTATACCGTTAAGTTTGACAGATTTGGCAATGAAAGAAAAAAGAAACAGACTGACAAGGATAGGAACAAAGGGAAGATTGTCATCGGAGACCATGTAGATTGATGGAACAGGAATTAAAGCCGAATTAAACTTAAGTTTCCATGATGAAGTTGTAAGGGTTTTGCTATAGTCAGGTTCGTGCTCCATGTGTCCCGTGTCTTTACTTTATAAGTTTTAAACCACAAGTGGATTTTCGTTTAGAGGAATTTTTTAATAAAGAATAAATAAACACTCTCAGTACATGCATCCCTCATAGAGAGGGGTATTTATACTCCGTTTAGCGTGTCGATGATGCTAAAATCGTGCTTCGTCCTTATTACACTTAATAAACAATTTATATCGTTCTACATTAATGAATATCGGAATAATAATGCTTCGAGTATTGATTCTAATTCGTAAACAAACTCTTCTTCCATCGTGTTTTCAATGTTAGGTTTTCCCGCACTCATGCGCAGTAGCATCACATAACACAAAATAATTCCATACACTTTCTTATGTAGTCTGATAATAAAGAAACTTTTATTTTTAACGGCACTACGTTGTTACCAATTCTTATAAAATAGTTGAAGGGATAAACCCAAAATTTTAGAATATCGATGTATATGTATACGTGGATGAAAATAAAATTAACGTAAATTACTTTTATAAAATCACCTGTCCCCAATGAATGTGTATGAGAAGTATTTATCTTCCTACGCTAGCTTCCTCCTCAGTCTTTTTCACGAAAATATAGTTTTTTCTTCGATTGACAATTTTTTTCACTAATGAATATTGCTTATACATGTATTTCTACAAATATTACACTGTATGTTACTTTAATGATTATTGTTTGTTATCACACAATGTATTTTAATCATTTATTGTGTAAGTGTGTTTGTATTATTTTCTGTTTATGACGGAATGGTCATGCAACACATGCACCATATTTCTGATCGCATAAACACTGCTTAGCACTGATGTGTGCACTGTTTGCTGGTGGCTCAGACTGGTGGCGGTATTTCCTTCGGACATGAAAAACTATATACGCTAGTTTCTTAACAAGTTCAGTGATTTTAACTTAAAAGATCGGCTATATAAGCAAACTGAAAATTCAAGTAAATTAAAAGTCGAATATCTTGGGTGATGGGTAACCCATATCTATTCTTGTTTATCATTTCAGTATCGTTTACATAAATTAATTGTTATTTCAATGGATATACCTGTAAAGTTGCAAGGGGCGCAACTCTAATTATTCGCTAGGTAGCGCAAGTGCTCCATACACCGTGTTATGATACATTGATCTCCTATTGGTCGATTTGGAGCGACGTTGACCAATTAGCAAAACCCTCTGCTAGTAAAAAAGATGAAAAAAATTTAAATCACCAATTCAAGTGCCTTCTGGCGGCCTCTTTTGATTTAAAACTGAATATTTGTTAACTTTGACGAAGCTCAATATACATGTACAGTTGAAAGCTTTTGTTACATTACATGTATATATAACTACATTATTACTACATGATTGATATTTTGAAATGATAAACTCACGAAATAATGAATTTGAAAAAAAGTTTTAGCTTTCAGTTCATAATTTGTAATATTTAATTCATAATTTTTTAAAGAATTATAACATTTAGAGCTCAACACGTCATTATCGTTCAGTTGTGGTGGTCAGCAAAATTTTACTGTTCGATTTAAGGTAGTCTTAAAACATCACGCTACCAACTATAGCCTTCAATATCAACCTTTAAAAAGACGTTGTGTTCCTTTAAACAAACAAGACCATAGTTTAAAGCAGCCGCAGCAAGCTTTTTGCACATTACTAACTCGCTTAAGACAGCCATGCATGTCCCTTTCTTAATAATTTCGAAATAAATTATAATGTGACGAATCGGATGAATTTTCAATATTGAATGTAAATTCCATGGAGACACTCTTATCTCCTGCCTTAAACTATTTTTTTCCACAAAGTTCTGGATTATAACGATGTAAACCAACTATTATTTTTGCGATTTATCCAAAATAAACTGGTTCGCAGAGAGAGGAGTTCTAAATACTATAAATGAGAAAACAAAACAACGTTTTCTTTACTTTTGCAACCGACAAGAATGGGAGGTAAATACATATACATTGATTTGTGTCTTTTATCATAAATCCAAAATTTAATCACAATATTGGCATCCCAACATTTAGCCAAGGGAAGACAAAATTCTACCATCATATATTTATTAAGTTGTTTTGAATGCAGAGGGTAACAAGATATATATTTATTCATTAAAGCTGAACACTACTCGTAAAAGGCGTTGTCCGCCATATTTCTCTTTCATCGCCGTTATCCCTACAATCCCTATATAAGCCACAGACCTCATAACAGTTCAAAGTATTTCGCAGTAGAAGTCTCACCTCTTGCCTCGCCGTGTTTCTCGGTCGCGATGAAATTATCAATTTTTAGATAGGTAAAGTTAGCTACTAGTAGCTGACGAGATTAAGAGAGATATCTGAGTGGCTGTGTCGTTATATCATGTGGATGACCTGATAGAATGTTTAAATAAGCAATACTGGTACATATCATCAATTTATATATACAGCTACTTGAGATATGTTGACAAATCCCTAAAAAATAAAGATATTTGTAACAAAATGTACTAGTAGCTGAAGAGATTTAAAGAGATATCTGAGTAAGTGTGTCATAATATTATGTGGATGACCTTATAGAATGTTCAAATAAGCAAGACCGGTACATATCATCAATCTATATATACAGCTACTTGAGTTATTTGATCTAAACTGTTAAAAATGGAGATATTTGTAACGAAATGCACTAGTAGCTGACGAGATTAAGAGAGATATCTGAGTGGCTGTGTCGTTATATCATGTGGATGACCTGATAGAATGTTTAAATAAGCAATACTGGTACATATCATCAATTTATATATACAGCTACTTGAGATATGTTGACAAATCCCTCAAAAATAAAGATAATGGTAACAAAATGTACCAGTAGCTGAAGAGATTTAAAAAGATATCTGAGTAAGTGTGTCATAATATCATGTGGGTGACCTTATTGAATGATTAAATAATTAACCACACTTGTAGATATCTCCAATCTATATATACAGCTACTTGAGTTATATGATTTAAAGTGTTAAAAATGGAGATATTTGTAACGAACTGCACTAGTAGCTGACGAGATTTAGAGAGATATCTGAGTAGCTGTGTCGTTATATCATGTGAATGACCTGATAGAATGTTAAAATAAGCAAGACCGGTAGATATCATCAATCTATATATACAGCTACTTGAGATATGTTGACAAATCCCTCAAAAATAAAGATATTTGTAACGAAATGCACTAGTAGCTGACGAGATTTAGAGAGATATCTGAGTAAGTGTGTCATAATATCATGTGGATGACCTTATAGAATGTTCAAATTAACCACACTTGTAGATATCTTCAATCTATATATACAGCTACTTGAGATATGTTGACAAAACCCTAAAAAATAAAGATATTTGTAACAAAATACAATAGTAGCTGACGACATAAGAAAGACATCTGAGAAAATGTGTCGTAATATCATGTGGGTGACATTATAGAATGTTGAAATGAGCAACACTGGTACATATCTTCAATCTATATATACAGCTACTTGAGATATATTGACAAAACCGCCATAAAATATAGATATTTGTAACTTAATGCACTAGTAGCTGACAACATAACAATAGATATCTGAGAAATTGTGTCGTAATATTATGTGGATGACTTTATAGAATGTTGAAATTAGCAAGTCTGGTATATATTTTTAATCTACATATACAGCTACTTGAGATATATTGACAAAACCCTAAAAAATAAAGATAATTGTAACAAAATGCACTAGAAGCTGTCGACATAAAAAGATATTTCTGTGTAATTGTATCGTAATATCATGTGGATGACCTGATACAATGCTGATATTAACAACCCTTGAAGATGTCTTCAATCTTTACGCACGGCTACTTGAACTACATGGAAAAATTGTCTTTAACATAGAGATATTTGGAAAGAAATGCACTGCTAGCTGACGAGATTAAGAGAAATATCTGAATAATTTTGTTGTAATATCATGCGGATGACATGATAGATTGTTATAGTTAATAACACTTGTTGATATTTTCAATCTATATGTACTGCTACTTGAGTCAAATAGACAATATTGTCTAATATAGAGATATTTTAAACGAAATGCACCAATTACTGATGAGAGTATGAGAGGAATATGAGTACTTTTAAGGTATAATCATATAGATAACCTAGTCAAATGTTGATTTAACATCACTTGTAAATATATCACAAAAGATGATAAATCATGTGGATAATATAGTGCAATGTACATATTAAGAACACAAATAGAAATCCCAGGTATGTTTTGTCACTTGGACAGTAACTAGTAACTAGCAGCCAAGTTTTCGTTCATCTCGTAGCCAGTTACTAGTAGCTAGCTTTTCTTACTTCGCGTAGCCAGTTACTAGTAGCCAGTTACTAGTAGCCAACTTTTATTTCATCTCGTAGCCAGTTACTAGTAGCTAGCTTTTCTTACTTCTCGTAGCCAGTTACTAGTAGCCAGTTACTAGTAGCTAACTTTACCTATCTTCAATTTTTTCGCATCTTTTTTTCAAGCCAGGAAAATACTACACTGTAACATCAAATAAACAAATCAATGGATTATTTATTTATTTATTTATTTATTTATTTATTTATTCGCATTTTTTCAAGCCAGGAGAATACTAACATCAAATAAACAGATCAATGGATTATTTAAAAACAGAATAGGCACATACAAAAACAAACAAGTGAAAAGCTGTCAATGTGACAGCAAACCGGGTTTTCTTTACTGTGAACTGTACATGTATAACCTTTTGTCAACCCTGAATTGATAAACAATACCTATCCAGAGAAATGTTGTACCTTTTAAGCAATATTCTGCAAGAAAATAACTAAATTCAACAGCTGGTATTTTTTTCATAAATTATCGAAAAAAAAATCAAAATCCTAGCAATATGCAACTCTCTGATATAGGTTCAATCGATCTGCAAAAGAAAACTTCTTATCTTGAAAACTGTAGGAGGAGTTATCCGAATATAGGGGTACCCTATATGCAATACTTTGCCAAAAACTGACTAAGTTCAACAGCTGGTATTTTTTCATAAATTATCGGAAATCAAAATTCTAGCAATATGCAAATATCTGATATATGTACAATTGATCCGCAAAAGAACAACTTCATATCCTGAAAACTGTAGGAGGAGTTATCCGTACATTAAGGGTGCTCTTTTGGCAGCCGCCATTTTCACCATTTCAATAACCTGATTTTTCCTTTGGAAAACCCCGGTTAAAAATAAATATTAAAAAATCTAAGACAACGAAAGGAATTCTACACGTCGGCCACTAGTTTCAGGCATGTGTAACGAAATCAAAGGGTTTGTATACCTGTGTGTCGCGTGAGTGTGCCTACATACGAGCGGTCTTCAGTTTTAATCTGTATACATATATAATTTGAAGAAATGATATTTTTCACTAACGCTATTCTTTTAATAAACACAAGTATTTTTTTTTTATTTTTAAAAGCATCAATAATTAATTACCTTTACGTGATTTTGATTACTCAGTACTCATTTTTAAAATCTAAATGAAATAATTCCTCTTCTTTTAAAGCTTGAAGACATGTCAAGGGTAAAGAAGTAGATCTTGATTTAAATGGCATGGTCACGCTTCAGTAAGTCACTGATAATAGGCAACCAATATTTGAGTGTTATTCATTAATAAGCGAGTTACAGAGCTTACAATTCTTTGCTATGTAAACAAGCTTTTGTTTACATTTTAAATGTTGAAGTGAAAATTCCAGTTTTAGACTTAAAATGATGAGTAAGAACATATTTAAATCAGCTTTAAAAAGATTTTTTACTGGTATATTGAGCCTATGTAAACAAAAACAGGACACGAGCCTTGTTTACATGACAAAGAATTGTGAGCGCTGTATCTTGCTTATAACTCAGTGACTGACTCTCAAATTTCATTTGATAATTAGCATTCCTAAAGCATTGTAAATAATAAAAACAGATAAATAGAAATTCACCAAAATCGTGTCCATGCCCTTTTTAAAGATAATTAAACAACAACAAAAATTCGCACAAAATCATCTTTATTGGTAAAACATTTTGAATTAATATACAACTATTCTATGGTCATATATCGATACACATATACAGTTGTTGATTCAATTTATTCTGAAATTATACATGTAGATGTTCTTCCGGAGATATATGAAGCTACATACAGTTTCCGGTGTGTACTTTGATTTGATCAATAGCTATAAGGCCGCTGTCATAAGATGATTTCCCCTTGATAACCTAAAATGTGGATTTTTATCTATAATGCATTTGTTTCTGTTATAGTTAAGTTTAAATCGATAATTTTAAACTTTAAATGTAACATTCTTAACAGCCTAAAATATGTTTCACATGTTCAATTTAGCTCTATTTAGCACAAAAATACAGAGTTATTGAAAATATATGCCGAATATTGGTAGTACATGAAAACTTTCACATGTAATTATAGTCAATTTTTGGTTAAAATTACACCGATATTACAAACACCCTTACCAGGTTTGCTTGAGGATTTCCAAAGAAAGAGAACTTGAATTCTTTCCAACCGTGCGTCCCTAAAATATCTGGACTTTCGAAGGTCCACAACAATGTTTCAGAACCATTTGATGTGTTTTTCTGGATGACAATTAGCTCCGTATATTGGCCTCGAATGAAGTATCCGAACTGTAGACAATACTTGATTTCTAAGAAAAAAAAATGAAACATGAGATTATGTGATTTGATAAGAAATAAATACCCAAAGGGGGGTCGGTCACCTGAGCAAAACTTTATTACTGTTAAAATCCATGCATATTGTTTTTGCTGTGTTATGATTTACGTCAACAGAACGTTAAAATTCCAAATGAGTTAATGAGTAAATGAGTCACTGAGTTAAAATTTCTCCTATATTTCTGTCATCAAATGCATTGGAAAAGTGTCAGTGAAATGTTTTGGAGAGTAATATTTGAAAGATTTTATAGAGTTTCATCAATTTGTTAAATTAACCAACATCATTATGACACTGTCAAGCCATCATAAATCCAATGACCAGACAAAAAATGTTCTTACACATTTAAAAAGCACTGAATACTAGTACTCTGTTTCGACTGACCGACTTCATTGCCATATGTACAGGTAACTGTATTATTATAATAAATTCTAAAACATATACTCTGTATTTTGTATTATTTAAGGGGTGTCTGTTTTACATATGACGGAAAAGAATCGAAAGGATTAAAAATATTAAAATCCTATATTAAACAAACAGAGTGTTTTCTAATAGACTGTATGTAAAGTCCGGATAATTAGTACATACCAAAATTGGCAGTTTTATTTGTGAGAAGTTCAAAAGAGACTCCTGATTCAACTTTGCCGTAGTGAGCGGTACCCTCGTAACCTGTTTCAGGAACTCTCTTAGGATCTGCCTATGAAATCATAAAAATATTTAAGAAAGTTCATCTTCGTTTCTTTTTGTTTATTTGTGAAAGTTACGCGTTTATTATAAAAAAAAATGGTTTCAATTGGCTTTCGTACTTATGCAAGTAATATTTTTCAGATGAAAAATAACACTTATACGATTTGACTAGAAATGGATTTCTCGGGCAAGTAGAAAAGACACAATGTATTTTGACATTTTAATGTTGCAAATGAAAATGTGTGCTGATCATTAAAGATTTAATGTCAAAGTATTTTTAGACAGGTTATTTTTGCCCCGTGTAATTTTTCGCCCATATACACTTTCAAACAGTTTTGCCACGTCTTGAATTCGCCCACAGTTGTGTGTAAATAAAGATAATTGAGACAATGGAATTCGCCCAGTCTTAAATTCGCTTGCTAACAACGAGGGCGAAACCGCAAAATTAAAACGGGGGCGAATATTTTACTCCATACAGTATAGCCCCGGTATCTTACAAACTCTGACGTTAAAACTTTATCATGAGTATTAACAACATACAGATATCCGCTTCAGATTAGTGTCTGTGTTCTCAAACCCAAATTCGTTTTCAAAATCATGCCGCAATTCTTGAATGACTGCAATAGAGAAAAGGACATTTAAGCTTTTCGTTCATAATAAAAGTTCAAGTGAAATTTATAAAACTTAACCATTAACAACAATGGTGGACAAAACGTGTAATCGGACATCACAGAGCAGCGCATGAAATGAATAAAAATTACATCTAATAAATACAATAGCGTTATTTTGATTTCAGGGTTATGAAATCTTGATAGGGCCATCCTTAAAAAATGTTTGTTTGGAATTGCCGCCTAGGGGTTTCTAGATCCAGGAGGGAGCAGGGAGGGAATTTTTTATTTATTTTTCAAACTTTAATTTTTTTAAACTTGTTAAAAATTGGTACAAAAATAAAAAATATCCACATTTATTTATTGCTAATAAAATTATATCGGCGGGGGGTATTTCAATTAGGCAGGAGGCAAATCCAAACAAATAATTATAATTGATTTGGCAGAGATATGGTCGATTCAGTGATAAAACAAATCTTTCGTGTTAACAAGTCTTTGGTAACAGTTTTGATATAAGTATGTTTTGGATGACTTAAAGTGTTCCTCCATGATTTAACTGCCCAGCTTACCGTTACAGTACTCCCCTCCCCAACCACTGGGACAGGCACATCTGAAGCTGGGGACGCACTCTCCGGAGTTTTGGCAGGGAGTGTTCTTACAATATTCTGACGCTTCTGTCGTGGTAATCACAAGGAAACAAGCGACTGGAGATTGAAGACACATGAAGGCACGTTGGAGGCGCATGTACTTACAATCGGGCAACATTGTGAAAAAGACTTTAAACTAACATATAGAGTACTGCATTGACTAATCTAAAAGTATTGATACATATATTGCTCTTTGTTCTATCGGTTCGGTCAGAAACATGTGATTTAAAGTGTAATTATTAATAAATATTTGACGAATCTGAATATCATCCACACGGTTTGGAGCTATCTACTTTCTTCGAAAGAACTAGTTCATATGTATCAATAGTTTAGAATTTGAATAAATAAATAATTGACAAAACATTACACAACATTTTTAGGGTCAAAACAATAAATTAGCATTTATTGATTCAGGAATTATAGATGAACACGTTACTTACATAGTGGAACAAAACACATGGAAAAGGATATTTAATTTCATATAACGTTCCTGATGATAATGAAATATTTTGAAATTTCTTACTTGGAAAAATCTGAAGGTCCATGCTGCTTATTTACTTTTAGTATTGGCGTGGTACAAAGAAAATGCGCCGAACATATATATGTACATGTATATTCCTTAAGATCGATTGTAAAATCATTTTTCAATTATCAGTCATGCAGCTATAATTGATTCCACGATTCCCCCATGATAATTGATGAAATCTGTATTTAATAGCTCAATCAGTGGTTGATAATGTTTAGATACAAGTTTTGCGTGGTAACATTTTCGGTTGATCTCTAGTTGAACGCCTTCATGGCTGGTTATAACCAGATGTTAATGATAATAATACGTTATATATGTAATTGTTTGTTGTTTTACACCAAAATGACATGGGCGTGGCAGTCAATTCCAAATGACAAGGGGTTTTTCGGTTGTCTATCAAATCAGTTTTTTAGTTTTTAAACAAAATAAGCATCGCCACTTCATTTTTTCTAAACAAGACTATTTCAACTTTTAAAGGATAATACCTTACACAAAGACGAAGCAGCCAATAAGCGCGTCCAATACATTCATAAGTTTAAGTATTAATGAAATAACTATGATATCAGGGATTCCCAATTTTGGCATACAATATTTTGTCCTCGTTGTCTGGATGAATGAAAACGTTGATGTTGCAGTCCGTTAAGAGTTAAGACGACAGATATGGAAATACATGACTGTACAATTTCGTGGTCTTAAATTAGCTCTCGATGTCACCCGATTTAATAATTCATTAAGAGACATTACTTTCCTGGAGTGAAAGTTGAATATTTTACCTGCGGTGAAATTCAGCTTTGTTATTGTAATCAAATTTACATGAATCACTTAAAATGTTGAATTATTGGGGATTTACTTATACATACATGATTTTTAATGAAGACTGGTCAGGGGGTTAGAGTTGACACAATACTATCTCCCGAGACGTATTCGTGACACAATTAGCTGGAAAGAGTAACTGTTAACTTATGAAATAAAACTGATTGTATTTCAGATTAACCGCGTTATTTATAGTATTTTGAGAAATCTCCCAACTTATTCATTCCTATATTTCGGTAGTAAAAACAATACAACAACACCAAATCAAAACGAAAATTTCAAACAAATTTGATCAGTAAACGTTTTGTACGAAATCAAGAGGAGATGTTAAAGTTAGCTACACTATGAGTTTTCATTATTTAAATATCACAAGTTGTATACTCGTGATGAAGAGATTTACTTCGTCGTTTAAAAGAATATTCCCAACATAAATTAACCACGTAAATGGCAAACTGTGAGTTTGGCAGTTTGATACAGGAACGATGTTGTTTTTAATTTATTCATTTGGTTTATGAAGTTCTGTTTAAACCTAAAAAGTTAACATATTTGACTTATTTCGTAAAATAGGTTGTTGAAACTCACGCGATTTGTACGTTTTCGTGGATTGTAACAAATATCGAGTATGGAAACCGAATACATGACAAGAGTAAAGATGGCATATACAGGCCTGTATGTCTGTAAACAACACTATTTATTGGAGAGTTATTATAGTAAAACAAAACATGTCTTTCTCTCAAATGGTTATTCCTTTGCGCGCGCTCTATCGATGTCCTCTATTTTGTCCTGTAACACTTTCAGCCAATTATCCTCTTTATTCATGTCCTTGTATCTCTGCTTGCTCTCAAATAGCTTCGATACTCGTGGGTCACGTGTGAAGGGAATGGCGGCCGATTGAAGCGCCTCCTCGAATTTTATAACGGATGCCGTGGCAATGATGACTCGGGGCTTCTTTTCCTCAGGGTTACTTGAAATAAATATAAAATATAGCATCAGTAACTTTCAAAAAACCAGAAACAACATCTTAAATATGGCATAAAAAGATCTTGAGTTTCCAGTTTACTTGACACTTATTAATGTAAACAAGATGAATCTCAAACTGATTGAATACATAATGTAATGAATGCAAAAATGAACTGTTTCGTCTTACTTTTCGAACTGTTGATAATGGTAGGCCACCCCTGTAGCGGTATGGGGACACACCAGGTATTCATGTGCGTCCCAGGTTCTTTTCATCGTACGTCTGATGACGTCATCGGTAGCGACAAACGTGTCCACAACGACCTTCTGTAGAACCTCTGTGATTTCCTTGGGGGCCATGACGTTTCCGGTTTCTTCAAATTCCGTCATAAGTTTTTTAATTAGTTTACAGTCTCCCCCTGTCAACACATACCAGATTCTCTCCATATTGTATGGAATCTGATTATTGAAAGGAAATTAATTTAAATCTTAAATGAAAAGTTAGTCGTTGTACATGACTGTAGTCTTTCCATTTATGATTATCGAAAAAACAATTGTTTGCAAGAAAAAAGAAATATCTATATATATATATTTTTTTTTCACGAAAGTATGTCTTTCTTGTTGATAGATCATACGATTTTGTGTAGCGGTACATCAAAAATTGTTTGTTTTATTATTTTTATGGGGGGGAGGGGGGTTAATCATATTTACCTATAAAAGATTTATTGATATACTTATTAGATACTCGGTGATATATTATCCTTCAAGTAAAATTCTACATGAAGCACTCTGTTGGAAAGACCCGACAAGATGGGATTGTATACCTGGATATCCATAGCAGGTGCCAAAGTCTCAATCACGTGATCAGCAATTGCGTAATTTCCTGTTTGAATTGTACGTGCTACGACGTCGTTTTGGGTTACTGCGCACACGAACTCTAACTGAACCCCCATCTCTCTAGCAATTATCCCAGCTGAAACATGATAACAGCCTATTGTTTCACACAAAGAAATCAAAATCTTGGTGAATTTAGATGATATCACTGAATTTTGGAAAGAGCGCTGAAGTTTACAAACATGTTCATAAATTAAGATATGCGTTAGGCACATGTATTATATGTAACTATTCCGATACATATTCCACTTTATACCAAAAGTAAAATTATTTATAAATATAACGAGTCTTTTAGCTTGAGGTGTATCAGGTCTATAGAAATTTTCAAACATAAGGATATTCTAACGCTTTTGCGATTAAGAAGGCGCGATGGTCAACAAATTAACCATCAGATCTTCCAAAAACTTTCATATATCGTTTGTTTACCCTATACACTATTATTAATTAATTTTACATTTAAATCTGGGAATTTTCCAATATCTTTATATAGAACTCTTCTTCTATGGGAGATCAATACAGTCAAAAAAAGGCCACGACTATCGAGCCCTCTTAATCTTACATTATTTTTAACTTACCATAAGGATAATGCAAGGTTTTTGATCACAATTGCAGACAGAAGTTAAAAGGAAATATACGCATTGTTTTAATGGTCTC
This sequence comes from Magallana ariakensis, assembly GCA_020458035.1. NCBI lineage: Eukaryota > Metazoa > Mollusca > Bivalvia > Ostreida > Ostreidae > Magallana > Magallana ariakensis. The sequence goes on from CM035819.1 coordinate 11,847,664, forward strand.
TTACATGTAACTGCTAATGCACGTTACTTAATTTGTGTGCGCACGTGCGCATCGTTGCAGTTATGAGACAACATCATTTTTTTAAGAAATAAGGATTTAATTATTTATTTCAATCCAAAAATATATTAATATGAGAATAAAACTATAGTGCCATTCAAACTTTAAGTACATATTTCAACATGACTTAGTGCACTTACAAGTTATATTGCCCAGAGCACCTGTCGGTACAACAACTTGAACAACTTTGTCACAGGATGGGCACATCTGGAAGATATAATTCAGGTATAAAAAAATCTACATACAATGTATTATGATTTTATAAATAAGAATTTTTTTAATAATGTGATCGTGGAAAATGAAACATCACAACTCCAGAAACAACAGACTTCAAAGATGCAGTAGCATTTATTAATTCTAATTTGAAGTTAAACGCATCGAAAATAATATAGAAATAACTAAAGGTATCATTTCTGGTATACTAGTATATTGGTATATCTTCCATAAACTGGAAAACTTTAAAAGATTTACGAGGGCTTTAAATGATCGATTACAATGTGGAATTTTTTTACTGCGTTGGTTACGTTTTTTGTAGACAGTACCTGTAAGTAGGCGTAAATATAGTGTACTGTCTGAACCATGATCCGCGCCCAGTTAATGGAGTTGATGGAGGACAGGTTATGACGTTTGGTGAAGGCGTTGTCCCTGAAGCATAGTTTGATTGGTGCATCCAGGTCATCAGACGATCCATCGACTATCAAAACACAAAATGTATCTATTGATACGCAGTTTTTAAAGCTATGTTATGTTTCGTTTATAATCATTATATTGATTGTCAACATACATGTATATGTAAAGCATCACGTTCATGCGATCTAGAGGGGGTGGGTCCAGACCCCCCCCCCCCCCACCACTTTATGGAAATATAATTTTCTTAAATTTACGTAGTAAAAATTACCGAAACATGCCCCCTCCTCGGTGCAAACTAAAAATATCCCTCGGACTCCCTCTCAGATTATTTTTAGGGGGGGGGGGGTATTTGCGCGTGTTGTTCGTAACAAAAATGTGAGCATTCCTTAAAGTTTTGACTGGATTATTCATCAAGAAGCAGCTAGCAACTTTAAATTGAGGTTTATCAACAACATCTACCTTTAGTCATTTTTTTTTACATGTAAGTACTGAACAAGGCATGGGTTTTTCAAAGTACTACTTATATGTCTAAGTAACAGAATTTTTGCGACCTTTGCACTTTTCTCTACTTTTTTGTGTCATCGTCAATGCACGGTACACTCGTATTATTCAACCCTTCTTTTCTACAATCAGATAACAAGTTTACTAACCATCAATATTAATCGTGTATTAGGGAAGCTGGTTTAATGATTAAGCTTTGTTTTTAAAGTTTGAATTGTTCACTATAATGGTAACATGCGAAAGAATTAACATAAGAAATAAAAAATGAAGATATACCGACCAAAAAGTGAATACACTTTTCCCAGAATTGCATCTCATAGTTTTCGAAATATATATATTTCCAACTAAACAAATTTAAGATTAAGGTATGGTTTCTATTACCTGAGGAGAAACAGATGTTTGTTTTCCTTAAATTTGACGAGCGTACGTGCCTTTTCTAATAAATTTATCAATTTTTAAAGCATTTTTTAAAAATGAAATTTAAAATGTTAAAATTGTCTATAAGACGTGTTCACCTCTATACACGTGTACATTGTCTTCTATCACAGTGGTCATCTGTAGTTCCTGTATCTGGGAGCAGCGTCCCTTTGGGAGGAGCACCACGATGTCAATCCACTTCTGTCCCCGTACGGCTTCAATGGCCGAACTTCCGGTATCACCGGATGTTCCTAAATAAATTTACACAATCAAATAAAAAAATACATGTAGATTAAAGCATTGTGGTTAATTATTTCTGTGATTTCGTCTTGTGTGCATTTTTAAGGTCTCGAAAACAAAAGGCAAGACAGAAGATAAAGAGAAAAATGATTTAGTTCGTTCCCTACCAACAATGATATTAAAGTGTTTCTTTCTCTTTGAAAGAAAATAAGGTATGAATTGTCCGACGCATGACAGAGCCAAGTCCTTGAAAGACCATGTCGGCCCGTGAAACAGTTCCATCACATTTAATCCATCCGGAAGTCGCTTTATTGGACTAACTTCCGGTACCGAGAATCGGGAAAAGGCTTTGTCGATAATATCTATAAATCAAAAGTTTAAAAAATCTAGTAGGGTTTTTATATTGTAAAAAAAATAAGTACATATTATGCAAATTTACTGTGGAACAAACTAACATGTGTTGTTTAATGATTTTTATTGTGTTGACGCAATTTTTACAATTAATCAAAGTACATGTAAAGCAAGTAGCAAGTAACAAAATTTACAAAAACAAGTTTTCAAATTAGAATGACATTGCTCATGTTTACCACATTAAACATTATAACGTGAATAGTTGGCAACAGATAGTTTATAGAAAAAAACTATTATAATAAGAACATGAGATTGTGAGAAGTGAAAACTTGGGGTTTCGATCTAAACCAGTAATGTTCGCAACAGCTTTTAAATTAAAAAAAATATTTGAAAGATATGAAAAATCAATGACTCAACAAATTTGTGTACTACTATCTATAAATAATCAATTTCAAACCATTGTAAACTTACCACTTAGATCAGATGATGGAATCTCATCCTCGCCTACATACAGAGGAACTATTTTCTTCGCTAGTTCTACGTAGGATAGCTTGGCCCATGATTTTAGCTCATTTACGTCAATCTTTGGAATGGTTTCTGGGAGAATCAGTCCGCCATCAGCTGCATATCCGGTAAATAAAGCTTCCTCAAAAGTTCGTCCCGTGACGTCACCACGAGTACTGCTGTATTTCATCGTGAATCTTAATTAAAATATGACGTAATTGAATGTGAGTTTAAATACAAATTCTGAAGAATTTCATATTCAACAGTCAAATGTCAGCTGCCCACTAAATTTGTATCTGCATGTTCGGTGCAATTGCTCTCAAAGAATAATAGCAATTGTAATTAATATTTGTATAATTTATATCTAACAAGGTATGTGTCTAAAACATAAACATATATTTTAATTCTGCATTCACCATTATTCTTGTACTTGTTGGGCCATTTAATACAATTCATTTGATCTAATTACAAAAAGATGCCTTTTTTATCCAAAACAGTTTCTAAAACTTAAAGAAAAAGTAATGTGTTCAAATTCAGACTGAATAAGGAAGACTGAATCAATATTATTTTATATAATATAAAACATATTTTAGATTCATATTTAATACTGGTATGACAGTGTGTTAATACATGATTCAAAATTGTAGTTTTGTGGCAAAACTTGCTCAAGTTTCTACATGTATGTTGTTAAAATGTTTATATATTTCTTGCCAATTTTACAGTTAATCGGAGATTTTATTTTCTGCTCCCTACTATATTCTTAACTGCTATCAAACTACTTTTGGCATCATTTAAAGGTATTAAAGAAAGCACTTATTATTAAACAGAGACCTAAAAATAACTCTATCTTCACAGCCAAAGTTTTGATGTCAAAAAACTATTAGAGGAGCACATTTGTTTTGAAAGTGTTTCATAGGTTAAGTATACACGTAGGTAAAGTATACACATAGGTAAAGTATACACGTTGCACGCGAGAATCTAGCGGAGGATCGTGGGGGGAGGTGGTTCAACCCCAACCCACCACCACCACCCTGGAAAACTCAAACTTATTAAATTCACATTGCAGAATTACCCCTTAAAAATAAAAATTAAAAATGCTTCTCGAAAAAACCAACCCCCAAGCAAACAAAATATTTCCCTCAGACCCCCCCCCCCCTCCTCCCACCAGGAAAATTTCTGGATCCGCTTGTGCGTTGTCTATATATCAGATCCGAACAGATTATTACAAACAATAGACCTCCGTAGTCAAACGCTTTAGTTTACAACGAGGTCATCCGCTGCGATAAAATTTACACAAGCTCGTAAATGACAATATCACGGAGATATGTACAATATGCTAGCATGCTGCAAAAACAGACGAAACGAAAAAAAAATACTGGTTTAAATCCCAATTAATCTTATTATAATTATTAGAAACAACCAACGTGATCGTATTATGATTGTCATGTATGTACATAAAGTTATGAGGTACATTGCATTATCAACAAGAAACATGACAAATATTTTGTAAAGAATTGTTCTACTTACGTGTTGTATTCTCGTCTTGTCGTGAATCAATATATAGTTATACATGTACTGTTGCTCCCCTTATCTTGTTGCTGACCAAAGCAGGCATTTGTATGGAAGCTTGTACTACACATAAATCCATTATTTAACTTGATCAAGATATATCTTTTTTTTTTAAATCACTAGATTATGAAACAAAATCAACAAGAGCATGTGCTTTGGGCTGTTCATGCCCAACTCCGATTTGATGAAGGCAGGGGTCTAGACTAGTCGTTACCGGCCGCCGCCAGAAGGCATGCAGACGGTTATAAATATCATATGATATGAGAGTAAAGTTGAAGGACTAGCTCAACCAGACGCTTTGTCTACGCAATGTGCACGGCCTTGCTCAAAGAGAGCATGAGAATAAGTTGTGTAAATGGTATTTCTTTTCATTTTAATCATGTAAAAAAATATTTGAGAAGAACGCAGCTTAAAGAAAAATCATTTACCCCAGTTACGCAGAGAGCATGTCAGTAAACATGTCGTTTTTATAATTACCTAACAAATGTGATTCCAATATTTTTTAAGATAAATTTTCCCGAAAGTTAAGATGCATCTGCCTGTAATTCTTGCATCATGTCTGTTTTCATTGCCAAAAAACCGATTCATTTCATTTCAAATCAACGTTGTTCGAATATTTCAGTTTTCTTTTCCAAAAAAAATGGCTTGCGGCCGATATTTGCAGCAATTGTACTACGATTAAACATCAAAATAATGAAGAAATGTATTGGACTATACATTACAAAATCGATTCGTTGTAGTAGTGTTATCACAGACAAAGACACTGGAAAATGCAAATATTATGAATATGAGTGCATTGAACGCAACGACACCTCTCGGTTGAAACAGAGTCAATTTCACACTACAGGGCAGATCATTGACTTGGATGTGGTGGGGGGGGGACTTTAACGATTTTGACAGTCTATTTAAATATTAATGATCCTCTTTTAGCGAAACAGAAGAGAAGAGGTCAATATATGACAACTGAGTTGTTTTGATGTCAGCAAACAAAATACATGTACTAACTAGACACGATCTCGTTACGAGTAACGAGTAGGTCTTCCGTTCGATTTTTTAAAATGATACGATGATTTATCGATAAAACTTATAAAAATGACTGAATATTTTAGGGGCCACCCACTATAGATTTAAATGGGGACATATATTGGTGTTTTAATTAGTTAAATGCAGACAATTTCTTTTCTACAATGATTAAAAAAATATGTCTCCTTTAGACATATTGCATCAAAAGTTAAGGACGTTGGCCCCTAATAACGTCATAAATGGGCGTGGCAATGAGTTTTTCAAACAGATATTGTTACGATCAACAACTTTGCTTCTATAATGCATCACAAAATCTTTATCGTTTTTAAGTTATTTGTAATAGACTTTACGTGGGTGTTGGCCCCTAATTAAAGGGGCCAGCCCCTTTTTGTTCATTTCATACGAAAGATCTTACAAATACTAACATTTTTTGTTCTTACACCTTTCTTGAACTGTTGTTCATTTTTGAGATACAAATGATTGAATATTTTAGGGGCCAGCGCTGTAGATCCTTAATGGGAACAGACATTGGCGTTGAAAATAATGGAATCGATTATAGTTATCAATACAAGCATTTTCTCTTCTACAATGCTTAACAAAATATGTCTCGTTCCCTAGATATATTGTGTCTAAATTTGAGAACTTTGGCCCCTAAAAATCCCTAATTACGTCATAAATGGGCGTGGCAATGAGCTTTTCAAATATATATTGTTACGATCAACAACTTTGCTTCTATAATGCATTACCAAATCTTTATTGTTTTTAAGTTATCTGTAATAGACTTTACGAGTCTATTGGCCCCTAATTAAAGGGGCCAGCCCCTTTTTCTTGATTTCATACAAAAGATCTCTCAAATACTAACAGTTTTTGTTCTTACACCCATCTCAAATTGTTGTTCATTTTTGAAATACAAATGATTGAATATATTAGGGGCCAGCCCTGTAGATCCTTAATGGGGACAGACATTGGTCTTTCAAATATTGGAATCGATTAAAATTATCAATACAAGCATTTTCTCTTTTACAATGCTTAACAAAATATGTCTTGTTCTCTAGATATATTGTGTCAATGTTTGAGAACTTTGGCCCCTAAAAATCCCTAACTACGTCATAAATGGGCGTGGCAATGAGTTTTTCAAATAGATATTGTTACGATCAACAACTTTGCTTCTATAATGCATTACAAAATCTTTATCGTTTTTAATTTATTTGTAATAGACATTACGGGTCTATTGGCCCCTAATTAAAGGGGCCAGCCCCTTTTTCTTGATTTTGTTGGAAAGAACTTTTGATACTCTACCACTTTTGTTATATATGTCTTAACAAAATATCAACTGATAAAAAGATATAGATCAAAATGTGTGAAAATTTTTATATGAAATTCGTACCCAATTTTCGAGCCCTAGCGAGCTCCAAGAAATGGCGCCACTTGCGTAAAACGAAAACAATAGGCACAACTTCAAACTATGGACTACCTATCCTGAAAGTTTCATATTCATATCTCTGATAGTTTCTGAGATCAACTGCTCACAAAATGGGTCGTAAAAGTTTTCAAAATTAGCAATAAATCGGTACCGGAAGTGACGACGGCAAAAATTTTATAAACAAAATAAATTCAGACCACTTGTAATCATCTGTGAAAAAATGGTTGAGATCGGTCAAATAGTTCTCGAGAAAATGCTTGCACAAAATTTGTGGAAAAAAAAAATAATAATAATAATAATAAGAAACTGTACGAAAACTATAAGGTCTTCCGTTGGAAACGGAAGACCTTAATTACATCCCAACGAAAGTCCAAGTTCTTGTTAAAACGGCTCTAATTTGTAAACCAAAAGTGCTTTGCATGACTGGATATTTTAATCTAGTCAAAAAGTGATATTCATACGTTAGTAAAATCATTGCCACGGTACATAAAATGTATTGTGTGCTTTAAATACGGTTTTCTATTTCCCTCATTCTTGTGATTTTTTCTGAAATCAAATAACCTATTTATTACATCAGAGCATTGGTTGGTGCTTTTTACACTATCATTTACATGCTTCTGTTGAGGTCAGTTAACGCGAGATGCAATCGCAACTTCTCGGGCGTTTTTGGCAGAGATCGAAAAATTTGTTTTTTTAGAACTTTGCAGAAAGGCCCAAAAAGTTACAATTATTCAAGATGATACTTCTTTGGACTATGATGCGTTCTGTACGTCTTAGCTATAGGATATGCCTTATGAGTCTTCTAAAAGCTTAACACTATTCGGACATGTATGTAAAAGGCATTATTTCTCTTGCACCGCCGGCCGCTTTTTCGTACAACACATGTATAAGCCGCAGACCTCTTGAAGCTACAATTTCAATTTCAATTTCAATTTCTTTATTAACCAATTAAGGGCCCTCAAGGGACAACATGAAGATTGTACATAGAACATCCAATGTACATATAAGACATTCAATAAGCATTACATATACAAGAGGGAAAGAGTTGGATGATTGGTTGACTGTTAGAAGCAGATATGAAAAATATGTGATATTCTCTCTTTAATTAAGAGTTTAAACGTGAATATGGCAATATAAATCACAATTTTCTCTGTCTATATATAGATGTAGAATTTACGTATACCGTTGAAACAGTCTCCACCTCATGCATCCAATCAAAAATTTAATGATTCTGATTTTCAAACGTTAAATTTCTCTAAGAAATTTTGATTTTCTTACACAAGTCCTTGTTCTGCCAAGATAAAAAGGGGTCGGTTTTGGTCTAGTGTTCCATGTTTATAAATACATGTATACATATATACATGTTGTATGAGCGGTGCAAAATTATAACTTTTACGATGATGAAATGTATATACCTACATGTAAATTGTACATGAAAGGATAAGAGGGATAAGAGAACAACTAAACTGCACCAGGTGGAGTATACGGAAGCCCATTGGTGAATAAATCCAAATTTTATTTAATTTAGCCGTACAATGTACTTACATGTATAACCTTTGATCTCGATATCGAGACCCAAGCAGCGGCTTTTTAACCCTCTGACCAGTTAAGCTCTGGGTCTGTTTCTAACCATACATGTATGCATGGAGTTGTGTTTGCCAACAATAGCGTAAACCCCTTATTACATTTGTAAGTCCATATATGTACTATGACTATGTTTACATCAAGCGCCTGTGCATACAAATCTATCACTCCAGTTTTATCTGGGCAGCCACCAGAAAAGGTATCTGGCGGTCGCAACTGAGATATTGTGTGGTGACCGCCACAGACAGTTATATATTTTTTTCACAAGATAAAAACATACCCCTACTTAACCATACATAAAGGTGTTATTAAAGTATTGAAGTAGGGGGTATGTTTTTATATCATGAGAAGAATATATAACGTCAGCTGCCTGTGGTGGCCCCCAGATAAAAAATGGGGTTTTTGTCTTGGCACCAACGGGCTTTCGTAGTAGTCATGCAATGCTTTAACATCTTCAATTTCCATATGGGTATTACATGTCTTACAGGTTAAAAAGAACCGCATTTTTTTCTAATTGAGTCATCATGTTTGACTTATAGCTTTCAAGACAAGACCTTGACATGATAAAAAAAAAAGGATTTCAGTATGCAAATCTCATGTATAAAGCTCTAAAGTTGGGGGTTGTTAACTCTTTAGGGAGGGACAAACATATCATCGTAATTAGATCCACATTTTTAATTGCACCTGCTTTTGAAAGAAAACTTTCGAAAAACCCAACCAGCCACCTGTTATATTACAAGTGTTTTGTGTCGTTTAGATTTCAGTCTACTCATTCTCTATTCATTGGAATCAAGTGTGATCATTTTTCATTGTAAAAATCAACCTGATAATTAATACATTTGTATCTTAGCTTTCTTTCAGTTTTTTTCTAGCTTGATTTTTATATACATACAGATAAAATTAACTAAAGGGGTAAATGAAAAAATGACAATAAAAAACCGTCAACCATCTCAAAAATCCAAAAACGAAATACAAATTCAAATTTAAGCGATGTAAGTGTAAAATGATTTCACTATATATTTTTAACTTTTTGATTTAATATTTTGTTATTTATTTATTGAAATCACCATCATAAAGTCATGAAAAAATAATTTCTAAACAGTGTTGGACGTTGGTGACTTTCCTGTGCAATTATTAGCGAGTTTTGTTCCATACCATTCTCTCATGCTTTATATGGCTCGATTCAGTTTGACATATTACATGTACAATATATAGATGTATATACATGTATAGTATGAATTTCAATTCTTCTGTAGCAGCCGAAGGATACGGAGAATTAATTTTGTTAGCAAATAAAATCAAAAAACAAAAAAACGAGAGAAAGAAAAAAAAAATAGATGTGGCATCAGGCGGGGGGGGGGGGGGCTTAAATTTTTCTCACAGCAGATATTTCTTTTTAAATGTTTATGGAACTGCCCTCCCCCCTCCCACACTTTTCCAGTCCCCCACCTTTTGAGAGCGTGTACAAACTACGGGGATTTTTAGAAAATTGATATTAAAGTTGAAAGTTTTCGCTATACAACATACATTGTATATATATTTATGTCTAAAATGGCATTATCATTGATTATGTAAAATCGTCGAAAATGCATCGGGCTCGTAGTTCAGGTGTCAATGAATTTCCGGTAAAATGGAGAAACACGTGTGAGAATGTTGACAATGTTTTGCTTTTGATAAATAAGATTTACTAGGGGTATTGAAATGGGATCGAGAAAAATGCAGCAAAAATTAGTAAGTAAACAAAAGAAGGGGAAAGGGAAACGATGGAAAAAAGGCCAGAGTAGCAGCAGTAATCCAGACATCAAAACATATCGAGAGGCAGCTAAGAACAGATTCTTCCAAACATCAAAAGGTATACTTCCTATCTAGTACTATTTTAAAATGTATCAGGCTGGATCCCATTGCCCAAATGAAATATAATAACCTAATTGGGGTAAAGTACCCGAAATGGGATATAAATTTGAAGTGTAAAATCATGAAAAACACTTAAAAAATTAATTTGGTAATTTTTGATATAACATAAATCAAGATAGAATGTTCTATCATTAAAATGACAGATGTCCTACGGACCCAGTTTAATGTTACTGTGACCTGAGTGTAGCCTGGTCACGGTAAGATTATTCTTTTTAACATAAATCAGCTTGCATGTATATCATCAACTTTTGGTTTGTAAGTTGTCCTATACGCCTATTGTTTGTAAGATTGATACTCAAAAAGTATGTATTTGTAGATTTTGCCTGTACTCAATGAATACAATAGTTGTTTATGACTATTAAAAAGTGTCGTCCCTATTTAATTTTATAAATAACTGATATTTGTCTCGGAACTTTAGAACACAGTTTACTCAATTCATATGTACCTGTACATAACTTATTGTTACTACCTTCCTGAATTCGCCTGAAACCTCCAAAAGCATAAATAAATGTTAAATTTTGAATATGATTCAACTGCATTCCAAGATAACAGATTGAACAGTTTTCTGTGTTTATTTACCTAATACCTTCATCAAATCTTGCACAGGAGAAAGTAGTTTGACTATTGATGCCTTGGCTAAACACGACGAGCAACAGATAGATAAAGATGGAGATGTCAGTTTCAAGGCAGAGTCTGATGTTGTCAGCGCAGCTGGAAAAACATTTAATACCTGGGCAACAAACTGGACAGAGTGTACAAACACAACCTTTGGTCGGGTACACAGGTACTGGGCATCAAACTCAGCCTTCCACAAAGAGGTAATTAAGTTAAATAAAATGTTGTCTCTTCACTCTGTTGGAGGTGTTTTATGAGAGCTGGGGTGTTTGTGGACTATTTCTATGTACAACTGGTTCAATATTGAGAGTCAGACAGCGCAAACAGTGCATAGACCGCCATTTCCCTGGTTCACTTGTTGAGGAAGGACATGTCCTGATAAATGGCAATGGGTTGGATTTTACACAAATTACAATACGTTAGTGACTGCTTTTAAGGGCTGAAATTTAATCGTTTTTTTAACAAATTGATTAAAGCAAGATTCTGAAGAAAAGGCAAAAGAGTGATGATGTTGTATCAATATGAAAACATCCGCAGAAATATCAGAAGCATTCTGAATTCTATATATGATTACTGGTGTATGAACTTGTTATTTAGGGGTATCTACCCAAACAATTTGCTATACATGTGTGTGTTTATCAACCTAGGTTCTAGCTGTCCTGGCTGCTGTGACAGAGGTTATTAAAACCCAGGGAGGCACCGAATCAGAGACTGAATATTTTGCAGCTTTAGTGAGTACTTTTTACATAGCTACATATGTATAAATCCCCCTATTTTTCTCTCTCCCTCTTTCTCTTCAAACCAATACAAGTAATTGTTGGGTTTTTTATTTTCAAAATTAGAATGTTGTTTTGTCTCTTGGTTTTACCATATTAATTGTTGCGCTCTGTTCTACAGATGACGGCACTAGAGACGACGGACAGTGAGGAGTCTTTAGCAGCTGTCACGTATCTGCTTAGCTTAGTGTTAAAAAGGTCAGTCTTTATCTCTTTGCTTCATGCAGGTATTTTAGAGCCAGTCATTTTACATTTGATATATTAAGTATTAAACGTGTATGTTTACACAAACTTAAAGTAAGTTTGTAGGATGGGTATCAATACATCGACACTGTGGTATTGAAAGGTCGTAAGTGGCAGATACGACAAAATTGACTTTTTTAACAAAATAAAAAATATATTATATGTTGTATAGTATATCAAAATATTAAAATCATATTCGATATATAACCATGGTTACGGGGAAATAACATTTGGTCGTATCTGTATGATTAAAATATGAAAGGTTGTAAGTAACAGATACGACTTTTTAACGCTTCAAACTATAATTTATTTTTGTCGTAAGTGACAGTTACGACGTTTCATAAATAATAATTACAAATAAAAACATTGACATATGCTGCTGAAGAGGGGGAAAAGAAATAAAAAATATGATTGGTAAATGAAATATTAAATTTTTGTGAAAGAATTTGCAAATATTATTTATAGCAATAGGTATATTGTATAAAGTTTTAAACAAAACAAATATTTTAGATAATTCTGTTGCAAAAACTTTGAAACTTTGTACGGAGACCAGAACATAAAAATCTTTTGGCAAATAAACAATGAATGGTTCAAATAACATTTTAGGCACAATGCCTAAATATTTTAGAATATAGTACTTACTGATTGCAATTGTTTAACATCACAAAACTATAAAATATAAATATTTACAGGGGTCATATTGAGCATTTTATAGGTAATCAGGAGAAAGTAAAATGTTGATATGCAAGTTGATAAACATGTAATTGTTATTTACTCAAAACATCGTTCTATTACTTTTAAAATGCTGTGGATAAAACTAAATGATCTGTTATGTTAAGTAAATTCATTCATTTGAAATGTAACAGTCTGACAGTTAAACATCAATTAAGTAAAATACATAATACTGTTAGTTTCGTTTTCAGGTTTTTTCAGGTTTTTGTTGAAATTATTTTTTGTTTAATATTTATAGTTTTTATTGCTGTTCCATTCCTTTGTAGTTAATTAAAGTTGTAAGAAATCAATGATACGGCTTTGTTTATCTTTGATTTTTGTGAAGAATTTATTTTTTTTATTCATTAAAAAACATTGTAACATTGACTTAGACAAAAAATTTAGTTGTTAACCTTATATAATTTAATTCTAGTTGTAACGTGGCATTTGATTGGATAAAAAAATTTAGTTAAATTTGTATAACCTGGTTTGCACATCACAAGACACGTCACAATGCACCAAGGTCAAAAACGTACTAATCCGCTTGACGTGACGTTTGAATTTTGAACAGATCATTTTTAAAAGTAAAACGGACTCAATTTGTACAGCAAAGTACAGAAAATTAAATTATAAGGAATGAACTCAATATCTACCCAAGTTACACTGTATACTCGTACATGTATAACCTGGGTTGGGGCAATTTACGTTTTTTTATAATCCGCTTCACGGATTAAAAAGCGTATAACTTGGGTAGACATTGAGTTCATTTCCTAAGTAAATTGTCTTAAAAATAAAATATGACAAAGACAAGAGGCCAATTGGCCTTAACGGTCACCTGAGTAGCATATAACCCATACACAAACTTGTCGATGAGTCTCATATATGCATTTAATTAATTAGGATTCATTCTGGAGTAGAAAAAATATAAATTAGTAATAATGACCACCTCCCTGCCTGAAATCTTTCAAAAAGAACTGTAAAACCTATAATTTTGGCGAAAAACTTAAAAATCTTGTCTACAAAATCATGAATTCAGTTTTCCTGTCAGGTGTGTGGGAGTAGAGAAGATAATTTTTTAACATTATATGCATTAACACCTATACATCCATTTTCGACCTGCCCAAGAGTCAAAACCCATACTCCAGGGGACATGAAAATTAAAATTTCAGTAAAGGACTTCCTGGTAAACATAATTTTAAGTCAGTTTTTTATACAGATGTGTGAGAATAGAGAAGAAATTTTTTTAAACATTACATGCATTAACACTATATTGCCATATTGCCCCCCCCCCATGTCCTGAACCCCTAACACAGGGGCCATGAATTTCACAATTTAAGTAGAGGAGTTAGTAGACATCATAACCATGTATTCAGTTTTTTGCCCACATGTGTTGGAGTAAAGATGATTTTTTAAAGATTTTAAACACCTTTACTATATGGCCACGTTGGCCCCACCCTAGAGCCTGAAACCCTAACAAAGAGGTCATGAATTTCAAAATTTTGGTAGAGGGCTTCATGGACATTATAACCAGGCAGTAAGTTTTTAACAAATATATATGGGAGTAGAGAAGAAGATTTTCTAAGATTTAATACAGTTTTACTATATGGCCATATTGGCCTCACCCTAGAGCCTGAACCCCTGACCCATGGGGCATGAATTTCCCAATTTTCGTAGAGGGCCTCATGGACATCATAATCATGCATTTAGCTTTTAACAAATATATATTGGAGTAGAGAAGAAGATTTTCTAAGATTTAATACATTTTACTATATGACCATATTGGCCCCACCCAAGGGTCTGAACCCCTGACCCAGGTGTCATTAATTTCACAATTTAAATAGAGGGCTTCATGGACATCATAACCATGCAACCAGTTTTTTCCTCACATGTATGGGAATAGAGAAGAAGATTTTCTAAGATTTAATACATTTTTACAATATGGCCATATAGGCCCCACCCTAGAGCCAGAACCCCTGACCCAGGGGTCATGAATTTCACAATTTTGGTAGAGGGCTTCATGGACATCATAACTATGCATTTAGTTTTTTCCTCACATGTGTGGGAGTAGAGAAGAAGATTTTTGAAAATTTTGCTTTTTTATGCATATTTGGCCCCACATGTGACGTCCCGGGGGTGGTAGAGCCATTAATTTCACAATTTAGATTCCTCTTACCATAGAGATGCCTCACATTAAAAATGGTAACAATCAGCCTTGTAGTTTTTAAGAAGAAGTTAAAAATGTAAAATTGTTAACGCACGACGCACGACGACGGACAAAAACGGATAGCAATAGGTCACCTGAGTTTACTCAGGTGACCTAAAAAGTTAAAACATGTTAATATAATATTATGACATGCCAATGAGAAAAAACTAACTAATTCTATATAATAGGTTTAAGGTAATTATAGGTCGTAACTGCAATTCCCTTGGTTCAAAAGGTCGTAACTGGCAGATACGACTTTTCACATTATCCAACGGTGGCGATGAAAGGTCTTATCTTCATACTGTGATGAATTTCTACCCAGTGTATGCATATTTTAGGTACTTTTTTTCTTTATAAGTTAAACAATTATATTTTTAATGCATAGTTACTGCCAGGGATGAATTTAAATTGATAGTATAATTCTATAACATTTTTTTGCTCTCCTGTAAAATCATAAAATTACAGTTACGACCTTTTCATCCCACAGCGTCGACATGTACTTAGGCAGACAGTCTACTAGTTGTCAGCTTAGTACACAGTGGAAACATTTACACTGGGAAAGCCTTTACATCTCAAACATTGATATCTTTGTCAATGTGTGTCAAAAGTCCTGTCCCTAGTTTTTTGGTTGTATTTAAGACCTTGATATCTAGGATGTTGGTACTTAGATATCATGTAAGTTTGGACCGTCTTTTATTTGGTCTCTGTTTTCATCAAAATGTTGTCCCTTAATGGTTGTCATCAAATCCTAGAGTTTTGATTCTCAAAAAAAAATGTGATCTTTTAAAGCCGCCATGTTTTGCATATCACTGCATCACAAATTTTACTCACTGAAAAGATTTACACTGTAAAAACCTGAAATCAGAAATCTGATTCAGAAGTAAATCTGCAGGATCTAGTCATGGTCACTGTCCATTTGGCTGACTGGCTGCTGTGCAAGTTTTATTACAAAATCGTTTCCGCTAGTAGAGAGAGTGATTGATAAAAACAAAAATTTTCAATTTCTGATACATTTTGTGATGTAGTGATCATTTAATATATTATTACAGTCTTATGTAAGAAAAAAATTGGGGATGAATTTTTACTTAAAACATTTATAAGATTTATATATGTTTTTCTGTGATTCAATACCTATAATTTACCAGAGTTCCCTCCCCAGTACTGAAGAGTCGGTTCTCAGAGATCGCCAAACAGTTCCTGGATGTCCTTGTGAAGCACAGTGAGGGTCAATCCACAGCGCTGCTTAAATCGGTGAGGACAGTCCCAAACATCAGTTAACAAAGCATCTCTCAAAAAGCTCATCCAGTCTGATTTTGAGAAAAAAAAGGGACTGGTTCTGAGTTTTGAAAGACATGATAAAGGATGAGATTTTTATTTTAAAAATCCTAAAATGTTTTGGTAATTTTTTTATGGCAAAAGTGTTCAAAAGGTTAAAATATTAGATAGTTTACAAGGTTTCTAATTGTCATTACCAGAGTTTACCTTTGGGTTTTTGATTGTGCTTTTTTGACTTTTTGTTATACTGGTTAGAAAGAAATAGGTTTTATTGATTCTGTGTTTTGTTCGTTGACAGTTGTTGCTGTGCCTGGCCTTGTTGCTGAGAGTCCAGGAGCAAGCAACCTGGAGCAACTCCTCCACACAGAGAGTTTATCAGGGCGTTCTGGCATTTACAGTCCACAAAAAACCAAAAGTACAGTATCATTTAATGTATTGAATCCACAAAACACCTAAGGTATTGTATCACTCAGTGTAGTGAGACAATTACAATCAACAGATATATCATTCTGACTGATGTATCAAGGCCTTAAGAGAAAAACTAAGAACCTTGAAGATTTTTTTCCAGTTGTGAACAATGGAATCTGAATAATGTCCACTGTCTTGATTTATTTCACTGTTGTTGTTTTTAGGTCAGGAAGGCTGCCCATCAAGGGGTGAACATCATTCTGAGAGGGAGCACCTTTATGACCCAGGTAGAGACGGCCCCGCCCTACCACCCTGCGGGCTCAATGACTGCCAAGTTCTGTATCCAGGTCATAGAGCAATGCGGAGGTAAAAAGATATTTTTCTCTTACATTCTTTGGTTTAATTATGAAACAATACATGCAGTTGAATTATCTTGATTTTTTTAAAGAATAACATACACTGGACCAGATTTGGCTTTATTAACAAATTTGATTTAAGAAGAGATATTCTGGAGATATTAAAGTCCCCAATACAAATCTTGAATTCATGTAGCATTCTGACACATTTTTACTAACTTTAAGCTATAATCCAGGATGGTGTGCATTGATAAGCAATGTGATTCTATGTGCTCTCCATACACTGCAGTCTTCCTTCCACAGGTTCTGGTGAGTCCACGGACACACTTCACATACTGACCTTGCTGAAGGACATCATGGGTACATTTTCCCTCAACAGTGTCAAGGCCGTGTGTGAGACCATCCTCAGGGTCATGACCCTCAGCAATGTGGTGAGTACCTTTTATCACTCTGTTCAGAAAGTAAACAACACTCTTATATTAAGTAATGATTTACCAGTAGTTTACTCTCAAGAAATATTTTCACAGTTCATGTTAATATCATGTTAGTCTTTATTTTTGCAGAATTGTATTTGCAGGGTAGATGTTATTCTATTCATTTTTAACCTGTTGTAACTTGATGATAGAAATAATGACCGAAAAGACCAAGATTTTGTACCTGGGGACCCCTGAATTTCCAGTCAGGTGCGTTACCAACTGAGCTATCTGGCACTAGCATTCAAACACTGTGCTAGATGATAGCTCAGTTGATGGAACATCAGACTAGAGATTCAGGGGACCCAGGTATGAATCCTGGGCTTGCTCTTTACAGTGTATTTCTCACATCCATTTACACTGTGATTGTATGCAAACTTTTGAATGATTTATTGGGGTGATTTTCTGTTGTAAACTTTAGAATTTGATCATGTTTATATACAAGTATGTTTTGCTCTTCTAAAGTCTTATATTGAAAAAAGGGGGAGGGGCTATTGAATGCATTTACTGCGAGCATACCAACTGTACATACTGTACATACATGTATGTGAGGAATATGTACCAGAATATAAGGTTATTTTTGTATTTAAGATTTAATCCTTTAAAGATGTAGGAAGATGTGCTTATATTTTTAAACTGCTTTGTGTCTTTCAGATGGTGACATCGTGTGGAATGAAGGCTCTGTATGGACTGTTCAGTGGGACTCCCAAACCAACCACTCTGAATGCTGAGCTGAATGCACAGATCATTACAGTCAGTGAAATAGCAAAGTGTTATACTGCCTTAGAATTATTAACGTTTGATAAACTTTCATCAGTCAGTTCCTGATTTTTTATGGAAATGTCTAGCCGTCAATTATCTGTAGAACTATATGACTAGCTGTCAATCATTCTTTGGTACTATTTTTAGGCTCTATATGATTACCAACCCTCAGATAATGATGTACAGCCCATGAAGGCATGGCTAGCTGTGATGGAGGCTGCACACAAAAACCTTGCAAGGTATACATAATACATACATTCATATCTTTTCGAAAGAAATAGGACACCAAGTTCAAATGATACGTCAAGTCAATCTACAGTTATACAGAATACATTCAAAACAGGCAATTCATGTGCAAGCAACCTGTACTTTGATCTCTGTTGTAACGGTGATACATTGACCTTTGACCTTTATTTCAGACTGGATGAGAAGTTGTGTCTGAGCCATATGCCACGAGTTTTCTCCATCTGTATGACCTGTATGCTCTCAGAGAGAATGGAGGTGGCTTGTAGTGCCACAAAAACCATGAAGGTTTGTGATTTTACCTGGAGAATGAAAATTTTAACTAACATCTAAAGTATTTTTCTTGAGAGAAGATTTGTTATTAGGAGCTTGTGGTAAAATGGTTAAAAATTAAATTAATTTTTTTTGGGGGGGGTATTTGTTCCCTTTCAGCAAAAATGGCAACAAACATTTTTTATGATAAATAAGATGTATGAAAATAAGAATGTGTACATGTAAGCTAGTTTCACATATGAATTTGAATAATTATAAGATTTGAATATACACGAAGTCTTCAGAAATAATGATTGTTCTTACTAATTTACCATTGGTCTTCAAAATGGGATTTTAATGAATCTTTGGTTGTAATAAAATTTGCAGCATTATACACGCTATATAAATAGTGCCTGTTTGGGAGGGTACCAGTTGAAATTGACACCCCGAGAAAACCATTGTCAACCGACGCGAAGCGTCGGTTGACAATGGTTTTCTCGGGGTGTCAATTTCAACTGGTACCCTCCCAAACAGGCACTATTTATTTTATTATACTGAATGTCTTAATTTTTATAGCAAACCGTACGCGCATAATTAACGCGCATGTAACAATTCGTTCTATCGGCCCGTTGCTAAGCGTGCGAGGGAGAGAGAACGGATTGTCAACTGCCTCTAAACCAATCAGATTGCAGTATTTAACATGAAAGTATAATAATTGAAATTGACACCCCTAGAAAAGCATTGTCAACCGACGCGAACTATTTATTTTATGATACTGAATGTCTTAATTTTAGAGAACATTTTACTGCTTTTATATAGAAATGACGTGATTTTAACGACGAACCGTACGCGCATAATTTACGCGCATGTAACAATTCGTTCTATCAGCCCGTTGCCAAGTGTGTTGCTAACGCTGAGGGTAATAGAACGGATTGTCAACTGCGTCTAAACCAATCAGATTTCAATATTTAACATGAAAGTATAATAAACATTTTTGTTTAAGGAATGTACTTGTAAGTGCATGTAATTGATTTGATTTTTTATTGCACGTTAGATGGAATAGCCTGTAAGCTTCAGTTGTTGTTTACTTGTATGAGTTGCTGAAGTTGTTGTTTACTTGTAGGAGTTGTTGAAGGCATGCCTGGCCCCTGCTATGGACGGTATCAGTGTATTAGTGACCTCAGCGCCATCTGGTGCTAACACGCCTCTACATAAAATTATCAAAGCCTTGGACACAGGGCTGGGGTACCAGTTTCATGCAGCATGGGGACTAGTCTTACAGGTGTTTGCAGTATTATTTGAGGTAGGTTGACGTTATCTCACTGTTCTTGTAATGGGGAGTGAAATTATTCATGTACATGTACAGCCAAATCTGGATATTTTAAACTTCATTGGAATTTGAAAAGACTGAGATAATCAAGGATTCCAGCTATTATGGTATCATTTAAAGATTTATAAAATAAAGAAGTGTTTGAGACTTCAGAATGACTTTGATCATGTTGATATAACTATTTATTTTTTATCTGCAGGTTGCTGGAAAAGAGTGTCCTTTGCTTTTCAAAAAGGTAAACTTTTGTGAAAAAGAGACTTTATTAACTAATGAAAAAAGATTGAAGTAAAGTAAAAAGGCTATCATCATCAAAAGACCAATGTAAAATGAAGCAGATTTACAACGGTATCAAGCCGCTTGATGCCTTTTATAACTAGACCGAGTCAATCAGTTTTCCCTGTCCATACACAGGGTGTGCTGTCCATTGCCAACCTGCGGGACAGTCCCAGATTTCCTTACAAAGCAGAGCTTGACCATGCTATCGGAGCGGCTGTCAAATATTTGGGACCACGGCACGTCCTGGAACCTGTGCCTCTCAACATCACAGGAGATGAGTGAGTAGCCGGCGTTAAACAGAGACCGAGGGTGGAAATAGTTCTATTCCATAATTTGTTGCCAAAAAAATATGTCATTATTTTCTTCATGTACTTGGCTTTGAGCTGGTGTAGAGTATACATTGGGTTCATTTAAGAAAGCAGTTTGATTTTCTTGTATATTACGGCTTTTTTGCCTCCTCTCATGAATAAAGGAACATTTAAGTAATTTATGTTAAATCTACATAATTATGTAGTATAAAACCACCAACAATAATCTCCCATAAAGATACATCATATCTGTGTTGGTGGACGTTTAAATATAGAATTACCAATGAAGAATTAATAACACGGTTGTCCATTATATAAATAGTGCCTGTTTGGGAGGGTACCAGTATATAAATAGTGCCTGTTTGGGAGGGTACCAGTTGAAATTGACACCCCGAGAAAACCATTGTCAACCGACGCGAAGCGTCGGTTGACAATGGTTTTCTCGGGGTGTCAATTTCAACTGGTACCCTCCCAAACAGGCACTATTTATTTTATTATACTGAATGTCTTAATTTTTATAGCAAATTTTACTGCTTTTATATAGAAAAGACGTGAATTCTACGGCGAACCGTACGCGCATAATTAACGCGCATGTAACAATTCGTTCTATCCGCCCGTTGCTAAGCGTGCGAGGGAGAGAGAACGGATTGTCAACTGCCTCTAAACCAATCAGATTGCAGTATTTAACATGAAAGTATAATAATTGAAATTGACACCCCTAGAAAAGCATTGTCAACCGACGCGAACTATTTATTTTATGATACTGAATGTCTTAATTTTAGAGAACATTTTACTGCTTTTATATAGAAATGACGTGATTTTAACGACGAACCGTACGCGCATAATTTACGCGCATGTAACAATTCGTTCTATCAGCCCGTTGCCAAGTGTGTTGCTAACGCTGAGGGTAATAGAACGGATTGTCAACTGCGTCTAAACCAATCAGATTTCAATATTTAACATGAAAGTATAATAAAAGATTTTGTTTGTTGTTTATTTCAGTGATGACTACACCTTTCCTCGTAGTTGGTTGATTCCAGTAATCAGAGACAATGTTGGACACACAGAGTTAGGGTTCTTTACGACCTACTTTCTCCCCCTGGCTGCTAAACTCAAGAAAAGATGTAAGCTTCTTCTGTGCACATTGAAAAGTTATCAAGCATATTTAAAATATCTAGTTGTTTAAAGAATACTACAATGGCATGATATACATGTACATGTATATAGATAAATGTTATGGTTTCTACACAAAATCAATTCCGATTTATACATGTAGGTTTAACAGTAAAACTTGCTTATATTCTCATTTGTGTTTGTAAGTCTGGGCTATGATTGTTGAAAGCTTTTTTTGTAACTGTTTGTGAATGGTTGTTTTGTTATTTTACATTTGAATAATTCTAGAATTTTAGAACTGATGTACAGTACCGATCAGACCCAACCAAACACCAGAGTAAACCCCAACTAAACCCTGGGTTTACTTTGGGGGTTTACTTGGGGTTTACTTTTTGAAAATTTGGGTCCACTCGGGGTTTACATGTACTTTGGGTTTACTTGGAAATTGCGTTTGAGGTCAACTGTACGCACTGAAGTGTGAAGGAGACCCGTCTTTTATCTTACTATCCTACTGACTGTAATTCCTGCCCCTTGTATATTCCGAATACACAGTTAGCGTCTGCTTTCAGGGGTATATTTCTGACCGGGTTTACTCTCTGTGTCCACTCTGGGTTTACTTTGGGTTTACTCTGGGTCCACTCTAGTAAACCCGGAGTAAACCCAGAAAGTAAACCCAGGTTTTATTCTGGGTTTACTTTCTGTTAGGTTGGGTCTGATCGGTACTGTATTATCAGTTTTTGGTGTATGATTGCTTGACAGCTTTGGAGGCGGAGTCGACTGGTAACCAAGTGGTGTGCAAGTCTTACGATGCTCTACAGAGGCAGATCTGGTCCCTTCTACCTGGCTTCTGTAACCAACCCACAGACCTCACACAGGTAACACAACCTCACACAGGTAATACAAACTCACACAGGTAACACAACCTCACACAGGTAATACAACCTTACACAGGTAATACAACCTTACACAGGTAACACAACCTCACACAGGTAATACAACCTCCACAGGTAATACAACCTCACACAGGTAACATGACCATACACAGGTAATACAACCTCACACAAACAACCTCATACAGGTAATACAACCTCACACAGGTAATACAACCTTACAAAGGTAACACAACCTCACACAGGTAACATGACCATACACAGGTAATACAACCTCACACAAACAACCTCATACAGGTTATACAACCTCACACAGGTAACATAACCTCACACAGGTAACACAACCTCACACAGGTAACATGACCATATATACACACTCACACATACAACCTCATACAGGTAATACAACCTCACACAGGTAACATAACCTCACACAGGTAACACAACCTCACACAGGTAACATGACCATACACAGGTTATACACACTCACACATACAACCTCATACAGGTAATACAACCTCACACTGTAACTCATGGTAATACAAACCTCAAACTGTAATCAACTAACAGACCTAACACAGGTAATACATCATGATTATCCTGTTGTTTTTCCAGTCCTTTAAAGGAATCTGTAAGATCCTTGGGTCGGCCATTAGTGAGCGAGAGGACCTGAGGGTGGAGGTCATGTCTGGCCTGAGGAAGCTTATCAACAAGAGCAAGGAGGATGGTGAGATTTCTGTTTTTTAAGATCAATATTTTTCAAGAATCTCAGATATTTTTTTCTCAGCGGGGATTTGTGGAAAAGATAAAGTAGCAAATATTTTGAGATAAATCAGAAATGTGAAGTTGAAAAAACCTATTTGCCAATGGTATCTTTGTTTAGTAGGATACCAAAGAAAAACTTTTTGAGAAATCTCAGATTTTAAAGGAAGAACTATGGTAATCAGTTCATACAACAAAGCAAGCTCTGTTACTGAGTTTTAGAGGAAGACAAGTATTTGGTTTTGATCATGGTTGCCATTTGCTTTAAAAAGCTCTTTCTAACTTAAGTTACATTGACTCTCTTATGCGGGAAATCACTTTTGTGTAACTCTACCTGAGATTTGAAATAGACTTGTTCTTTTAATGGAAATGCTAACTCAACAGTTGATAAAAATGTGAAGAACAATTGCAAGATGCTATTGATGCTATGAAAAAAAAATTAATTTGCAGAAGAGTTTGGTTACATGTCATGGATATTTATTTGGCATGTTCAGAGACAATTGCTGTATAATACAAAGTACATGTCATGGAAAAGACAAGATTCCATTCCAATATCTGGAATTGTTAGATGTACATGTAAGTCGGTGACAGAGTGCTGCTCTTACAATGCTCAGACATCTTTTGGAAATTTGATGAGGGAATTTTATTTTACAGAGGAGTGCAAGAAAGAGGTGGCAAGGTTTGCCAAGAACTTCCTGCCGATCTTGTTCAACCTGTTTACGACGGAACCAGAGAACACCAAGGACACGACACGATTGGCTGTCCTAGAAACCACCAAGTGCTACCTACAGATAGCGGACACCGCGGTATTTATTTTACAGTAGTAATGTCATCCATTCTTATGTAGATTCTTATTTTCGATTGACATGAGATTTAGCTGGTGGAATGCATGTACTACAATCTGTGTAAAACACTTATTAGCTTGTTTTGGGATTAGAGTTGTGTTGATCTCTTTTTCAGCTTGTGAACACATACTGTGATAAATGTAAAGAAAAGTTCCATGAAGAAGGCATTTCATCATTTAAAAGGTAGGATATAGTAATTCTTTTGTTTTTAAGTTAAGATGAATTCTCAGTTGTATACAGTGCTATTTTCATCAAATCAAAGTTAACGTTAAAGATACCACCCCCATTATTTGTCCTAATGTTGTTTATTTTGCTTTTAGGCAAGCTTTGCTGGATCTTCTTCTTGTGATGTTACCTCTTGTAGAGGAAATGCGGGTGAAGGAAATTTTCCAACTTGTGACACAGTTTCTTTCAGTGAGTTGAACTGTACAGTCCTTTACCAGATTTAGTATTTCTACTAAATAAGAGTTTTAATATTTTAAATGATTCAACAGTTTTGTGTTATTCACATAGTCTGAAATAGTGAAAGTTTTCATTAAATCCCATATTTTTGTACTGCTTCTGTGTTGATAGGTTATATACATGTACAAGGAATTAAGTCCAAGACACGATGTAGTAATCGATATCGAGGATATCTACAATATGGAATGGATATCGAGTTACTAATTCTACTGTATATTATAAAACTCAAATGCATATCTGTTTTAACTGTATTAACCATTCCATAGTACATTGTATTGATATCACATCGATATCGTTTTACCATCGTTAAAAACCATAATTATGAAGACTTTTTTTGTATGTTTTCATGTTCAGACATTTTACGTACTTATCTATAGAATTGTCAATATCGTGTTGGTTTAGCAGCTTAACATTGTCTGTTGATATTGTCATTTTGTGTATGATATTATCAATATCATCAATATCAATATCATCAATATCGACTTCAATATGGTCTTGCATTTTATAAATGTTGATATCAATGTTGATATTTTTGTATACGATATCGTCAATATCAACAGCAAAGTTGGTCTTGGACATGAATGGGTACAAGAAGTGATCTGGTGTACCTTACTTGTAGAACCTCCTTAATAGTACTATTTTCTGGTCTGTTTCTCCTACAGGACACAGACAAGACCTTACAGAAAAAGTGTTACCGAGTGTTAGAGGACCTGTGTGGGAGCCCCTCCCCCGCCTGTCAGGGGTTCCTTACCCAGAACCTCCCCGGTATCCAGGGGGTGCTGCTCCAGTCCCTCTCTAGTTCCAGTCCCTCATCAAAAGCGGTAAGATCCACCAACTCAATGCTTTAACATTCTGATTAGGTAGATATACTCTTTCAAGGGTTGATTTTGTCTCAGTGCTTATAAAATAATGTTTAAATACTCAATTCAAAGTTGAATTTGTCTCCTGACTTTTATAAATGTCTTTTGCATTTATTTGAACTTTATTATGCTACTGATACTGTAAATATTCTAACTGGTCCATTGAATGTGTTGGTGAATTCGGCAAAATAAAAAGAGGACAAATGCATGTAGATGTTTATTGTATAGAACTCTCTCATGTTTTTTCTCTTTCTCGTGTGTTCACTCTCTCTCTCTCTTTATATGTACATGTATTACATATAATTTTAAACTAGTGTTTTCAAAATGAACTTCAAGGTTAAATTAAGAGTATTTTGTTTCTTTTCCAGCCTCGCCTGCGCTGTTTAATCAACATATTCAAGTTATTGCCAGACGAGCAGAAGGACTTCTTGTTAGCTGTTGTACCAGAGGTAACTATCAATATCTGCTAGGCAATAGTCTCCTAGAGAAATCTGCCTATTAGAACGAATGTCAGGGAGTCTAAGCTGTGATGAGAAATGACGTTTAATGTATAAATCTCTATTGATGTTTTGGTAATTGTCAATGAATACCTGTATCTAGATATAACATTAAGATTTTATATTGATAGAGAAATAAATTGTCATTTTCTTTTAATAGAATTAACGTGTAAAAATTCAGGAAAAAGGTTCAGTGTAATTGTTTTTATTTGTAGAAAAGGATGCATTTTATAAAGAAATGTTTTAGGACAGGCAATCTTACAGAATAACTGCACATTGTTGTATTTCTCTACAAACTGTGTACATTTTAGGACCAGATAGTACATATATTGTGCTATCTAGTATCTTCTTACTTTTCCCTTGAATTTTTGACAGGCAATTCTGTGCACCAAAGAGATAGGAGAGAAAGCTCGCTCGGCATCATATCTACTGTTGGTGGAGATGGGCCGTGCCAAGATACGATGGAATAAAGATGAAAACGGTATTTAATGTTCAGTTGGTTTCTTCAAGCATAGAGCTTAGAAATGAAATTCATGTAGTAGATTTACTTGAGACAAGTAATCCATCAACAAATACCTAGTATTTACGTACAGGATTACACATTCATAATTATAACAGGTACTAGCTGTTTAATGTACTTGTTACTGTTCACTTGTATAACAGGTTTTTTTCTTTCTATGTGTAACAGGTTTTCATTTTATTGGGTTTATTGGGTGTGAAAGGTGTCCCTCCTCCTCAATAACAAGTGTTTTCTCATGAACAGGTGCCCTGGAGGACTACTTCCAGATGGTGATGGCAGGACTTGGGGGTTCCCCTCAGATGGTCAGCTCCACCTTGCTGGCTCTCACCCGCATTCTCTATGAGTTCAAAGGTCAGTGCCTGAAGATAGTGTGCGATTAAAAATAAATTGAATACTTGTAATAGTTTGTTATTCTGATGTTAAATGAATGCATTGAATTTTTGTAGGCTCTTCACAAGACTTAGTTCTCTTTAGCTGTTCAATAAGTTTATGAGTTGTAACATTATGCACCACAACATGTTAAAATGTACTTACATGTATATAACAATGTTACTGTCTACAGCCTCCATCCGTTCCTCGTTACTGGAGACGATCGTGGAGAACTTGTGTATATTACTGACGTCCAAGACGAGAGAAGTGGTCAAAGCAGCTCTAGGCTTCATGAAGGTCCTTCTCTCCGCCTACCCAGACACTGTGCTGGCACCACACTTAAAACAAATTGTAAGCTTAGCTCTTGTACCTTATCCACTCAAATAAAATCTCAAGTTACTGTAGATTCATTATTTTATGCGAGTACTTAATTCCGTGATTCAACAGTTTTGCATCAAATTGCGAGAATATAAAATCGCAAACGCCAAATATTTATCATTTAGTTCTGTCCAAAATTTAAAAGCGAGATTTTAAAATCTGCAAGATGTGCCTTCTTGAGATATTACACGAATATTAATTCCTTGCATTAAATTAGGAATCTACAGTATTCTAAATGTATTTTAAGAGGCACTGATTTTTTTTCTCGAGTTCTTATGAAAACCAGTTGGTGTTCATTAGGATTTTAACAGGATTTTACGCTGATATTAATTCCTTGCATCTAATTAGGAATCTACAGTATTCTAAATGTATTTTAACAGCCACTGATTGTTTTTCTCAAGTTCTTATGAAAACCAGTTGGTGTTCATTAGGATTTAAACATGAAGTAATCTTGTCTTACTAAATAGATATTTTAAATCTGGTAAAAAATCAGCAGCTGCTACTGTATGAGAACAAATTTGGATAATTGTCATAGGTCAGATACATGTATGCACTTGCTAATTTGTGTAAATCACTGTTGTATTTTTTTCCCTCATTTCTAGATGTCTAGTCTTGTGTCACAGAAAGAGGATTGCAAACACCACTTCAGGTTTAAAGCCAAGGAAATTTATGCCAAACTTATCAAGAAATTTGGGTAAAACTTCGCAATTTTATTTTACCTATTAACTACTTCATATGGGTACTTTCACATACAATTACGCAAGTTAAACCAACTACCATGATGCTCTCACTACTAGAATCATTTGCAAAAGCTTAACAGCAAAGGAGTGTTCAGTGATGGATTGTTGGCTAAAAGTTTTAAGCATGACGTGTTGGGAAGTTGTGTTAGAGCAAGGCTAGGTAGCTTGTTAATGATGAAAGTATATCATTAACAGTCAGACCACTAATACAACTTTATATCATTAGTGGATACTGTATCATTATAGGTTGTTACAAACTAGTGAACCTGTAATGCAATAGATTATATAGATGAACACATGAATACAGATTTTTTTAAGTTTGTACATTGTATATTCTTAAATTGATAACTGGTTCCAGGTATGAGACAATCTTTGGCCTCTCACCACCAAGTATTCACAAAGTGTTGGTGAACATAAAGAAGACCCAGGAGAGAGCGAAGAAGAAGAAGAAGGAAAGAGAGGAGGAGTCAGAAGACGAGAGTGATCAGGAGCACTTCAAGTCCCAACCAGAGAGGTACATTGTGCATGTATTAGGCCAAAAAAAATTATTGATTTGTTTCTCAGGCACCGCCGCATCAGCAAAATTATCGCCACATCAAACTTTTTTATCGTTATTTTTCCGGAATTTTCATATCTTATCATTATTGGTTTTCTCTATTATAGAATCAATGTAAACAAACGCTCAGAATAAATGCTTTTCTCTGTAAGTGAAAACGTGATTATATATGACATATCTGCCCAGTGACCAACCTGGGGGGGGGGGGCGACTTGAGCTAAATACAAGTATATGTAAATATAAGTACTCGCTTTGTGGTCGGTAACTTCGCCAGAATTTCCTCAGAAAGAGAGGTTGAAGTCACCCTGTATTCTGAGTTAACGATTGTGAAAATTAACCCCAAATGCAATAAAATGATAATTATTTAATCCAAAAGACATTTTCATAGCCTAAGTTAACCCCTGTTGTGATTAATAACTAGCGACTATCTTATCTTTAGAGGTTGATGCAACCACATACTCGTGATACTGTGCACTGAAAATTACAACCGATATTTATAACTTTAGTTCTGATATTGCAATTAGTTGTTAACTTTTAATTAGTTAATAACTCTGCCAAATTAATGCTAAAATAATCATTAAACCGTTTGTCTACAGTTATCTTTAAAATTAAATAGATTCATTACATGACGGTTGTAATTGGGTCAAAGGGTTGGACTAATACCTCAAAAATACACAAAAGTACATAGACTGATTTTATTTGTCATTTAGCTAACACAATTACAAAATATTTCATTTGTAAAATGTATGAGTACACCTAATAAATTAGATTTAACAAATTGGATAAGTTATTAAAATATTTAGGAGTTGTTTTATTTTTAATTGACTTGCTTCTAATCTAATTTGAATTAGGGTTGAATCTGTGTATACAGGTATTATCATTAGCATCATGCCAATGTCAAAGAATGGAAGTCTACCTGATTTCTCAAACTTCTCCCTATTTTTCTGTGAGGGAGAAGTGAAGTCTCCCTAAAAGTTTACCCAAGCTACATGTAGGTTGGTCACTGTTAATTAAGACTACCACTGAAATGTCTCCGTTATCTGCAGAAATTGAGGCCTCTGTAATATTGCCTGGTAGCAGGAATAAAGGACAATTGTATTGTTTGAGAATTTTATGATGACTAATTTATTTTCCCTTGATTTCTGTCATGTTCCCCAGGCACTGAAGATCAATAAGAAAACACCCCAAATGAATAATTTTTATATGGCAAATTCAACTAGTGAAATGCCATAAGAAGTCCCCTATTTCAGTTCAGAATTGTGTTATTTCTGTAGACAGGGAAGATTGGCTGCAAAAGGAAGCAGGGGCATAAACCATTTGCCCATGTTTGTTCATCTCCAAAAACTCATCCTTTGAAAATGAAACAGAAACAGTTTAAACTTAAAAGAACAAAGCAAATATTTAAACTTTGCCAATGTATCAGCTTGATAAATATCTGGTGATGAGTACACAAATAAATCATACAAGATGGGTTACCGTCATTGTAAATTGTGTCTCTAAAAAACAAAAAAACAAAAAAAAAAAAAAAAAACCTGCCTGCCTCATCAACATTTCAAAATTTTGGCCTGAGATACTAATGATTAATTTTTTTTGGCCTTAAATCCTGTGTATTAAAGTTTTTTTTTTCCTCAGCGTTTGATTCGTCGATTTTTATCAAATGATCCTGTTATAAATTCTTTAATAAACCTAATGCTTATAACCTTACTATATATATAATTAAAATAAAATTTCATCACAAAATACAGGTTTTAAAATGTGCAACATTGTGATGTCATTATACATGTAGTGACATCAATACTGATGTATCGTGAGCCAAATATTTATAATTATATAATAAGACAATTATGGCCTTTCGATATCCTTCATCCTCGTTAGATACATATTTAAAAACATGTATTAATCTCATGAAAAAGCTATAACTGTATATAGTATAGAATAAAGGTATAATTGTAAATGTGAATTTGTTATAAGTGTGTCCAGTGCATCAATATTAACTTCATCAAGATTTCTGTCAATCTCTCTCTTTGAATACAAACAGCATGGATGAGCTTCTGAGGGACACTGACTCTGAGGAAGAGGGAGAGATGAAGGGGGCACGCAAACCAAGGGACAGAACTCGGGCTAAACTGGCCTGGCTACAAGAAGGAGGGGATATCATGGACTTCCTGGACCCCAGTGCCTCCAAGAAAGTTCTCGGTAAGTCACAGGAAATGCTGTGTTTTAAAGGGGAGGGTGTATTGTTTTAGGGGTTTGAAAACACTGGTATTAATAAAAAGAGGCAAGTCCTATGTAACAAACAAAAGACAAACATTTCAATGTAAGATTAACTTGGAGATTCAATTGATTAAAATAAATATCAATTCCTTGTAGTTAATTACGATGTTTTTTATCCATATTGATAAAGTGGACATGCATTTAATTGCACATGATCTTGAAAAACAATTGAATGCTGTCATTGATGTTTGCAACATATCATTGATAGCCACAAAGCCAGGAGAAAAGAGAGAACAAAAGACAAAGAAGAAGGAAGCCGAGTTCAAGACAGCCCCAGATGGACGACTGATCATTACAGAGTCGAGTGATGAGGAAGGTATGAAATCAGGGTCACACAGACTCTTGTTGGGTGCTAGAAATAGTGACAGACCAAAATAATATCAAGGTCATATGATATTTTGATACCGCGAAATATTGAACCAGGGTTCAATATATTGTGCAATATTATGAACCTGGGTTTCAATATATCATTGCGAAATATAGAACCCCCATAAAATATTGAACCCCGGGTTCAATATATTATAGCCGCGATTTATTGAACCCACCTATAATTTTTATTGCTATTGGAGAGGGGGTTCAAAATATTATGGCTGCGATATTTTGAACCCCCCTCCAATTTTCATTGCTATTTGAGATGGTTTCAAAATATTATGGCCGTGATATTTTAAACTCCCCTCTAATTTTCAGTGCTTTTGGACGGGGTTCAAAATATTATGGCCGCGATATTTTGAACCCCCCTCCTATTTCCAATTCCCATTGGAAAGGGGGGTTCAAAATATTATGGCCAAGATATTTTGAACCCCCCTCTAATTTTCAGTGCAATTGGAAAGGGGATTCAAAATATTATGGCTGCAATATTTTGAACCCCCCTCCTATTTCCAATTCCCATTGGAGAGGGGGTTCAAAATATTATGGTATATGGTATCGCGATATTTTGAAAAAAAAAAAAAAAACCTCTATTTTTCAGGGGGGTTCAAAATATCGCGGCCATAATATTTTGAACCCCCTCTCCAAAGGGAATTGGAAATAGGAGGGGGGTTCAAAATATCGCGGCCATAATATTATATTTACATTCCAAATATTTTTTGCATGTAAAGTGTGTGGAAAGATACAGCAGTTATAAGACCGTAACACACACAGGGTACTCAAAGGTTTAAATGACGAGTTTTATTATGACGTTACAAACATTGAACGCTGTAAATTGCAACATCACAAGCGAGAATCAAAGTTCACACTTGTGTTGCTGTTACAGTGGCTCTTCCACTTGAACTTGCCCTTAGGATAAAACAGAAATTTTGACGTATAAATCACATTTGCAGACAAGGCAAGAAGTTAGAAAAATATAAATATAAGCATTAAATCATTATTTTTTTAAAGATATAGTCTCATAACTGCAGCGGTGTGTGCATACAAATTGAGTAATGCGCTAACTGATTCAATGCTAATTTGAACCCCCTCTCCAATGGGGATTGGAAAAAGACAGAGGGTTCAATATATAGCAACCATATTTTGAACCCCCTCTCCAATAGCAATGAAAATTAGAAGGGGGTTCAAAATATCACGACCATAATATTTTGAACCCCCTTTCTCCAATGGAAATTGGAAATAGGAGGGGGGTTCAAAATATCACAGCCATAATATTTTGAACCCCCTGTCCAATAGTATTGAAAATTAGAGGGGGGTTCAAAATATCGCAGCCATAATATTTTGAACCCCCTCTCCAAAGGGAATTGGAAATAGGAAGGGGGTTCAAAATATCGTGGCCATAATAATTTGATCCCCCTCTCCAAAGGGAATTGGAAATAGGTAGAGCGTTCAATATATTGCGGCAATAATATTTTGAACCCCTTCTCCAATAGCATTGGAAATTAGAGGGGGGTTCAAACAAAATATCGCGGCCATAATATTTTGAACCCGGGGTTCAATATAATTTGGGGGGGGGGTCAATATATTGCAGCGATATTTTGAATCCGGGTTCAATATATATATCGGGGGGTTCAAAATATTATATGACACACTCAGGTACTCTTTATCATATTAATCGGTGTCTGGATAAATACGTAAGAATGAAATAAACTCAGAGTCATACAAACTGTTTATCATGTTTTGGGTGTCTTGGATGTATAAGCATGTGAGAATGAAATGAAATCAGGGACAATCTTTCCACTCCCCCTTCTAAAAGAATTGTTCATAAATAGGAAAGTTTTATCCATGTAATTTATATGATAGATTTCCATGAAAATGCCTATACTGGTTCTTGCCAAAGAACATTTCTTCACTAGATACATTTTATCTATGTAGTATTCTGATTGATGACTACATGTATGAAACTGTTCTTGTGTATATATTAGATACAGATTTCATTATCATTAAATATTATTGCAGAACCTGAGAAAATGGCAGGTGATGACGAGGAGTTAGATGACTTATTGAATGCCATTGAGCAAGGTGCAGGGAATGTTAAGGTAAATAAAGAGACCAATTTATTTCAAAAGTGTTTAATGCACATACAAAAAACTCCTGCCATATATAAATCTTTTAACATGAATCATTTGTGTGACAGAAAACCAAGAAGAGGAAAGTGGAGGATTTGGGGTCTGATGAAGAAGGGCCGGCACCCAAATATAAAGGTATTGTTTTGTGTGGCTCTCCTAACTAATGCTATTGTCATTGTTTTATCAATATAAATTTTAAAAAAGGTTCAGGATTGAAATTTTATTTATTCATTTTTCAAATGATTGGAATAGGTTATCTCTCTTTTTTTTTCTTAATTTATTTTAAATACTTTTAATTATTGTGAATAACATACAACATAATTTTTATATGGTAAAATAGTCAAAAATAGTAAACTCTTGCGAAAAAAATCAGCATTTAGTAGTATTTCGTGAATACCAATATCTATATGGTTAATCCAAGTAATCTATATTTTTCTCAGCTGGAGGTGGGGGCATACACAGACCGATTGCGAAGGCCAAGCGGTCGGCTCCTCATGACCCGGCCAGTGAGTACCGAGCCAAGAAAGCCGGAGGGGACATCAAAAAGAAGGGCAAGCCGGACCCTTATGTGTACCTCCCACTCAACTTCCAAGCTCTGAACAAGAGGTAAAACACTTGATGCTCCACGGCATGGGATGACTATTGGATTATTTGATGCAATTGACACAAGAAATTTGATAGAAAAGTTCTCGTACAAAGTGTCTCTTTTTCTTTGATACTGGCAATTGATAAACACAAAATCTCATCTTATATTAGTGTTGCAAAATTACATGAGATATGTCGTCGTTAACTTCATAAGCTGTTGTGTGCATTTTTTATTCAATTATTTTATTATAACAATTGTTTATTGCAGCTGTTCGGATTTAATTTAGAGTTTTATTTTGTGCTATTTTTTTTTTAGAAAAAAGGCAAAGATGACTGGTCGATTTACAAATCTAGTGAAAGGAGCAAAAAAGGGGGCTAAGAAGGGAGCTAAAAAGAAGAAGATGTGATCAATATTAGGACATCCACACCCTGTGTTATCGCTGGATTGTTATCTGTTGGTTCCGTTTTCATTGGCTATCAAAGCAAGATGCTGCTTTGTTCAGTATGTGTCCTTGCATTTGTGATTGAAGTCAACATGCGGACTCTACATTCTGAACAATTAAGTTGTAAAGAAAAAAGTTGATGTTGATAATTATTCCATTTGAAAAATGGCTATTTGACATGGAAAGAAAAAAAGATTGAATTGTATTAAAAGTTACGATATTTAAATGATATTTCAATATTTATTTAATATGTATAATATTATCATTTAGTTAAATTACATTTACATGTAATTGTGGAGTGAGTTAGCCTTACAGATTTTCTCTGATAGACTGTTGAAAAAATTAGAATATTGCAGAAAATAATCATGGGTTTTGTTCAAGTGCTGTATAAGACTCAGTCTTCTTTCTCTGCACATAAATCTTTTTACAGTATTTCTATGTTCATACTTTTGTATAGTTAAAGTTGCTTGCGCATTTATTTCACAAAAAACAGTATATTACATGTATGTTTTTACACAAATAAAATAATCATTAACATCATTTTAACCCAAATACACTTTCAGTTCTTTGAAAATCCATATTAATAATTAAATGAAGCTACAATACTTTCAGACACATTATTTACAACCAACTTTGAAGGAAATAAATGCATGTAAACTATATTGTGTACAAAAAAGCCAGTGAAAAAATAGCTAGAATTAGTAAATAAACTAACAACACACATTGTTTGAAATTTATGAGACACCCTGTATGTTCTTTGTTCGGACAAACGAACTCAAGTTTTTAACACCTTAGCTAAAAGTTTTATTTAGAAAACACAGACACAATGTTATCAATGGATTAAAAGCTGATAAATGAATAATGAAAATCACCCTGACCTATTCACACGGATAAGGAATTAAATTTGACAACCTCTCTCTCTGAACTAGAGTTTATAACATGAATCTCATTCTACATATATCTTATTTATGAAAATTCCACGTTATTAAAAGCTTTATTACTTAAAAATGAAAATTCCACGTTATTAAAAGCTTTATTACTTAAAAATGAAAAGAGGAACACTCTGCACGTATATGAAATCTGTAATATTATATTTTGTGTATTTTCGCCAGGCATAAGACTTAGGTCATAAACAGAATGCATGGACACTCAAATAAAAAAAATTCTATAATGCTTTTTAAAAAACTTTTTGATTACTTTTATCATTTCGTGAATACTATAACTATAAAACAGAATTATGCACCATACATTGATTATAATTCATATTTTAATGTTTAATAAATAAGCATAACTCGGTTTAAAATGATAAAAGTTAATAAATAATAATGAATTTCAATGTTTTATTTTGAATTCATGTATTGCAATATTTACACTGAACCAATTTATTCTCAGTTGATTAATTGTAATATTATAGTATTAGTCCTCTAGCTGTAGCTATTTTGAAGATACGAGTTATGCCTCTTGGCGTGTTAAATAAAATATGTAACTTCATCATATTCGTACAACGGTGACATAATGTTATACAACTTTTATTTCTGTTAGTGTAAAAAGGCATAAGTATTTCTTTCTGTTTGTATAAGTATCTTGCATTATTTCAATTATATCAGAGCTTACATTGAATAATGTAATGAAGAAAGTTCAATGAAAAGGAAAAGCCCTATAGAGCTACAGATTCTATCG
The DNA here is from genome assembly GCA_020458035.1 of Magallana ariakensis. Taxonomy (NCBI): domain Eukaryota; kingdom Metazoa; phylum Mollusca; class Bivalvia; order Ostreida; family Ostreidae; genus Magallana; species Magallana ariakensis. The sequence goes on from CM035819.1 coordinate 11,883,577, forward strand.
ATGGGGAAAATTAAAATTCAAAACAAAAAATCTCCCACCTCGCAGAAAACATTTTTCTTCAATTTACATAAAAAAAAAAAATCGAATTAACAATGAGTGTGCCCCCTGACTGTTTTGAGAGCATGTAAAAACTGGAAGTGAAAATAAGGAAATTATAGTGAAATTGATGTTACAGGTATACGCACACACACCCTCCCAGGGATTAGGATTTTTATGGTTTGCGAATTTTTTTTTTGAAATATTTGCTTGTCAAGATTTTTTGGATGAGGCTGCCCCCCCCCCCAACTTAAAAAAAAACGATGCTAAGTGCATGCCTGTTTCCAAAGGGGTGAGGAGTGTTCCGATGAGTATATTTCTTTCCCAGAGGTTCCGACGCCTATTTACGGTAACTTAACTGTTAATCTTATACGTTTTGATTACCCTAGTGGGGGGGGGGGGGTGGTGGTTCCAGATGATCTGACCCACCCTCCCCTCTAGATCTGCGCAAGCAGTTAATTTTTATTCATCTCAAATTTAATACATATTTCTGATATATTAAAAGCTAGTAATTGACTGCCTTTAAATCAAATATGATAACTAACGTTACACCAACTTTAATATGTAACGTTAAATGTTTTGTTTAGTTAATTTTGTAAAGGAAAATTCTAACAAGAGGCCCATGGGCCACATCGCTCACCTGAGGAACAATAGGTATGATAAACTCAGCTTAATGGAGTCATAATACAAACTTTCTGGACAATGTACAATAAAACATGTAGATCCGGTATTAATAAAATCCATTTTACCCCTGGATATTCTTATGTTTATAATCATTTGTCCCTTTTCTAACAGGATGATTTTATAGTCATATCACATGTTGAGTATTGCAGTTCTCAAAAAGATCCTTAACAATTGTTTATATATGGGATAAAAACTTACATCAAACTCTGAGCCCCTTGTGAGGTCGAAGAATTGTCCAGGGGCCAAAGTCTAAACAATTACAAAGAATCAGTTTCTGAGAAGAAGATTTTTAAAGATTTACTCTATATATTCCAATGTAAAATTTTGACCCCCCATTGTGGCCCAACCCTATCCCCGGGGGTCATGTTTTCACAACTTTGAATCTGCACTACTTGAGGATGCTTCCACACAAGTTTCAGCTTTCCCGGCTGATTCGGGGCTATGTTAAGGCTGCCCGAATTGATGTGTAGAAAGTCACTTGTCTGAACTTCATACGATATGACGTCATAATTAACTTTGACGTCACGATCTGCATTCCTTTTGATACGGTTCTCAGGGAATGTATCGTAAATCGTAACGAAATTAGTGAATTTTACTGAACATTATAAAACCACTTGATTCCTTTACATGGACGCTGTTTTAAATACTAGTATTACTAAATTCAATATTATCATAACTTAGTATAAAAAAATCGGCAGTTTTAAAGCTTCGTATTGGGTAAATGACTATAGACCCGGCCTTCACGATAACTGCGGTACTGCTCTCTTGCAGGGCAAATTGATATACTTTGCCGAAAATTTAGTAGGTAGATAATTAATTGACGCAAATGAAAGAGTTGACGTTACGTCATATTTCACCAAATTATTCATTTTGCCCTGCAAAAGAGCAGTACCGCAGTTATCGTGAAGGGGCTAATTTATAAACTAATGGTTTGGAGACTCACCCTGCTACGTGTAAACTAATGAATGGAGATACTTTTATGCATGTAAAAAACAGCTTGGCGCAAGTGAAAGAGCAATACAATCTTTGTATTTTTTTTCTCGTGAAACTGGGAGAGAAAATAAGTACCAATGTGAATCATGCTGTGGGAAACCTACCAATTTACCTAATGTTGTGTAAATCGAGCTTAAAAAGTAAAAATGTGCCTAATTTCAATGATGGGGCAAAATGTTTTGACAATATTTCAAATTAACGAAATATTTATATGAACCCCCAGCAATAACTGCAAAATACATTACTTATAGAAAGATTTTTCATAAAAATATATTTGATTTAATGTCTTTTATCACTTGCGCCAATGCAATTTATAAAGATTTATAAAGATCATACGCTGTGTTAGGAAACGCACGTCACGTGCTTAAGAACAACATATGACGTCACAAATATGCATCATATATATTGTTGGATATCGCTGTTAATAAATGTAACAAAGATTAATTTAAAGAAAATCGCCCGGTTAAAGTATTTTTTTGGTAATTAAAACAGTATCGTTTTCCGATATAAATTTAGCTTCGGACAGCCTTAACACAGCTGCGTAGTTTCTGAGAAGAAGATTTTTAAAGATTTACTCTATATATTCCTAGTATGTAAAACTTTGACCCCCAATTGTGGCCCAACCCTACCCCCGGGGGTATCATGATTTTCACAACTTTGAATCTACACTACTTGAGGATGCTTCCAAACAAGTTTCAGCTTTCCTGGCTGATTAGTTTCTGAGAAGAAGATTTTTAAAGATTACTCTATATATTCCTATGTTAAACTTCGACCCCCCATTGTGGCCCCACCCTACCCCCAGGGGTCATAATTTTCACAACTTTGAATCTTCACTATACTCTGTCCCGAGTTTTTGCTTCCACCACTTTTCGCTTGAAATTTCGGTAATAATAAATACCTTTGTGCTCAAACTACGTTCATCCACTAATATGAATAATGTCTAGATTATCTGTTTTGAAACGCCCTCTCTACCGCTTTAGGTTTCAATACACATCCCAAAATAGAAAGTCTACGGGGATTTTGCATTGCATCAGCCATTAATAAGCCCAATCTAATTAAAATTAGATCTTTGATCCGCTCCTATTAAATCGCTATACACAATTAAAATTAGATCTTTGATCCGCTCCTATTAGATCGCTACACTTTGTGTAGCGATCTAATAGGAGCGGATCAAAGATCTAATTTTAATTAGATTGTTAGAAGCCCGAATGATAACGTTGAAAAATTGCACGAGGTGTCCCGAGTACTTCCGAATGGAGAAAAGATTTAACATTGCCCATTATAAATCTCCGTAAGAAATTTGTTTTCGTTCCTGTAAACTTTTGTTAGTGGAAAAAGATAATTTGTCAAAGAAGATATCGTGGATATTTTTCATTTCATCGATTTCAACAGCATTTCTCACAGGTATGTGTATTTTTATTAAAAATCATCAAAAAGTGATGGAAGCAATAACTTGGGACAGACTATAGTACCTGAGGATGCTTCCACACAAGTTTCAGCTTTCCTGGCCAAATGGTTCTTGAGAAGATTTTTTGAAAATTTCTCAAAAAGTTTCAATAATTTATAATTATCTCCCCTTGAAGAAGGGCATGGTCCTTAATTTTCACAACTTTGAATCCCCTTTGCGTAAGCCGGGGTGATTTATGCCAAGTTTGGTTGAAATTGGCCCAGTAGTTCTTGAGAAGATGTTGAAAATGTGAAAAGTTTACGGACATACAGACGCCCGCCCGTCCGCCGCCCGACGACAGACAAAATATGATCAGAAAAGCTCACTTGAGCTTTCAGCTCAGGTGAGCTAAAAATAATTGGAGGGGGGGGGGTTACTGTACATTTCAAGGTCGGGTTCGGGGTACAATTACGAAAAGGTACCTGTCGTCTGGAGGATGCAGATGGACATGTTTAAAGACTGGTACTTTATACACATATAGGGCTATATTTATATATTGTTATGGCTTATTTTAAATTTTAACATCGTGCAGTGTCATTTACACAAAATCCCTGTGTGTTGTTGTCATACATGTACTCAGGCACAGCAGTCAGAATTAGGTCTACATGCCTTTATATAAAAAAAAAACGAACGTTTCGATCAGAGACATATATAACATATATATATTATATATGTCTCTGTTTCTGATAAAGATGAAAGTTATTATATAAACTATTAAACATGTAAGCCCTTCAAAGATACGTTTCTTCTTTGAATCATGCACACTTCTTTGAAACAAGATGATAACACAACATGTTTTATAATTGTATATTTCATGTTTCTTTGAATCACTACGACAATTAGTTTCAGTTTGAAGGCATATGCGCGGATCCAGAAAGAATTCCCAGGGCGATCCGAGAGATAAAGATGTTTGCCGGGAGGAGGGTGGATGGGAAGTGTGAGGCATATTTTAGGTAACTTTACAATGTGAATTTAAGAAGTTTGAAATTGTTTAGGGTAAGTTCGTCAGGAACACCCCACGTCGCCCATCAGGGTGATCAATGGATGAACAGAATATTATGTTCTATTAGACTTATGGGAAAAATGTCTGAGAGAGAGAGAGAGAGAGAGAGAGAGAGAGAGAGAGAGAGAGAGAGAGAGAGAGAGAGAGAGAGAGAGAGAGATGTACTTGTTAGAAACTATAAATTTAATCAATCATAAATAGATATATAATTTTGTTTGATTCACAAAACATTATTTCTCTGACTAAAGTTTTATTGATTAAAACTCACAAAATCCATACATAGCATAATCATGTATTAAAAAAAACATATACTCGTTGTCTAAATACATTTTCAGGAAAACAGCTGATCAGATCAGGAAATTAAACACTCAAAGAAAAACCCAAGAAGGACCTGAATATTTTGGATGTTGATTTTCTGAAGTTTTGAACATTCAGCAGAGAAAACAAGACTGCTAAAAAATCACACACCACCACTCTAATTCTTAAGATTTAAATTAAGGTAAGTAATGATCGATAATTAGCTAAGACAATTTGAATTCTACTTGGGTTAATATACCTGTACCACTCCTCTTTATAAGTAATGAGCCTCAGTCCCTTTGTGGCCTCGCTCCATTGCTGGTAAAGAATTGAGTGCTACACGTCCATTAACCTTCGTCATTAAAACATGTAACAAAAAGTTTGTTCAGATATATAAACCATATGTAAGTTAAACATATAGAGACCATTACCTTGTTTCATAATAAAAACAAAGACTGTTTGACATGTTATAGATAAACTATCATCTTGTATACATCTAATGATGAAGAGAGTTTGCATGTTTATAATAAATGTAATATGAATATTGAGTCATTTAATATACTGGTACATGGTAACAATTACATAAACACAGCCATTTTGTTTACATATACTTTACAAGTATAGCCAGTCTACATGTAATATGAAAAAAACAATTTAAATTGTTTGCATAAAAATTGTTAAAATGCACATAGTTTGATGACATACAATATAATTAAACACATGGAAACCTACATGTTACATATATATAAATACAGTCAACAATTTGTTTACATCTTATAGATACGGTCAGGTTGTTTACATGTGATACATGTCTCATAAGAGATATGTAGGCAGCGATCATTGTTAAAAATAAACTTACATGACCCGATAACACAGATAATATATATTTTATCTGTAATGATAAACACCTATACAATGTAAACACACACAGTATTCTCATCTAATGTAGATGGTATATTCAGGAGTAATGTAAACAGTTTGTTTACTTGTAATATCTACACACAGTATGTAATTTATACTTGGTTCATTTGTTTACATCTAATTGATACAGTTCATTGATTTACATGTAATATTGTATTTTCTTCACTTTACCTGTGATGTTCTCAGCCACAAAGAGGTTGTCCCTGGTGTCCACACATAAACCCCATGGATACTGTAAATGACAGTTGTCAATGTAGCGGAGGAACTGTCCGTCCTGATCCAGGATGTGGATACTGTGGTTGGTAAAGTCTGCTGTCAGGATCCGACCCTGGCTGTCTGTTGTGATGCCGCGTGGATAGAATGATCCCTTGGTAGTAGAGGGAGGACCAGTGTAGGTAAACCGGAGTTTCCCGGCCTGATTGACCACCACTACTGCACCGGCTCTACTGTCTGACACACAGATATCTAGGTTCCTGTTCTCACTGATGTATTTAATGCCACCAGATGAATAGAGAGGTTGTCCTTTGTCACCGTACTGAATACTTTGTTTCTCTGTGGAGCCAGAGTAACACACAACTTTTGTTTGTTTATCATCATCACTGTCCATGACAACCAGGAGGTCACCAGAGGAGGTACTACAGACACCCCAAGGTCTCCACCCCTGTAGTCTGATCACTGTCTGTATCTGTGTATTCTTCACTATGTTCACAGTGCTATCACTGTAATCAGTATAAACTAGATCCCCACTCCTTGTCACTGCTATGTAGTATGGACAGATAAATGACTTGCTTTTGATGGACTTCACTAGTTCCCCTTGCATGTTGAAGAGTTTTATCATGTCGTCATTACCACGCGTCCAAATCTCTGTATCGTTTAGACACGTCACACCATATAGTCCATTCTTATATCCTGTGTCTATAGCTGTGATGACCTGAGGTACATCCATCAGTGACCGGTCTGGGGGAGAGGAATCGGCTCCCTGGGGCGGCATGCTGTAGTCTTGTTCCTCTGTTGTAAAAGATAATGCTGACAGAGAACCAAACTGTTCAGTCAGCTGATCTGTGTGGATTTCCTGAGGCCTAAAGTTTGGTAAGGACACTTTGAGTTTAGGAGGCAATCTTCTGAATTCAGCATTCCTGGATTTGTACTCAGAGACAAGGCAGACATCTTTGGAGTTTAGTAACTTCTTCAGTTCAGCAATGGTCTGTGTGATTTCAGAAATGGTGCGTGTGATTTCATCTTCCTGTTTATTCAGGACGACCAGGTGTTTGGATTCCATTTCCTCTACGTTAGATTTCAAGTTTGTGATAATGGTGTCTATTTCTCTGTGCCAGACTTCTCCTTGTTTGTCAATTGCTGTTGTCAATTTCTTGGAGTTTTTACTCAGATCAGCTCTCTGCACTGGGATGTTAGATGCAATCTTTTTGTATTTAGGATAAATGAATTTTTCCAATTCTTGCAAGTCTTTTTGCAACTTTTCCGTTTTGCTTTCAAAGGTTTTAAGAATGTCAACTTGTGTATGTCCTAAATGTTTGTTAGAAGAAATACATTGTACACAGATAGGAATGTCACATTGTTCACAGTGGAGTTCACATTGTTTGGTGGGGTGTTTCCTACACTTGGGATAGTCCAGAGTGGTTAAGTATTGTTTAAGTGGCACCACTTTATGAACTTTAGAGGAATCAGAGAAATGTTTCTCTACACAGTCTTTACACAGATGTATATGACAAACTTCACAGTACATGGGGGCCACAGAGTCCTGACACAGGGTGCAGCGTACAACATCCTGGGCGCTGTTCCAGGGGTCCATGGTCAAGGATTCTTTTCTTTACTGTCTAGGGGGATGGACATTTATCTGAAAAGAATTTGGAACTTTGTAAATACATGTATTGTCAAAATCTCAAAGATCTATTATTGCACAATTCAGATGTGGGATACTCCCAATTAGAATTGAAACGGGGCGATATAAGGGGGAACCTCTCGATGAAAGAATATGTAATTTTTGTGTATTAAATGAAATAGAAGACGAGAGTCATTTTCTGTTGAATTATAAAATGTATTCTTATTTTAGAAGGGAATTATTTAATAATAATTTTGGATATAATCCAACATTAGTAATGTCTAATTTAGACTGTATTATTCTTCTACTGTCAAATTTTCCGAGACAAACCTCTAAATATTTACTTGAAGCTTACCTTTACAGACAATCATTATTGTATAAAAAACGCAATGCGTAATATGTGTATATATGTTTTAATTGTATTTGCAGTGACATATAGGCCAAATGGGCCAGGAGTTTCATTATTTATTTTTTATTACATATTTGTAATTAATTTGTTATAACACATGTCACTATAATAAATTATTTCCTTACTTACTTACTCACTTACTTACATGTATTGTTAAAATTACATGAATAGTATTAATGTAATATACATCAAAATCAATTCTATGCAGTACTTACATGCCATATATAAATTGATACCATTTCATGCTATTGTTTTTGTAGGTGGAACTTATCTATCAACAACAGTTTTAATTAATCTATATGTTTATAACTTGATAGAGTCTATAAAACTGTCAGATTAATTATAAATAATAAGTCACTTGAAGAACTTACTGAATTCAAATCCGCTGGTAAACAACCAAACGTCGCAATCCAACATGGCGGGTTCTGGGTGTTTAATCTTTGTTCCTGGTCTCCCAGCTACCCATGGGATTTAAAGGCTGCAACATTCTCTGTCCACAATCTACATGTAGATGACAAATTGTTGTACTTGGTCAACACAATATGGTTAATTATATAAGATATTGGTCAATATCATACAAAAAAAACCCAATTATTCCAAAATAGTTACCAGTACAATTGTACATTTGTAAGGCCTCAATCATTAATATATATACATACACTAGGCTACATGCAGTTCCTCTACTTCCCCTCCCCCTGAAAAAATAATTACCGGTCATAGAAAGAGATATAAAAAAAACCCAGTTGATATAAAAAAGTCATACCAGCATGTTCAAAGGCTACCAGAGATTACTTATACGAACAACTTCAGAACTACAATGTTATATACTGTTGAAAAACTTCAAATATCCAACATGGCAGGTCGCAGGTGTTTATTGTTCCTGGTCCACCTACCTGTACAGGATCACGTGATTCAGACGTAAATGTCAGGTACAAACCTGTAATATGACAAGGACAGATAAATCAGATATCCGAGTACTCTCAAATCTAGGTCACACATTGTTAAGGTTTAAACGGAAACAGCATTCTTTTGTTTGATGAAAACAGAGAAACAGTAATAAACATTTGGTTTAGATTCTTTATTTTTTTTTTTTAAAACATGCATCCCATCTATAAAAAACATTCTGTAATTGTGTGTGTTGGAGGAGGCCCCGAGGGGGATGTATATAGGAATATAGGAATCACACTGATCCATCCGTTTTTAGAAAAACCATTTTGTATTTAAAAGCTTAAGGTTACTCTAAGTTACTCTTTATCTGGGAATGTGTTAAATAGATTTTTAAAATGTTTTCCAAGGTCAAGTTTTAAAGGTCAAGGACATGAGTTAATTTAAGTTTCTTTTGAAGAAGACCCGCCAATATAAGGTCTTAATTCAAATCCCTGCCTCTCTATTAATGGCTTTAAGTTCTGTATATGATTTAAAATATCTCTAGAGGAACTTGAACAGTAAAGGATCAATTTACAACCATGCATGCAGCAATTTCCTCTGTAAAAAATGATGGTGTGGTGTAATGGTGCACACATTCTATTGAGAGTGAAGAATGGGTTCAAATCCCATCATCAGCATTAACATAAAAAGAAATTATGCATTTGTGTCCAAATAACATTATAATGCCCGGGGATAGGGTGGGGCCACAATTCAATGAGGGGGTCAAGTTTTACATGGGAATATATAGAGAAAACCTTTAAAAATCTTTTTCTTAAAAACTATTAGGCCAGCAAAACTTAAACTTGTGTGGAAGCATCCTCAGATAGTGTAGATTCATGTTTGTTCAAATCATAATCCCCGGGGTATGATGGGGCCACAATGGTTGGGGGGGGGGGGCTCGAATGTTACATAGGAAGATATAGAGAAAATCTTTAAAAATCTTCTTCTCAAAAACCATTTGGCTAGAAAAGCTTAACTTGTGTGGATTCCGAAGGGGGGGGGGTCAAATTTCTACATTGGAAGATATAGAGAAAAATTTCAAAAAATCTGCTGGAAAAGCTTCAATCTAAAAAGCAGTACCTTGTGTGAAAGCACGGGTTGTGCAGAGAAAAGTTTAATCAAACCATGATTCCCCAGAGAAAAGTTGGGCCACAAAGTTTGGGGTGGGTGGGGGGTTTATACATGTATATCTTCTTACAAATACTAAAACAACAAAATGGGCTTGGTATTTACCATAAGGATACGTGGATAAAAACGGGCAGATCTTAAAAACATTTTGAGCAAGATCTACTGTTCTTAGTTGTCAAGATATTTTGATTTTGATACTGTAATGCTGATTTGATGAGAGTTATGCCTATTATTGCTCAGGTGAGGGATGTGGACCCTAGGCCTCTTGTTTTAGGTACAATGTATGTCATATGTTGGGATTTATTTTTTTACAAATCAGACGTTAACTTCTGTATATTTTTAGCCTAATTTTCAAACAAATTTTTGCAACAATTAACTTGTTTTTCATATTTTGACTATCGCCCGCACACAAGTCGTACGCTTGATTGATCTCGGCTGTGCACCTATCAACTGCATCTAGGGCAAAATTATGCAAAAGTTTGGTTTTCTCCGCTTTCATTCTGCAGGGCGTGACCTTTAACAGTTTTTCATCTCTTTTTATAGATTTCCTGATACTTTCACACAAATGTCGTGTATCCAGGTAATGTGTCGGCTCGACCTTGTAAAGCCCATCCTTGAAGAGGGACTCGGCAGCCCGACCAGCTGAGCTTTCTGGATCAGTGGTAACTGCCTTAACTTCAATGCCGTCTTCACAGAGAAGTTCGGCCATTCCCTCCCTAGCCCAGGTAAACTCATCCCCTATAGTGTGCCGCATGGGGAGGTTTGCTCCGCATTCCCCTGGACTACAACAGTGGTTAAGCAGATGCCTCATCCTGTAAGTGCTAGGCTTTGAGCATATTTTATTTTTCGTTACTAATTTGATAATTTGGTGTTTTTTGGTTACATTTTCAGCAACAAAGTACACTGTGCAGGGACTTACGGGATGGAGCAGGAGTGTTAGTGGAAAGCAGTATTTTCCTCATTCCATCGTTACCAAGGGGTGTTTGGCTCAGCCCGACCTGAAGAGAGTAATTTAGGGTTGCCGGTTTTGTACCAGGTGCACTGGTCTCTACTTCCTTAAACAAGTTGTGTCTCTTGGACGTGAAGGGACACGCATCACACTTGAGGCCCATCCTTGTGGCAAGTCCCCCCCTTTCCTCGTTGGCCAAGTCCCAGGTTAGATTTCCACTGCAGTCCGGACTCTGCTCCTGGTGGCTCCGAAAAACTTTGTTCCACATGGCGGCAGTCTTTCCCAAGTGGAGCAGTCTGTGGGAATCTTCCTCTGCTCTACAAGATTTGTAATTACTGTTCACTAAGCATGTGAATGTCTGTGTTGTGAGGATGGTGAAAACTGATTTAAGAGTTAACCCCCTTAGACTAGATGTAAATTTTGTTGATTTTTAATATCAATGTATTTTTGCATATACTAGCTTCTTCAATTCCAATTTTTTTGATAAAGTTGAGGTGCATGATTTATGAATGCATGTTTCATCACTCCTGATTACATAAAATTACATGTAATTAAATGTAAAACCTGACAAAATTGATGTAGTGTTAGACAGTCCAATTAAATTGACATTAAAGTGATTAAATGTATAATAAGAGGTTCCATTGGCCAAATCTAATGTTAAAATTTGTTTTTTATGTATTCTAGTATATGAAAAAATGACTTACTGCTCCGGGTTCTGGTCTTGCTGAGTTTCCATTTCACTTTTAAGGGCACCATTTCTTTCCTCTCAGATGCAGAAGGTGGGTTGACTCGACCAGTGACTTTCCATCATTTCTGGTGATACCAGGTAAGTCAGTCAGCTGGCAACTTTCTTTCCCCTTGTTATGAAGTACATATTTTGGTTTGAATCCACAAGAATGCCCTTCTTAAACTTTGGCATGATTTAAATAGAGCCAGCTTTTTTGAATGCTAGTTCCAATTTTCTTACTAATTGCTGATGATGTTTCACACTAGGTAGACTAAGCTGTTATGCTGTATCCAAAAATTGGGCTATTGTTTACCTGTGAATGATTAATGTGGCAAAAGAGGGGGGCACCTGCTATTATTTTAAGCTCTGCCATGTAGGGGGGTGGTAAAAGTTTTATCCCATATATTAACTGCAGGGGGTGATAGATAAGGGATGGTTTGATCATCATCAGGTTTCCAAATAGTAAACAATTTATAAGAGTACGAGGGTCAATCAAAAAATATGAAGACAATGTTGCTGTCTTTCATATATTATTCATTAAAGTCATAACTAACGGATTGATGTATGCAACAATACTTATTTTATTGATATACAAAGTTTCATTCCATTTAATGAAAAGGTATTTTTGTTACACGATTTTAAAATCAACATGTTTTGTCACCACAGCGCAGGGTAATGTTGAAAACATGACGTCAAGATAACGCAAGCACAGTTTATCAAATTATCCACTCTTTATATCACCCTGAGTCTTTTTTAGCTTTTCACCATACAATTTAAATCGGCACTTTATCACTTGACATCGAATTTGTTCACAATTGTTCGAAAATAATAAGTTAGTTCCTCGGAGTTTTCTTATTTTTTACCACGTCTCTTCATTTACAGTAAGACAATCTCTGAATGTCAGATGACGTTGTTTATTTTTTGATCAAATATTTACACTAGATATTCTATTCTCTTTCGTACTGTTTGATGTTCAAAATACATTTACCACAACCCCCTCAAAATGTGGTAGAATACGTAAACACAAATGTGCAAATAATTTTTGACTTATAATATTTTTTCCACCACTGAGCATTTTCACAGTTTTTATCGGCTTTTTCCCGAGCTAGTAGATCCATACGGTATACTTTACGCTGCGCTGTGACGTACGACGACGTCAATCTTTTTGTTCAGTTTTAAAGAGGACTATATGTCTTTTAATTAATTACTGATATTTCGTCAACAAATCTATATATCCCGTTATTTTTTGGTACATATAGAATATCAATAAAAAAATTTAATTTTAGGTTTCAATATTACATGTAGTTGGTTTTAAGCCCAATTTATGAAGATTTTACTTTCAACATAATATGATTTATTGTTTACAAAATGCAAAAGTTTGACCTTGCGCCGTTTAGTTTACTAAATTTAGTAATAATATGACGTTAAATAACATAGCTATGGCAAAGGTCTTCGTATTTTTTTATTGAAACAAACACGTTCATTCAAGTTTTACATGTATTTTATTTGTTACAGTCATCAAAAAGCAGTAAATTCATCTCCGTTCTCACTGTCAGTCCACTCTCATCACTGCATTTGCCGAGGGAGAGAGCCTCATACTCGGATGAGCACAGCATACATATCGCTCAAGTTCCAGGACAAATATTTCGCACACAATGAGAGGTATGTTTAAGGTTCACGAAAAACCCAAATTCTGAGGTGAGTAAAATGATGAGTATACTCAAGAAAAGAGGTAAGGCTTCTTCTGTGTGCATTGAAAAGTTATCAAGCATATTTAAAATATCTAGTTGTTTAAAGAATACTCATTGGCATGATATACCGGTACATGTATATGATAAATGTTATGGTTTCTACACAAAATCAATTCCAGCTAGTGTTTATAGGTTTAACAGTAAAAATTGCTTATATTCTCATTTGTGTTTGTGAGTCTGGGCTATGATTGTTGAACGCTTTTATTGTAACTGTTTGTGATTGGTTGTTTTGTTATTTGATATGAATAATTCAAAAATAATTTTAGATGATTGTGATGTATTATCAGTTTTTGGTGTATGATTGCTTGACAGCTTTGGAGGCGGAGTCGACTGGTTACCAAGTGGTGTGCAAGTCTTACGATGCTCTACAGAGGCAGATCTGGTCCCTTCTACCTGGCTTCTGTAACCAACTCACAGACCTCACACAGGTAACACAACCTCAGCTCACAGGTAATACATAATGATTATCCTGTTGTTTTCCAGTCCTTTAAAGGAATCTGTAAGATCCTTGGGTTGGCCATTAGTGAGAGAGAGGACCTGAGGGTGAAGGTCATGTCTGGCCTGAGGAAGCTTATCAACAAGAGCAAGGAGAATGGTGAGATTTCTGTATTTTAATTAAGCTCAATATTTTCCGAGAATCTAAGGTATTTTTTTCTCAGAGGAGATTTGTGGAAAAGTTATACATGTAGTAACAAATATTTTGAGATAAATCAGAAATGTGAAGTTCAAAAAACCTATCTGCCAGTGGTATATCTTATATATAGTTTGTTTAGTAAGATGCCAATGAGAAACTTTTTGAGAAATCTCAGATTTGAGAAGAACTAATCAGTTCATACAACAAAGCGAGCTCTGTCACTGAGTTTTAGAGGAAGACAAATATTTGGTTTTGATCATGGTTGCGGTTTGCTATAAAAGCTCTTTTTAGTTAAGGTACATTGACTCTCTTATGAGAGAGATCACTGTGTCTCTTGTATAACTCAACCTGAGATTTGGAATAGACTTGTACCTTAAATGAAAATGCTATTTAATAACACAACAGTTGATGAAAATCTAAAGAGAAATTGCAGCTATTGATGCTTTGAAAAAAAAATTAATTTGCAGAAGAGTTTGGTTACATGTCATGGGTATTTTTTTGGCATGTTCAGAGACAATTGCTGTATAATACAAAGTACATGTCATGGAAAAGACAAGATTCCATTCCAATATCTGGAATTGTTAGATGTACCGGGTACACGTAAGTCGGTGACAGAGTGCTGCTCTTACAATGCTCAGACATCTTTTGGAAATTTGATGACTTGAGGGAATTTTATTTTACAAAGAAGTGCAAGAAAGAGGTGGCAAGGTTTGCCAAGATCTTCATGCCGATCTTGTTCAACCTGTTTACGATGGAACCAGAGAACACTTAAGGACACAATTTACACGATTGGCTGTCCTAGAAACCACCAAGTGCTACCTACACATAGCGGACACTGCGGTATTTATTTTACAGTAGTAATGTCATCCATTACTATGTAGGTTCATATTTTAGATTGACATGAGATTAAGCAGATGGAATGCAATGTACACTTGTACTACAATCTGTGTTAAACACTAAACAACCATTTCTTAGCTTGTTTTGTGATTAGAGTTGTGTTAATCTCTCTTTCAGCTTGTGAACACATACTGTGATAAATGTAAAGAAAAGTTCCATGAAGAAGGCATTTCATCATTTAAAAGGTAGGATGTAGTAATTCTTTTGTTTTTAAGTTAAGATGAATCCTCAGTTGTATACAGTGCTATTTTCACCAAATCAAAGTTAACGTTAAAGATACCACCCCCATTATTTGTCCTAATGTTGTTTATTTTGCTTTTAGGCAAGCTTTGCTGGATCTTCTTCTTGTGATGTTACCTCTTGTAGAGGAAATGCGGGTGAAGGAAATTTTCCAACTTGTGGCAGAGTTTCTTTCAGTGAGTTGAACTGTACAGTCCTTTACCAGATTTAGTATTTCTACTAAATAAGAGTTTTAAAGGGGCATGGTCACGATTTTGGTCAAATTCTATTTTTATGTTGTTATTATTTACATTGCTTTAGAAATGCATTTCTAATGATCAAATAAAATTTGAGAGTCATTCATAGAGTTATAAGCAAGATACAGGGCTCACATTTCTTTGTCATGTAAACAAGGCTCATGCCCTGTTTTTGTTTACATAGGTTCAATATACCAGTAAAAAATCTTTTTCCAGCTTATTTGTCTATCATTTTATTTATTTCAAGCATAGATAAACATTTCCTAACGTTTGACACATTCGTTTTAGGTTTAAACCTGAAATTTATATTTCAACGTTTAAAATGTAAACAAACGCTTTGTTTACATAGCGAAGAATTTCAAGCTCTGTAACACTCTTATAACTCAACAAATGACACTCAAATTTTGGTTGCTTATTTAAAAAGCCTTTCTGAAGCATTGTAAATATTAAAATCGGAAAAATATTTTTTGACCAATATCGTGACCATGCCCCTTTAATATTTTAAATGATATCGATTCAACAGTTTTGTGTTATTCACATAAATCTGAAATAGTGAAAGTTTTCATTAAATCCAATATTTTTGTACGCAGCTTCTGTGTTGATAGGTACATGTACAAGGAGTTAAGTCCAAGACACGATGGACGTAGTAATCGATATCGAGGATATCTACGATATTGAATGGATATTGAGTCACTAATTCTACTGTATATTATAAAACTCAAATGCATATCTGTTTTAACTGTATTAACCATTTCATAGTACATTGTATTGATATCACATCGATATCGTTTTACCATCGTTAAAAACCATAATTATGAAAACTTTTTTTGTATGTTTTCATGTTCAGACATTTTACGTACTTATCTATAGAATTGTCAACATCATGTTGGTTTAGCAACTTAACATTGTCTGTCAATATTGTCATTTTGTGTATGATATCATCAATATCGACTTCAATATGATCTTGCATTTTATAAATGTTGATATCAATGTTGATATTTTTGTATACGATATGTCAATATCAACAGCAAAGTTGGTCTTGGACATGTATGGGTCTAAGAAGTGATCTGGTGTACCTACTTGTAGAACCTCCTTAATAGTACCATTTTAGTGGTCTGTTTCTCCTACAGGACACAGACAAGACCTTACAGAAGAAGTGTTACCGAGTGTTAGAGGACCCTCCCCCGCCTGTCAGAGGTTCCTTACCCAGAACCCCCACGATATCCAGGGGGTGCTGCTCCAGTCCCTCTCTAGTTCCAGTCCCTCATCAAAAGCGGTAAGATCCACCAACTCAATGCTTTTATCATTCTGATTAGATATACACTTTACAGGGTTCATTTTGTCTCACTGCTTAAAACATGATTTTTAAATACTTTATTCAAAGTTGAATTTGTCTCCTGGATTTTATAAATGTCATTGCATTTATTTGAACTTTGAAATACATGTATTATGCTACTGATACTGTAAATATTCTAACTGGTCCATTGAAAGTGTTGGTGAATTCGGCAAAATAAAGAGAGGACAAATACATGTAGATGTTTATTGTATAGAACTCTCTCATGTTTTAGCTCACCTGAGCTGAAAGCTCAAGTGAGCTTTTCTGATCACGTTTTGTCCGGCGTCCGTCTGTCCGTCTGTCTGTCTGTCCGTAAACTTTTTACATTTTCAACTTCTTCTCCAGAACCACTGAGCCGATTTCAACCAAACTTGGCACAAAGCATCCTTAAGTGAAGCCGATTCAAGTTTGTTAAAATGAATACTGTATCATGATAGCTGGTTGCTACTAACTAATGATCTTTTGATGCAATAGATTATATAGATGTACACATGAATACAGATTTTTAAAAGTTATTATATATTCTTAAATTGATAACTGGTTCCAGGTATGAGACAATCTTTGGCCTTTCACCACCAAGTATTCACAAAGTGTTGGTGAACATAAAGAAGACCCAGGAGAGAGCGAAGAAGAAGAAGAAGGAAAGAGAGGAGGAGTCAGAAGACGAGAGTGATCAGGAGCACTTCAAGTCCCAACCAGAGAGGTACATTGTGCATGTATAATCTTATGTATCAAAGTTTTTTTTTCCTCAGCGTTTGATTCGTCGATTTTTATCAAATGATCCTGTTATAAATTCTTTAATAAACCTAATGCTTATAACCTTACTATATATATAATTAAAACAAAATTTCATCACAAAATACAGGTTTTAAAATGTGCAACATTGTGATGTCATTATACATGTAGTAACATCAATACTGATGTATCATGAGCCAAATATTTATAATATAATAAGACAATTATAGCCTTTCGATATCCTTCATCCTCGTTAGATACATATTTAAAAACATGTATTAATCTGATGAAAAAGCTATAACTGTATATAGTATAGAATAAGGGTATTGTAAATGTGAATTTGTTGTGTGTCCAGTGCATCAATGTTAACTCCATCAAGATTCTCTCAATCTCTCTCTTTGAATACAAACAGCATGGATGAGCTTCTGAGAGACACTGACTCTGAGGAAGAGGGAGAGATGAAGGGGGCACGCAAACCAAGGGACAGAACTCAGGCTAAACTGGCCTGGCTACAAGAAGGAGGGGATATCATGGACTTCCTGGACCCCAGTGCATCCAAGAAAGTTCTCGGTAAGTCATAGGAAATGCTGTGTTTTAAAGGGGAGGGTGTATTGTTTTAGGGGTTTGAAAACACTGGTATAAATAAAATGAGGCAAGTCCTATGTAACAAACAAAAGACAAACATTTCAATGTAAGATTAACTTGAAGATTCAATGGATTAAAATAAATATCAATTCCTTGTAGTTAATTACGATGTTTTTTATCCATATTGATAAAGTGGACATGCATTTAATTGCACCTGATCTTGAAAAACAATTGAATGCTGTCATTGATGTTTGCAACATATCATTGCAATATTTTATGAGGGTTCAATATATTATGCAATATTATAAACCCTGGTTCAATCAATCACTGCGAAATATTGAACCCCCATAAAATATTGAACCCCGGGTTCAATATATTATAGCCCCAATATATATTGAACACCCCTCTAATTTTTATTGCTATTGGAGAGGGGGTTCAAAATATTATGGCTGCGATATTTTGACCCCCCTCCTATTTCCAATTCCCATTGGAGAACCCCCATAAAATATTGAACCCCGGGTTCAATATAATAATGGCCGCGATATATTGAACACCCCTCTAATTTTTATTGCTATTGGAGAGGGGGTTCAAAATATTATGGCTGCGATATTTTGAACCCCCCTCTAATTTCAATGCTATTGGAGAAGGGTTTGAACCCCTCTCTAATTTTCATTGATTTTTGACAGGTGGTTCAAAATATTATGGATATTTTGAACCCCCCTCCTATTTCCAATTCCTTTTGGAAAGAGAGGTTCAAAATATTATGGCCATGATATTTTGAACCCCACTCTAATTTTCAGTGCTATTGGAAAGGGGGTTCAAAATATTATGGCTGCGATATTTTGAACCCCCTTCCTATTTCCAATTCCCATTGGAGAGGGGGTTCAAAATATTATGGTCGCAATATTTTGAATCCCCCTCTATTTTTCAGTGCTATTGGAGAGGGGGATCAAAATATTATGGCAGCGATATTTTGAACCCCCCTCTCCAAAGGGAATTGGAAATAGGAGGGGGTTCAAAATATTGGGGCCATAATATTATATTTACATTTCAAATATTTTTTGCATGTAAAGGGTGTGGAAAGATACTGCAGTTATAATGCAATAAATACTGCAACTCTTACATGCAAAGAATTAGATTGTAACACACACAGGGTACTCAAAGGTTTAAATGATGAGTTTAATTATGACCTCACAAACGTTGAGCGCTGTAAATTGCAACATCACAAGCGAGAATCAAAGTTCAAGCTTGTGTGGCTGTTACAGTGGCTTTTCCATAAATTTGAACTTACCCTTAGGATAAAACAGAAATTTTGACGTAAAAATCACATTAGCAGACAAGGCAAGAAGTTAGAAAAATGTAAATATAAGCATTAAATCATTCATTATTTTTTGAAAGATATAGTCTCATAACTGCAGCGGTATGTGCATACAATTTGAGTAACACGCTTATTTTTTGAAAGATATAGTCTCATAACTGCAGCGGTGTGTGCATACAATTTGAGTAACACGCTAAGCCGTGATATTTTGAACCCCTTCTCCAAAGGAAATTGAAAATAGGAGAGGGGTTCAAAATATCGCGGCCATAATAATTTGAACCCCCTCTCCAAAGGAAATCTGAAATATGTTGGGGGTTCAATATATCGTGGCCATAATATTTTGAACCCCCTCTCCAATAGCATTGAAAATTAGAGGGGGGTTCAAAATATCGCGGCCATAATATTTTGAACCCGGGGTTCAATATTTTATGGGAGGGGGGGGGGGTCAATATATCGCAGCGATATTTTGAATCCGGTTTCAATATATCGGGAGGTTATATATTATAATATTATATAACACCGGTACTCTTGATCATCTTAATCGGTGTCTGGATAAATACGTAAGAATGAAATAAACTCAGGGTCACAACAACTGTTTATCATGTTTTGGGTGTCTTGCATGTATACATCATGTGAATGAAATGATATCAGGGACAATCTACCCACTCCCCCTTCTAAAAGAGTTGTTCATAAATAGGAAAGTTTTATCTATGTAATTTATATGATAGATTTCCATGAAAATGCCTATACTGGTTCTTGCCAAAGAACATTTCTTCACTAGATACATTTTATCTATGTAGTATTCTGATTGATGACTACATGTATGAAACTGTTCTTGTGTATATATTAGATACAGATTTCATTATCATTAAATATCATTGCAGAACCTGAGAAAATGGCAGGTGATGACGAGGAGTTAGATGACTTATTGAATGCCATTGAGCAAGGTGCAGGGAATGTTAAGGTAAATAAAGAGACCAATTTATTTCAAAAGTGTTTAATGCACATACAAAAAACTCCTGCCATATATAAATCTTTTAACATGAATCATTTGTGTGACAGAAAACCAAGAAGAGGAAAGTGGAGGATTTGGGGTCTGATGAAGAAGGGCCGGCACCCAAATATAAAGGTATTGTTTTGTGTGGCTCTCCTAACTAATGCTATTGTCATTGTTTTATCAATATAAAATTTTAAAAAAGAGGTTCAGGATTGAAATTTTGTTTATTCATTTTTCAAATGATTGGAATAGGTTATCTCTCTTTTTTTTCTTAATTTATTTTAATTACTTTTAATTATTGTGAATAACATACAACATAATTTTTATATGGTAACATAGTCAAAAATAGTAAACTCTTGCGAAAAAAATCAGCATTTAGTAGTATTTTGTGAATACCAGTATCTATATGGCTAATCCAAGTAATCTATATTTTTCTCAGCTGGAGGTGGGGGCATACACAGACCGATTGCGAAGGCCAAGCGGTCGGCTCCTCATGACCCGGCCAGTGAGTACCGAGCCAAGAAAGCCGGAGGGGACATCAAAAAGAAGGGCAAGCCGGACCCTTATGTGTACCTCCCACTCAACTTCCAAGCTCTGAACAAGAGGTAAAACACTAGATGCTCCATGGCATGGGATGACTATTGGATTATTTGATGCAATTGACACAAGAAATTTGATAGAAAAGTTCTCGTACAAAGTGTCTCTTTTTCTTTGATACTGGCAATTGATAAACACAAAATCTCATCTTATATTAGTGTTGCAAAATTACATGAGATATGTCGTCGTTAACTTCATAAGCTGTTGTGTGCATTTTTTATTCAATTATTTTATTATAACAATTGTTTATTGCAGCTGTTCGGATTTAATTTAGAGTTTATTTTGTGCTATTTTTTTTTTAGAAAAAAGGCAAAGATGACTGGTCGATTTACAAATCTAGTGAAAGGAGCAAAAAAGGGGGCTAAGAAGGGAGCTAAAAAGAAGAAGATGTGATCAATATTAGGACATCCACACCCTGTGTTATCACTGGATTGTTATCTGTTGGTTCCGTTTTCATTGGCTATCAAAGCAAGATGCTGCTTTGTTCAGTATGTGTCCTTGCATTTGTGATTGAAGTCAACATGCGGACTCTACATTCTGAACAATTAAGTTGTAAAGAAAAAAGTTGATGTTGATAATTATTCCATTTGAAAAATGGCTATTTGACATGGAAAGAAAAAAAGATTGAATTGTATTAAAAGTTACGATATTTAAATGATATTTCAATATTTATTTAATATGTATAATATTATCATTTAGTTAAATTACATTTACATGTAATTGTGGAGTGAGTTAGCCTTACAGATTTTCTCTGATAGACTGTTGAAAAAATTAGAATATTGCAGAAAATAATCATGGGTTTTGTTGAAGTGCTGTATAAGACTCAATCTTCTTTCTCTGCACATAAATCTTTTTATTTCTATGTTCATACTTTTGTATAGTTAAAGTTGCTTGCGCATTTATTTCACAAAAAAACAGTATATTACATTATGTTTTTTACACAAATAAAATAATCATTAACATCATTTTAACCCAAATACACTTTCAGTTCTTTGAAAATCCATATTAATAATTAAATGAAGCTACAATACTTTCAGACACATTATTTACAACCAACTTTGAAGGAAATACATGTAAATGCATGTAAACTATATTGTGTACAAAAAAGCCAGTGAAAAAATAGCTAGAATTAGTAGATAAACTAACAACACATGTTGTTCGGAATTTATGAGACACCCTGTATGTTCTTTTTTCGGACAAACGAACTCAAGTTTTTAACACCTTAGCTAAAAGTTTTATTTAGAAAACACAGACACAATGTTATCAATGGATTAAAAGCTGATAAATGAATAATGAAAATCACCCCGACCCATTCACGCGGATAAGGAATTAAATTTGACAAGTACCTCTCTCTGAACTAGAGTTTATAACATGAATCTCATTCTACATATATCTTATTTATGAAAATTCCACGTTAAAGCTTTATTACGTAAAAATGAAAAGAGGAACACTCTTATTGATTATCCTAGTGGGGGGGAGGGTGGTGGTTCCAGATGATCTGACCCACCCTCCCCTCTAGATCTGCGCAAGCAGTTAATTTTTATTCATCTCAAATTTAATACATATTTCTGATATATTAAAAGCTAGTAATTGACTGCCTTTAAATCAAATATGATAACTAACGTTACACCAACTTTAATATGTAACGTTAAATGTTTTGTTTAGTTAATTTTGTAAAGGAAAATGCTAACAAGAGGCCCATGGGCCACATCGCTCACCTGAGGAACAATAGGTATGATAAAATCAGCTTAATGGCTTTCTGGACAATGTACAATAAAACATGTAGATCCTGTATTAATAAAATCCATTTTACCCCTGGATATTCTTATGTTTATAATCATTTGTCCCTTTTCTAACAGGATGATTTTATAGTCATATCACATGTTGAGTATTGCAGTTCTCAAAAAGATCCTTAACAATTGTTTATATATGGGATAAAAACTTACATCAAACTCTGAGCCCCTTGTGAGGTCGAAGAATTGTCCAGGGGTCAAAGTCTAAACAATTACAAAGAATCATCTGGCTGATTAGTTTCTGAGAAGATTTTTAAAGATTTACTCTATATATTCCAATGTAAAATTTTGACTCCCCATTGGGCCCAACCCTATCCCCGGGGGTCATGTTTTCACAACTTTGAATCTGCACTACTTGAGGATGCTTCCACACAAGTTTCAGCTTTCCCGGCTGATTCGGGGCTATGTTAAGGGGAGACAGGACGTTGCAGTGTAAAATTATTTGTCGATAAAATTTTTTAATTGCTTTTCTTAGCACGTTTATATTTAGATGTCCACTACAACATGCATCATTTTCATGACTACTTTCTTACCTTGCAAGGGAGATA
The DNA here is from genome assembly GCA_020458035.1 of Magallana ariakensis. Taxonomy (NCBI): domain Eukaryota; kingdom Metazoa; phylum Mollusca; class Bivalvia; order Ostreida; family Ostreidae; genus Magallana; species Magallana ariakensis. The sequence goes on from CM035819.1 coordinate 11,906,605, forward strand.
TTTTGATAGGAATTATCCCCCTTGTCTGTCATGATTTTTTTTAACAATTTCAATTTTCTGCAATAAATATTTTATTTGATGGAATTTATTTGCAAATTATATTAATTAATTTTAAGAATATAAACAAATTTCAAAATCAATTACAACATTGGCCTTTTTACATAGCAATATCATACTTTTATCAAAATATTGCTCAAATCAGCGCTTCAAATTTTGAAGTTTTTGATTCTAAATTTGAACAAAATGTGATGGCACAAAAAAAACTGTCAATTAATTTTTGAACAAAATTTCATATATCAACCTTAGCATGCGCTTTATTACTTATAAAATTTTCATGGCCACTTTCTTGCCATTCAAGAGAGATACTACAATAGAAATCACCCATACCCCTTATTCTGGAATTATGACCTTTTGTGACAATTTCTGTTTTAAACGATCAAAAAAGTAATGCATTATTTAGATTTATCAATTAACATGAATGGATCATTATCAGAATATATACCTGATTATATTAACCGCTTATGATTTTATACATTTACATTTCTAAAGTTAAAATTTTAAATTTTAAATTCAATATTATCATAACTTAGTATAAAAAATCGGCAGTTTTAAAGCTTCGTATTGGGTAAATGACTATAGACCCGGCCTTCACGATAACTGCGGTACTGCTCTCTTGCAGGGTAAATTGATATACTTTGCCGAAAATTTAGTAGGTAGATAATTAATTGACGCAAATGAAACAGTTGACGTTACGTCATATTTCACCAAATTATTAAACTTTGATACTCATGCTTATACTGACTAAGTCATATTTCCTAACCTCTTGCTCACGTGAGAAAGTTGAACTTAGAAATATTAATCTACCATCAATGTATCTGTATAGCCTGTTGCTTATGTGAGCAATTCGGATAGAATCTTGCTCATGAGCATCGAAGTGAGCATTATTTTGCACATGTGCATTTTGGTTAGTATTTTCTTCCCTAACAGAGACTAACAATCTGCACATGAGCAAAATGAATTTCTACCTAATTTGCATACATTTCTTACTAGATTCTCATGTGTTTCTCATGAGCTGCTCATGAGCATTTGTTAGAATCTTTGGTACGGGAGTAAGTTAAACATATAGAGAGCATTACCTTGTTTCATGTTAAAAACAAAGACTGTTTGACATGTTATAGATAAACTGTCATCTTGTATGCATCTAATGATGAAGAGAGTTTGTTTATATGCAATATGAATATTGAGTCATTTAATATATATGGTAACAATTACATAAATTAACACAGCCATTTTGTTTACATATACTATACAAGTATAGCCAGTCTACATGTAATATATAAAAGAAACAATTTAAATTTTTTGCATAAAAATTGTTAAAATGCACATAGTTTGATGACATGCAATATAATTAAACACATGGAAACCTACATGTTACATGTATATTAATACAGTCAACAATTTGTTTACATCCAATAGATATGGTCCGGTTGTTTACATGTGATACATGTCTCATACGAGATGTGAAGCCAGCGATCATTGTTAAATAAAACTTACATGACCCGATAACACAGATTATATATATTTTATCTGTAATGATAAATACTTGACGTATAATATAAACACACACAGTATTCTCATCTAATGTAGATGGTATATTCAGGAGTAATGTAGACAGTTTGTTTACATGTAATATCTACACACAGTATGTAGTGTATACTTGGTTTATTTGTTTACATCTGATTTATACAGTTAATTGATTTACATGTAATATTGTATTTTCTTCACTTTACCTGTTGTGTACTCAGCCACAAAGAGGTTGTCTCTGGTGTCCACACATAAACCACATGGAACCTGTAAATGACAGTTGTCAATGTAGCGGAGGAACTGTCCGTCCTGATCCAGGATGTGGATATGGTGGTTGTAACGGTCTGCTGTCAGGATCCGACCCTGGCTGTCTGTTGTGATGCCGAGTGGATCAAAGGATCCCTTGGTAGTAGAGGGAGGACCAGTGTAGGTAAACCGGAGTTTCCCGGCCTGATTGACCACCACTACTGCATGGGCTCCCCAGTCTGACACACAGATATCTAGGTTCCTGTTCTCACTGATGTATTTAATGTCACCAGATGAATAGAGAGGTCGTCCTTTGTCATCGTACTGAATACTTTGTTTCTCTGTGGAGCCAGAGTAACACACAACTTTTGTTTGTTTATCATCATCACTGACCATGACAACCAGGAGGTCACCAGAGGAGGTACTACAGACACCGCGAGGTCTCCACCCCCGTAGTCTGACCACTGTCTGTATCTGTGTATTCTTCACTATGTTCACAGTTCTATCATCATCAGTATAAACTAGATCTCCACTCCTTGTCACGGCTATGTCCTTTGGATTGTTCCCTGACTTGGTTTGGATGGACTTCACTAGTTTTTCCTGGAGGTTGAAGAGTTTCATCATTTTGTTCACACCACCACATGTCCAGATCTCTGTATCATTTAGACACGTCACACCCCATAGAGGTAAATACCCTGTGTCAATAGCTGTGATGACCCGGGGTACATCCATCAGGGACCGGTCTGGGGGAGAGGACTCGGCTCCCTGAGGCGGCATGCTGTAGTCTTGTTCCTCTGTTGTAAAAGATATTGCTGACAGAGAACCAAACTGTTCAATCAGCTGATCTGTGTGGATTTCCTGGGGCCTAAAGTTTGGTAAGGACACTTTGAGTTTAGGAGGCAATCTTCTGAATTTGGCGTTACTGGATTTGTACTCAGAGACGAGGCAGACATCTTTGGAGTTCAGTAACTTCTTCAGTTCAGCAATGGTCTGTGTGATTTCAGAAATGGCGCGTGTAATTACATCTTCCTGTTTATTTAGGACGACCAGGTGTTTAGATTCCATTTCCTCCACGTTAGATTTCAAGTTTGTGATAATGGTGTCTATTTCTCTGTGCCAGACTTCTCCTTGTTTGTCAATTGCTGTTGTCAATTTCTGGGAGTTTTTACTCAGATCAGCTTTCTGCACTGGGATGTTAGACGCAATCTCTTTGTATTTAGGATAAATGAATTTCTCCAATTCTTGCAAATCTTTTTGCAACTTTTCCGTTTGGCTTTCAAAGGTTTTAAGAATGTCAACTAGTATGTGTCCTAAATGTATTTTAGAAGAAATACATTGTACACAGATAGGAATGTCGCATTGTTCACAGTGGAGTTCACATTGTTTGGTGGGGTGTTTCCTACACTTGGGATAGTTCAGAGTGGTTAAATACTGTTTTAGCGACACCACTTTATGAACTTTAGAGGAATCAGACAAATGTTTCTCTACACAGTCTTTACACAGATGTATATGACAGACTTCACAGTACATGGGGGCCACAGAGTCCTGACACAGGGTGCAGCGTACAACATCCTGGGCACTGTTCCTGGGGTCCATGGTCGGGGATTCTTTTCTTTACTGTCTAGTGGGATCAACATTTATCTGAAAAGAATTTGGAACATGTAAATACATGTATTGTCAAAATCACATGAATAGTAATGTATTAAAGTAATATACATCAAATCAATTTTATGCAGTATGTACATGCCATATATAAATTGATACCATTACATGCTATTGTTTTTGTAGGTGGAACTTATCTATCAACGACAGTTTTAATTAACCTAAATGTTTATAACTTGATAGAGTCTATAAAACTGTCAGATTAATTATAAATAAGTCACTTGAAGAACTTACTGAATTCAAATCTGCTGGTAAACTACCAAACGTCGCAATCCAACATGGCGGGTTCTTGGTGTTTAATCTTTGTTCCTGGTCTCCCAGCTACCCATGGGATTTAAGGGCTGCAACATTCTCTGTCCACAATCTACATGTAGATGACAAATTGTTGTACTTGGTCAACACAATATGGTGAATTATATAAGATATTCGTCATTATCAAAGAAAAAAATCCCCCAATTATATAAAAATAATTACCGGTACATGTATATGTGTAAAGCCTCAATCATTAATATGTATACATACACTAGCTACATGTAGTCCCTCTACTTCCCCTCCCCCTCCCCCTGAAAAAATAAATACCGGTCATAGAAAGAGAGATATAAACTAGAGCCGAGCTCGTTGCAAGCAACGAGAAGGTCTTCCGTTACAGCTTCAAGTCGAGACAATCTGATTAAAATCATATCCTTGATCCCCTCCTTGTTTTTCTATTTTCGCTACAAGAGGATCTGAAGAAACCCCTCTTGAGGTCACCCCCTGTTGAACGTTTGTTTATAAATATACATGAGTTATTCTAGCAATCAGAGCAAGTGTTAGAAACGGTAATATTGGGTTACAAACAAAAATTGAGTTGTACGACGAAATGATGCCACATGTTCGTGAATCTTTCGGTATCAGCAAGTAAGAGATGGAGCATAAGTTGATATTAGACGCCCTTAGGGAATCTAAAGAATGTATTGGCATAACTTCCAAATCATGTAACTGAGGAATGGAACCGACGATTTCATTGGTCAAGGCAAAGTTCACCAGGAGGTGACCTTAAGTGGGGTTTCTTCAAATCATCGTATAGCGGCTATAGAAATTTTAATCAGATTGCAAGTCAAGAAAGGATTGTCATTCAGTCATAATAAAATCTTCACACTACTTTAACTTCTGACCAATCAGGGCTTTAGAAAATCAATTTGAACTCTTCAAAAGGAGACAGAAAAATTAATTCATGCCTATTTTCTATATATTACTGCAACCTCCAGACTGCATAGTATTGAAGAATTACACTTCCCATAAAACAGATAAAGGCATGTCTGTGATAAGCTAGGGGTATATATTTAGATTGTATGCAAATTTAAAGGTCATAGAAATTAACTTATTGATACCTATCCGACCCCGTTGAGTGTAAGGAGAAAAGGGTGGGCTGTCATTAAACTGGATTGTCAATATAATAATAGTAAGTTCAGAAAACGAGGCTCACTTTCAAAGTATTATTTTCCTACCAGACAAACTCTCCTTTTAACTTATTTCACGGTTATATCAATTTATGATAACTTAAAACACATCTCTTATATGTACATGTATTTAATTATTCCAACCAGAAAATCGATAAATACGTTTACATGTATGTACAACTGATGACAGGATTCAAACTACTGGTATGCCTATATCATAGTGTAATAAACACAAAATCCACTGCGCTGATGCATGGAAAAAAGTGTTATGTTTCATAAACATTTTGATTCCCTATATTCATACTTAAACCTCTACCGCTAAAACATGGAATAGTTTATGTAAAGTACAGTGTTAAAATTAGAGATTGAAAAGAACACCAATTGTAAATAAACAATAATGCCTTCTCCCGTCTGAGGGTGCGCTATTAGTATACGAGACTGAGGTGCTCAGTGGTAGGGATAACTATCCGTATAATGTTTGGCCATACATGCCTCAGTATTGTTTTTGAAAGGATGAGCATATTTATCTGAAATCTTCACAAGCAAGTAAAAGAAATTCACAAATCTTCAAAATCATAATCCGCGGCAGTGGTAGGGGTTGTGAGGCATCTCTAACTTCATTTTTTTCAAATAGGATTTTGTTTTAAATTTCCCAATATTTTTTTTTTGCCTTGAGCGCTCATCTAGAAAGTGTGTGGTGGGGGTGTCAGTACCCCAAAATTTAATTTTCTAAATGTAAATTTCAGAAAATGTTGGCAGGGGTGGGGGCAGAACTCCAACTGAGTCAAAAATCCTTTTTGTCACTTTTGTGTGACAGGAAGAGAGACCTCTGGTTTACAATTATTTCTATCATGTCACATATACATGTTTTAGTTATAATATTTTGGAATTTTTTAAAGATACAATTTTTTTTTTTTATAAAAATCATATATTTATGCATACATGTATTAACATGTGACGTGTGACCCTAAAAGTAATCAATTTTGTTCAGTTTTTTACTTGAGTAATAGAAAGGCATAAACCAGCGTTTTGTTCAGAGCACTGTGTACATTGTATATTTAAACCAAACCAAAAGAGATGGTGTGGCGTCAAAACAATTTGTTTTTGTTTTTTAAACAAAAGAGTTCTACATAATGTCAACCTCCAGAAAATACGATTTCTCTAACTTTAACATTTACAACAATTAATAAAATCCGTTGAACAACACATATCTATACCACTTAATTGTAACTTTGAGAAGTGCATACATTTTTGGGAGGCAACTGTGTCGCTAATCTGTAAGTCAAATGAATTATGCCCTTTTAAAGAAATAAGAAACTGTCAACACTTGCAGTACTCTGATGATTTCTATGGCGACCGACTGCATTGAATAAGTATTTCATAACTTCTAAACGTGAGAACAAATAATTATTATTTAACATCTTTGACTTAAAACTTTAAACTTATATTCAACAATTGACCACTACAGTGATAGCTCACTTCCAAGTGTATTTTAATTACATAACAATTGATGATCTGCATCCATAAATTACCTATGGCTATCTGTGTCCAGGGTTGTGTGCACTTAAAGGCCGAGGTTTTTAACCGGTCAGTTTACCTTAGGTAAGTTCAGGTGGGGGTGGAGCCTATATTGAAAGAGGTGTGAAACCCCGAGGGAAACACGCTTGCTTGTGTATACATGTCTATATACACGGAGTATTAAAGTGCTCTCAAAAGAGTTTTTCCGTTTATTTAAAAAGAATATCGTATTGATATGTACTTATAAAACAAATTGTTCTTCGTTGAAATGAATATAAACGCATGAAAAACCGCGTGCGACATGTGCAAAATCTTTCGTTTGATTGAACAAGTTTCTGTCGGGATTAACTGAGAATATATCCTGATGTTTTGTGAATTATACAATCACCCCACCGTACTCAAATACTAATGCAACTTTGCAACCAATGCTTGTAAATCTTTTCCGATCAGCTGCTAAATTAAAGTGCACAATAATTCTACCAGCTGCGCATGCACCAGAGCTGTCTGTACTTGTTTCTCTTCCGGTTTCAGCTCGTGAAATTTCTCTCAGAAATGTGATAACTAACGATATAAATCGTGAACATGAGCGCAATATTTGATTTCATTTAATTATTTATTCTCAATTATTCACAAACATCTTTATTGATAAACTACTATAGGTGATCAGCGCATTTAGTGTGGTACATAACCAAGAACGAGTAAATTTTTAATTCATATCTTTTAATATTTCTTTTGTTTAAAGTGCTAAAAGATAGCGATTTATCGTCACGGTATGCATCAAATCAAAAGAAAAACGTTTATTGCACCGTCGTCGCGAGCGCTAAGCATGGTATACACAGGACGAGTAAACAAATGCCAATCATTTTCTAACATCCAAACTGAGGCCTCGATTTAGTTGATTAACAAGGGTTACACTGACCACGTAAATTTGAAGGCGGTGCTTATTTGGGACACGAGATTTTCGGTCGCACGGGGTGATTGAATTAACACGCAGACTGGCCGAATAAACACACAGATTGCAAAGTGAAACACATTAGGAAGAACGTTAACAAATAAGGAGTCACCAGAAATTGATTTTCGATTTTTGTTCGCCAATTTTTAAAATTCAGCTCGAGCACTTGGGGGTTAGGGGGCGGAGCAGCACAAATATGACTTTGTTTTTAAACTTCCTAGAACGCTTCGAAAATTAATGATTTTTTTTACTATGTAAACCCTGCTAAAGTTTGGTACAACTCATAAGAAAACTTATTTTACTTTCTACACTATTTAATTTTTGCGTTGGTCGAAGATTAATTCTTACACCAGTATATATACATATATCCATGTGCATATATGTCTCGTTGGCCAGGCAAAGTTTGAATATTGTCTTAAAAGTGTTAAAGTCTGTAAAAAGTCTAAGCAATAATTAACGGAAATGATCATGAGTAACTACGGTCGATTCATCGTCGGACCCCACGGGTTTTCCATCCGTAACATTGCTTGAAATCAGTGTAACGGATTGAAAACCCGTGGGTTCCGACGATGCAGTATCATTAATCTTAAGTTAAACACATATCAATTTTACATATGCCGGTAAATATCTCAGAGTTTTATTATATTTAATCTTTTATTTATACAATCGGCCTTGCATATTTAGAATCGAATTGATAGATTACTTTTATTCAATTAATGAGAGGTTTTTATAAGATTTTCCCCCTTTAGTTTAAATCAACGCTAAATCAGCTGAATAAGGGAGATAAATTCATCTTTCATCTAAAACCAATATAAATGAAAATAAAATAAACAAATAGTTTTGTGTTCGTACAAAATATCAATAAACATACACGTGTGATAAGGTACATGTAGATGTCCCCTCGCGCGCGATCTTCTCGGCCATGTGCGAGCGTGCGAAAGATGATCATCATTTAAAGGGGTAATCTTTGTGGTTTTTTGTTGTTGGTCTAAAACATTATTAGTACAGTTCTTAGAACATTTTATACTTACAAATCCACCATTGATTTATGTCTGACGATGTTTTGGATTAGGAATAATATCGGATTTTATAATTTTCAGAATGACTTCTTAATTTACATTTTAAATAAAACATTAATAACTTTAAATTAAAACAGTTCCTGTATTTGCGGCTATATAAACTCAAAACAAGTACATGAAAGACGCTAATCTGGTGTATTAGATAACCGCTGACCGAATGGTAGTGCACCCGCGGCCGATCTCCTCGGCCGCGGGCGAGGAATAGGTTACGTAAAGTTACAACACACACAACTCAGAACCCAGGAAGATTTGAAATGTTTGCAGTGTAATAATGACTAAAATCTACCAAATAGAAGTTATTATTTTTTTTTACTTAAAACCCACAATTGATCTATGCCTGATATTACTTCCGATTGAGAATGACATTTCTTTTCTTAATTAACAGAACGTTTTCTTAATTGACACTCTATCATTTAGTTCAATTTGAGAAGAATAAACGTCTATGTGTGATCAAAATTAAAACAATTCTTGTTTTCTGCTAAATGAACTCATAAATTGAGAGACGTGACTCCGGTGTATTACATGTAGATAACCGCTGACCGCTAGGTAGTCCAGCCGCGACCATGGCGACCGACTTTCTCGGCCGCAAGCGAGGGATAGCTTACGTAATGGTTCACACACACAGCTCTGATTCCAGATATATTTTAAATGCACGTAGAATGATAATTAAAATGTATCACATAGATTTATTTTTTTCCGGTAGTTTGTGTGATTTACTAGAAAAGAAAAAGAATGTTTATATTTTCTGTTTCTCGTTTTTTAGGATTGTGCAGACTTTACGAAGATGACTTAAACTCCTCACATAAAAGCATGTATCCTAAAAAAATTATTTTTTTCTTATGAATTAAAGCCTCCTTTTTAAACAGGCAGTATGTCTGTCGTAACATAATGTCAGTTGTACGCACAATGACTTTCGTTAACTTGCCAAAAAAACACAGGTACATGTTAACATGTAAAGCGTTTTACACTCATACTACACAACTCACCAACAAAATAACATTGTAACGACATTTATAGGATCCCAACAAACAACTTTTCCAGCGACAGCTATATCAAAATCCTAGCCGTTTTTTAGTTATTTAGCAAAAACTTTCAAGGGCCCTTGGCCCTTAATTTAAGGGGCCAGCCCTTTTTTATTGGTGTCAAATGAAAGTCCTTGACATTCTGCACAACTTTTATTCTACATGTCGTAACAAAATATTTTTTGTTTAAAAGATACAAAGGAAAATATGTCTAAATTTTCGCACTTTTTGGAACCCTGTTTTTTTACCCCCTACCTTTTTCTAAATAAAGAAAGTAATACAAAAACAAAAACCGATGTGCAAAACTTCAATGTCTCTGTTATTCAAATTCGTTGGATTCCCATTCCCTGCTATCATAGTCTCGGAGCCTTTGTCTGGAAACGAAAGGCCTTAAATTTTTTAAAAAGGGGAATAACTCGTTAACGGAAGAGGATTTTTAAAATTTATGAAATGGTTTAGATAGTGTTTTGTAAAGTCTATAAGCCCTGAAAATTTGAGCAAAAACCGTTCAGAAATGAGCAAGATATGAAGCCTCAAAGTTCGCGTCTAGGAAGAAAAAAAAAAAAAAAGAAAAATAAGAATAATCTTAATCTGCACAATAATATAAAGGTCTTCCGTTGTAAACGGAAGACCTTAAAAAACCAGTTGATATAAAAAAGTCATACCAGCATGTTCAAAGGCTACCAGAGATTACTTATACGAACAACTTCAGAACCACAATGTTATATACTGTTGAAAACTTAAAAAATCCAACATGGCAGGTCGCAGGTGTTGATTGTTCCTGGTCCACCTACCTGTACAGGATCACGTGATTCAGACGTAAATGTCAGGTACAAACCTGTAATATGACAAGGACAGATAAATCAGATATCCGAGTACTCTCAAATCTAGGTCAAGCATTGTTCAGTTTTAAACGGAAACAGCATTCTTTTGTTTGGTGAAAACAGAGAAACAGTAATAAACATTTGATTTAGATTCTTTATTTTTTTTTTTAAAACATGCATCCATCCGTTTTTAGAAACACTATTTTGTATTTAAAAGCTTAAGGTTACTCTAAGTTACTCTTTATCTGGGAATGTGTTAAATAGATTTTTAAAATGTTTTCCAAGGTCAAGTTTTAAAGGTCAAGGACATGAGTTAATTTAAGTTTCTTTTGAAGAAGACCCGCAATATAAGGTCTAAATTCAAACCCCTGCCTCTCTATTAATGGCTTTGAGTTCTGTATATGATTTAAAATATCTCTAGAGGAACTTGAACAGTAAATGATCAATTTATTATCATGCAGCAATTTCCTCTGTAAAAAAAGCTGGTGTGGTGTAATGGTGCACACATTCTATTGAGAATGAAGAATGGGTTCAAATCCCATCATCAGCATTAACATAAAAAGAAATTATGCATTTGTGTCTAAATAACATTATAATGCCCGGGGATAGGGTGGGGCCACAATTCAATGAGGGGGTCAAGTTTTACATGGGAATATATAGAGAAAACCTTTAAAAATCTTTTTCTTAAAAACTATTAGGCCAGCAAAACTTAAACTTGTGTGGAAGCATCCTCAGATAGTGTAGATTCATGTTTGTTCAAATCATAATCCCCGGGGTATGATGGGGCCACAATGGTGGGGGGGGGGGGGGCTCGAATGTTACATAGGAAGATATAGACTAAATCTTTAAAAATCTTCTTCTCAAAAACCATTTGGCTAGAAAAGCTTAAACTTGTGTGGATTCCGAAGGGGGGGGGGGGGGGTGGGGGTCAAATTTCTACATTGGAAGATATAGAGAAAAATTTCAAAAAATCTGCTGGAAAAGCATTCAATCCAAAAAGCAGTACCTTGTGTGAAAGCACGGGTTGTGCAGAGAAAAGTTTAATTAAACCATGATTCCCCAGAGAAAAGTGGGGCCACAAAGTTTGGGGTGGGGGGGGGGGGGGTTATACATGTATATCTTCTTACAAATACTAACCATATTTACCATAGAGATACGTGGATAAAAACGGGCAGATCTTGAAAATATTTTGAGCAAGATCTACTGTTCTTAGTTGTCAAGATATTTTGATTTTGATACTGTAATGCTGATTTGATGAGAGTTATGCCTATTATTACTCAGGTGAGGGATGTGGACCCTGGGCCTCTTGTTTTAGGTATGTCATATGTTGGGATTTATTTTTGTACAAATCAGACGTTAACTTCTGTATATTTTTAGCCTAATTTTCAAACGAATTTTCGCAACAATTAACTTGTTTTTCATCTTTTGACTATCGCCCGCACACAAGTCGTACGCTTGATTGATCTCGGCTGTGCACCTATCAACTGCATCTAGGGCAAAATTATGCAAAAGTTTGGTTTTCTCCGCTTTCGTTCTGCAGGGAGTGACCTTTAACAGTTTTTCATCTCTTTTTATAGATTGCCTGATACTTTCACACAAATGTCGTGTATCCAGGTAATGTGTCGGCTCGACCTTGTAAAGCCCATCCTTGAAGAGGGACTCGGCAGCCCGACCAGCTGAGCTATCTGGATCAGTGGTAACTGCCTTAACTTCAATGCCGTCTTCACAGAGAAGTTCGGCCATTCCCTCCCTAGCCCAGGTAAACTCATCCCCTATAGTGTGCCGCATGGGGAGGTTTGCTCCGCATTCCCCTGGACTACAACAGTGGTTAAGCAGAAGCCTCATCCTGTAAGTGCTAGGCTTTGAGCATATTTTATTTTTCGTTACTAATTGATAAATTTGGTGTTTTTTGGTTACATTTTCAGCAACAAAGTACACTGTGCAGGGACTTACGGGATTGAGCAGGAGTGTTAGTGGAAAGCAGTATTTTCCTCATTCCATCGTTACCAAGGGGTGTTTGGCTCAGCCCGACCTGAAGAGAGTAATTTAGGGTTGCCGGTTTTGTACCAGGTGCACTGGTCTCTACTTCCTTAAACAAGTTGTGTCTCTTGGACGTGAAGGGACACGCATCACACTTGAGGCCCATCCTTGTGGCAAGTCCCCCCCCCCTTTCCTCGTTGGCCAAGTCCCAGGTTAGATTTCCACTGCAGTCCGGACTCTGCTCCTGGTGGCTCCGAAAAACTTTGTTCCACATGGCGGCAGTCTTTCCCAAGTGGAGCAGTCTGTGGGAATCTTCCTCTGCTCTACAAGATTTGTAATTACTGTTCACTAAGCATGTGAATGTCTGTGTTGTGAGGATGGTGAAAACTGATTTAAGAGTTACCCCCCTTAGACTAGATGTAAATTTTGTTGATTTTTAATATCAATGTATTTTTGCATATACTAGCTTATCAATTCCAATTTTTTTGATAAAGTTGAGGTGCATGATTTATGAATGCATATGTTTCATCACTCCTGATTACATAAAATTACATGTAATTAAATGTAAAACCTGACAAAATTGATGTAGTGTTAGACAGTCCAATTAAATTTACATTAAAGTGATTAAATGTATAATAAGAGGTTCCATTGGCCAAATCTAATGTTAAAATTTGTTTTTTATGTATTCTAGTATATGAAAAAATTACTTACTGCTCCGTGTTCTGGTCTTGCTGAGTTTCCATTTCACTTTTAAGGGCACCATTTCTTTCCTCTCAGATGCAGAAGGTGGGTTGACTCGGCCAGTGACTTTCCATCATTTCAGGAGATACCAGGTAAGTCAGTCAGCTGGCAACTTTCTTTCCCCTTGTTATGAAGTACATATTTTGGTTTGAATCCACAAGTTAGAATGCCCTTCTTAAACTTTGGCATGATTTAAATAGAGCCTTTTTTGAATGCTAGTTCCAATTTTCTTACTAATTGCTGATGATGTTTCACACTAGGTAGACTAAGCTGTTATGCTGTATCCAAAAATTGGGCTATTGTTTATCTGTGAATGATTAATGTGGCAAAAGAGGGGGGCACCTGCTATTATTTTAAGCTCTGCCATGTAGGGGGGTGGTAAAAGTTTTATCCCATATATTAACTGCAGGGGGTGATAGATAAGGAATGGTTTGATCATCAGGTTTCCAAATAGTAAACAATTTATAAGAGTACGAGGGTCAATCAAAAATTATGAAGACAATGTTGCTGTCTTTCATATATTTTTCATTAAAGTCATAACTAACGGATTGATGTATGCAACAATACTTATTTTATTGATATACAAAGTTTCATTCCATTTGATGAAAAGGTATTTTTGTTACACGATTTTAAAATCAACACGTTTTGTCACCACGGCGCAGGGTAACGTTGAAAACATGACGTCAAGATGACGCGCAAGCACAGTTAATAAAATTATCCACTCTTTATATCACCCTGAGTCTTTTTTAGCTTTTCACCATACAATTTAAATCGGCACTATATATCACTTGACATCTAATTTGTTCACAATTGTTCAAAAATAATAAGTTAGTTCCTCGGAGTTTTCTTATTTTTTACCACATGTCTCTTCATTTACAGTAAGACAATCTCTGAATGTCAGATGATGTTGTTTATTTTTTTATCAAATATTTACACTAGATATTCTATTCTCTTTCGTGCTGTTTGATGTTCAAAATACATTTACCACAACCCGTAAGTACGTACTAAACACAAATGTGCAAATAATTTTTTACTTATAATATTTTTTCCACCACTGAGCATTTTCACAGTTTTTATCGGCTTTTTCCCGAGTTAGATCCATACGGTATACTTTACGCTGCGCTGTGACTTACGACGACGTCAATGTTTTTGTTCAGTTTTAAAGAGGACTATATGACTTTTAATTAATTACTGATATTTCGTCAACAAATCTATATATCCCGTTATTTTTTGGTACATATAGAATATCAATAAAAAAAAATTAATTTTAGGTTTCAATATTAGTTGGTTTTAAGCCCAATTTATGAAGATTTTACTTTCAACATAATATGATTTATTGTTTACAAAATACAAAAGTTTGACCTTGCGCCGTGGCCTCATTTTTGCAGTATTAGATTCTAAATAATTCTTAGAAATAAAGGAATATATGAATTTTTTTATTTCAAATTGTTTGACACAGTTGCTGAATTATGTCTACTAAATTTAGTAATAATATGACATTAAATAACATAGTTATGGCAAAGGTCTTCGTATTTTTTGATTGAAACAAACACGTTCATTCAAGTTTTACATGTATTTTATTTGTTACAGTCATCAAAAAGCAGTAAATTCATCTCCGATCTCACTGTCAGTCCACTCTCATCACTGCATTTGCCGATCGAGGGAGAGAGCCTCATACTCGGATGAGCACAGCAGACATATCGCTCAAGTTCCAGGACTCATATTTCGCACACAATGAGAGGTATGTTTAAGGTTCACGAAAAACCCAAATTCTGAGGTGAGTAAAATGATGAGTATACTCAAGAAAAGATGTAAGGCTTCTTCTGTGTGCATTGAAAAGTTATCAAGCATATTTAAAATATCTAGTTGTTTAAAGAATACTCATTGGCATGATATACATGTATATGATAAATGTTATGGTTTCTACACAAAATCAATTCCAGGTAGTGTTTATAGGTTTAACAGTAAAAATTGCTTATATTCTCATTCGTGTTTGTAAGTCTGGGCTATGATTGTTGAACGCTTTTATTGTAACTGTTTGTGATTGGTTGTTTTGTTATTTGATATGAATAATTCAAAAATAATTTTAGATGTGATGTATTATCAGTTTTTGGTGCATGATTGCTTGGCAGCTTTGGAGGCGGAGTCGACTTGTAACCAAGTGGTGTGCAAGTCTTACGATGCTCTACAGAGGCAGATCTGGTCCCTTCTACCTGGCTTCTGTAACCAACCCACAGACCTCACACAGGTAATACAACCTCACACAGGTAATACAACCTTACACAGGTAGCACAACCTCACACAGGTAATACAACCTTACACAGGTAACACAACCTCACACAGGTAACACAACCTCACACAGTAACACAACCTCACACAGGTAACACAACCTCACACAGGTAATACAACCTCACACAGTAACACAACCTCACACAGGTAACCATTCAGTATTTAGTAAGATGCCAATGAGAAACTTTTTGAGAAATCTCAGATTTGAGAAGAACTAATCAGTTCATACAACAAAGCGAGCTCTGTCACTGAGTTTTAGAGGAAGACAAATATTTGGTTTTGATCATGGTTGCGGTTTGCTATAAAAGCTCTTTCTAGTTAAGGTACATTGACTCTCTTATGAGAGAGATCACTGTGTCTCTTGTATAACTCAACCTGAGATTTGGAATAGACTTGTACCTTAAATGAAAATGCTATTTAATAACACAACAGTTGATGAAAATCTAAAGAGAAATTGCAGCTATTGATGCTATGAAAAAAAAATTAATTTGCAGAAGAGTTTGGTTACATGTCATGGATATTTTTTTGGCATGTTCAGAGACAATTGCTGTATAATACAAAGTACATGTCATGGAAAAGACAAGATTCCATTCCAATATCTGGAATTGTTAGATGTACATGTAAGTCGGTGACAAAGTGCTGCTCTTACAATGCTCAGACATCTTTTGGAAATTTGATGACATGAGGGAATTTTATTTACAAAGAAGTGCAAGAAAGAGGTGGCAAGGTTTGCCAAGATCTTCATGCCGATCTAGTTCAACCTGTTTACGATGGAACCAGAGAACACTTAAGGACGCGACATGATTGGCTGTCCTAGAAACCACCAAGTGCTACCTACACATAGCGGACACTGCGATATTTATTTTACAGTAGTAATGTCATCCATTACTATGTAGGTTCATATTTTAGATTGACATGAGATTAAGCAGATGGAATGCATGTACACTTGTACTACAATCTGTGTAAAACACTAAAACAACCATTTCTTAGCTTGTTTTGTGATTATAGTTGTGTTGATCTCTCTTTCAGCTTGTGAACACATACTGTGATAAATGTAAAGAAAAGTTCCATGAAGAAGGCATTTCATCATTTAAAAGGTAGGATGTAGTAATTCTTTTGTTTTTAAGTTAAGATGAATCCTCAGTTGTATACAGTGCTATTTTCACCAAATCAAAGTTAACGTTAAAGATACCACCCCCATTATTTGTCCTAATGTTGTTTATTTTGCTTTTAGGCAAGCTTTGCTGGATCTTCTTATTGTGATGTTACCTCTTGTAGATGAAATGCGGGTGAAGGAAATTTTCCAACTTGTGACACAGTTTCTTTCAGTGAGTTGAACTGTACAGTCCTTTACCAGATTTAGTATTTCTACTAAATGAGAGTTTTAATATTTTAAATGATATCGATTCAACAGTTTTGTGTTATTTACATAAGTCTGAAATAGTGAAAGTTTTCATTAAATCCAATATTTTTGTACGCAGCTTCTGTGTTGATAGGTACATGTACAAGGAGTTAAGTCCAAGACATGATGGACGTAGTAATCGATATCGAGGATATCTACGATATTGAATGGATATTGAGTCACTAATTCTACTGTATATTATAAAACTCAAATGCATATCTGTTTTAACTGTATTAACCATTTCATAGTACATTGTATTGATCGATATCGTTTTACCATCGTTAAAAACCATAATTATGAAGACTTTTTTCGTATGTTTTCATGTTCAGACATTTTACGTACTTATCTATAGAATTGTCAATATCGTGTTGGTTTTGCAACTTAACATTGTCTGTCAATATTGTCATTTTGTGTATGATATCATCAATATCGACTTCAATATGATCTTGCATTTTATAAATGTTGATATCAATGTTGATATTTTTGTATACGATATCGTCAATATCAACAGCAAAGTTGGGCTTGGACATGTATGGGTCTAAGAAGTGATCTGGTGTACCTACTTGTAGAACCTCCTTAATAGTACCATTTTAGTGGTCTGTTTCTCCTACAGGACACAGACAAGACATTACAGAAGAAGTGTTACCGAGTGTTAGAGGACCCTCCCCCGCCTGTCAGAGGTTCCTTACCCAGAACCTCCCCGGTATCCAGGGGGTGCCGCTCCAGTCCCTCTCTAGTTCCAGTCCCTCATCAAAAGCGGTAAGATCCACCAACTCAATGCTTTTATCACTCTGATTAGATATACACTTTACAGGGTTGATTTTGTCTCACTGCTTAAAACATGATTTTTAAATACTTTATTCAAAGTTGAATTTGTCTCCTGGATTTTATAAATGTCATTGCATTTATTTGAACTTTGAAATACATGTATTATGCTACTGATACTGTAAATATTCTAACTGGTCCATTGAAAGTGTTGGTGAATTCGGCAAAATAAAGAGAGGACAAATACATGTAGATGTTTATTGTATAGAACTCTCTTATGTTTTTAGCTCACCTGAGCTGAAAGCTCAAGTGAGCTTTTCTGATCACTTTTTGTCTGGCGTCCGCCTGTCCGTCTGTCTGTCTGTCCGTAAACTTTTTACATTTTCAACTTCTTCTCCAGAACCACTGAGCCGATTTCAACCAAACTTGGCACAAAGCATCCTTAGGTGAAGGGGATTCAAGTTGGGCCACGCCCTCTTTCAAGGGGAGATAGGTAAACTTTTGTGAAAAAGAGACTTTATTAACTAATGAAAAAAGATTGAAGTAAAGTAAAAAGGCTATCATCATCAAAAGACCAATGTAAAATGAAGCAGATTTACAACGGTATCAAGCCGCTTGATGCCTTTTATAACTAGACCGAGTCAATCAGTTTTCCCTGTCCATACACAGGGTGTGCTGTCCATTGCCAACCTGCGGGACAGTCCCAGATTTCCTTACAAAGCAGAGCTTGACCATGCTATCGGAGCGGCTGTCAAATATTTGGGACCACGGCACGTCCTGGAAGCTGTGCCTCTCAACATCACAGGAGATGAGTGAGTAGCCGGCGTTAAACAGAGACCGAGGGTGGAAATAGTTCTATTCCATAATTTGTTGCCAAAAAAATGTCATTATTTTCTTCATGTACTTGGCTTTGAGCTGGTGTAGAGTATACATTGGGTTCATTTAAGAAAGCAGTTTGATTTTCTTGTATATTACGGCTTTTTTGCCTCCTCTCATGAATAAAGGAACATTTAAGTAATTTATGTTAAATCTACATAATTATGTAGTATAAAACCACCAACAATAATCTCCCATAAAGATACATCATATCTGTGTTGGTGGACGTTTAAATATAGAATTACCAATGAAGAATTAATAACACGGTTGTCCATTATATAAATAGTGCCTGTTTGGGAGGGTACCAGTTGAAATTGACACCCCTAGAAAAGCATTGTCAACCGACGCGAACTATTTATTTTATGATACTGAATGTCTTAATTTTAGAGAACATTTTACTGCTTTTATATAGAAATGACGTGATTTTAACGACGAACCGTACGCGCATAATTTACGCGCATGTAACAATTCGTTCTATCAGCCCGTTGCCAAGTGTGTTGCTAACGCTGAGGGTAATAGAACGGATTGTCAACTGCGTCTAAACCAATCAGATTTCAATATTTAACATGAAAGTATAATAAAAGATTTTGTTTGTTGTTTATTTCAGTGATGACTACACCTTTCCTCGTAGTTGGTTGATTCCAGTAATCAGAGACAATGTTGGACACACAGAGTTAGGGTTCTTTACGACCTTCTTTCTCCCCCTGGCTGCTAAACTCAAGAAAAGATGTAAGCTTCTTCTGTGCACATTGAAAAGTTATCAAGCATATTTAAAATATCTAGTTGTTTAAAGAATACTACAATGGCATGATATACATGTACATGTATATAGATAAATGTTATGGTTTCTACACAAAATCAATTCCGATTTATACATGTAGGTTTAACAGTAAAACTTGCTTATATTCTCATTTGTGTTTGTAAGTCTGGGCTATGATTGTTGAAAGCTTTTTTTGTAACTGTTTGTGAATGGTTGTTTTGTTATTTTATATTTGAATAATTCTAGAATTTTAGAACTGATGTACAGTACCGATCAGACCCAACCAAACACCAGAGTAAACCCCAACTAAACCCTGGGTTTACTTTGGGGGTTTACTTGGGGTTTACTTTTTGAAAATTTGGGTCCACTCGGGGTTTACATGTACTTTGGGTTTACTTGGAAATTGCGTTTGAGGTCAACTGTACGCACTGAAGTGTGAAGGAGACCCGTCTTTTATCTTACTATCCTACTGACTGTAATTCCTGCCCCTTGTATATTCCGAATACACAGTTAGCGTCTGCTTTCAGGGGTATATTTCTGACCGGGTTTTCTCTCTGTGTCCACTCTGGGTTTACTTTGGGTTTACTCTGGGTCCACTCTAGTAAACCCGGAGTAAACCCAGAAAGTAAACCCAGGTTTTATTCTGGGTTTACTTTCTGTTAGGTTGGGTCTGATCGGTACTGTATTATCAGTTTTTGGTGTATGATTGCTTGACAGCTTTGGAGGCGGAGTCGACTGGTAACCAAGTGGTGTGCAAGTCTTACGATGCTCTACAGAGGCAGATCTGGTCCCTTCTACCTGGCTTCTGTAACCAACCCACAGACCTCACACAGGTAACACAACCTCACACAGGTAATACAAACTCACACAGGTAACACAACCTCACACAGGTAATACAACCTTACACAGGTAACACAACCTTACACAGGTAATACAACCTCACACAGGTAATACAACCTCACACAGGTAACACAACCTCACACAGGTAACATAACCTCACACAGGTAACACAACCTCAAACAGGTAATACAACCTTACACAGGTAATACAACCTCACACAGGTAACACAACCTCACACAGGTAATACAACCTCCACAGGTAATACAACCTCACACAGGTAACATGACCATACACAGGTAATATAACCTCACACAAACAACCTCATACAGGTAATACAACCTCACACAGGTAATACAACCTTACAAAGGTAACACAACCTCACACAGGTAACATGAACATACACAGGTAATACAACCTCACACAAACAACCTCATACAGGTTATACAACCTCACACAGGTAACATAACCTCACACAGGTAACACAACCTCACACAGGTAACATGACCATACACAGGTTATACACACTCACACATACAACCTCATACAGGTAATACAACCTCACACAGGTAACATAACCTCACACAGGTAACACAACCTCACACAGGTAACATGACCATACACAGGTTATACACACTCACACATACAACCTCATACAGGTAATACAACCTCACACTGTAACTTATGGTAATACAAACCTCAAACTGTAATCAACCAACAGACCTAACACAGGTAATACATCATGATTATCCTGTTGTTTTTCCAGTCCTTTAAAGGAATCTGTAAGATCCTTGGGTCGGCCATTAGTGAGCGAGAGGACCTGAGGGTGGAGGTCATGTCTGGCCTGAGGAGGAAGCTTATCAACAAGAGCAAGGAGGATGGTGAGATTTCTGTTTTTTAAGATCAATATTTTTCAAGAATCTCAGATATTTTTTTCTCAGCGGGGATTTGTGGAAAAGATAAAGTAGCAAATATTTTGAGATAAATCAGAAATGTGAAGTTGAAAAAACCTATTTGCCAATGGTATCTTTGTTTAGTAAGATACCAAAGAAAAACTTTTTGAGAAATCTCAGATTTTAAAGGAAGAACTATGGTAATCAGTTCATACAACAAAGCAAGCTCTGTTACTGAGTTTTAGAGGAAGACAAGTATTTGGTTTTGATCATGGTTGCCATTTGCTTTAAAAAGCTCTTTCTAACTTAAGTTACATTGACTCTCTTATGCGGGAAATCACTTTTGTGTAACTCTACCTGAGATTTGAAATAGACTTGTTCTTTTAATGGAAATGCTAACTCAACAGTTTATAAAAATGTGAAGAACAATTGCAAGATGCTATTGATGCTATGAAAAAAAACTTAATTTGCAGAAGAGTTTGGTTACATGTCATGGATATTTATTTGGCATGTTCAGAGACAATTGCTGTATAATACAAAGTACATGTCATGGAAAAGACAAGATTCCATTCCAATATCTGGAATTGTTAGATGTACATGTAAGTCGGTGACAGAGTGCTGCTCTTACAATGCTCAGACATCTTTTGGAAATTTGATGAGGGAATTTTATTTTACAGAGGAGTGCAAGAAAGAGGTGGCAAGGTTTGCCAAGAACTTCCTGCCGATTTTGTTCAACCTGTTTACGACGGAACCAGAGAACACCAAGGACACGACACGATTGGCTGTCCTAGAAACCAACAAGTGCTACCTACAGATAGCGGACACCGCGGTATTTATTTTACAGTAGTAATGTCATCCATTCTTATGTAGATTCTTATTTTCGATTGACATGAGATTTAGCTGGTGGAATGCATGTACTACAATCTGTGTAAAACACTTATTAGCTTGTTTTGGGATTAGAGTTGTGTTGATCTCTTTTTCAGCTTGTGAACACATACTGTGATAAATGTAAAGAAAAGTTCCATGAAGAAGGCATTTCATCATTTAAAAGGTAGGATATAGTAATTCTTTTGTTTTTAAGTTAAGATGAATTCTCAGTTGTATACAGTGCTATTTTCATCAAATCAAAGTTAACGTTAAAGATACCACCCCCATTATTTGTCCTAATGTTGTTTATTTTGCTTTTAGGCAAGCTTTGCTGGATCTTCTTCTTGTGATGTTACCTCTTGTAGAGGAAATGCGGGTGAAGGAAATTTTCCAACTTGTGACACAGTTTCTTTCAGTGAGTTGAACTGTACAGTCCTTTACCAGATTTAGTATTTCTACTAAATAAGAGTTTTAATATTTTAAATGATTCAACAGTTTTGTGTTATTCACATAGTCTGAAATTATGGTGGCATATCTCTGCCCCTTGTGTGCAAGTTATTTTTCTATCAAATATGTCGACATGCAAGATAAATATGTTCACATGCAAGATAGCTATGTAAACATGCAACGTAACTATGTTCACATGCAAGAAAACTGCAATCAAATAAGAATTATAAAAAATCTCATAAAATCTCAAATATCGCCAACATGTGAAATCCAAGATGCTACCTATTTATATCGACATGCAACTTATTTATGTTAACATGCAAAATAAATATGTTGACATGCAACATATTTATGTCGACATGCAACTTATTTATGTTAACATGCAACTTCTTTATGTCGACATGCAACTTATTTATGTCGACATGCAACTTAGTTATGTTAACATGCAAGATAAATATGTCGACATGCAACTTAGTTATGTTGACATACAACTTATAAGTTGCATGTCAACATATTTATCTTGCATGTAAACATAACTAAGTTGCATGTCAACATATTTATCTCGCATGTCAACATAAGTAAGTTGCATGTCGACATAAATAAGTTGCATGTTGACATAAATAAGTTGCATGTCAGCATATTTATATTACATTTATATTACATGTTAACATAAATAAGTTGCATGTCGACATAAATAGGTAGCATTTAGCATTTTGGATGTCACATGTGGGCGATATTTGAGATTTTTTGAGATTTTTTATAATTCTTATTTGATTTCAATTTTCTTGCATGTCAACATAGTTATGTTGCATGTTGACATAATTATCTTGCATGTCAACATATTTATGTTGCATGTCGACATATTTGATAGAAAAATAACTTGCACACAAGGGGCAGAGATATGCCACCATATGAAATAGTGAAAGTTTTCATTAAATCCCATATTTTTGTACTGCTTCTGTGTTGATAGGTTATATACATGTACAAGGAATTAAGTCCAAGACACGATGTAGTAATCGATATCGAGGATATCTACAATATGGAATGGATATCGAGTTACTAATTCTACTGTATATTATAAAACTCAAATGCATATCTGTTTTAACTGTATTAACCATTTCATAGTACATTGTATTGATATCACATTGATATCATTTCACCATCGTTAAAAACCATAATTATGAAGACTTTTTTCGTATGTTTCATGTTCAGACATTTTACGTACTTATCTATAGAATTGTCAATATCGTGTTGGTTTAGCAGCTTAACATTGTCTGTTGATATTGTCATTTTGTGTATGATATTATCAATATCATCAATTTCAATATCATCAATATCGACTTCAATATGGTCTTGCATTTTATAAATGTTGATATCAATGTTGATATTTTTGTATACGATATCGTCAATATCAACAGCAAAGTTGGTCTTGGACATGAATGGGTACAAGAAGTGATCTGGTGTACCTTACTTGTAGAACCTCCTTAATAGTACTATTTTCTGGTCTGTTTCTCCTACAGGACACAGACAAGACCTTACAGAAAAAGTGTTACCGAGTGTTAGAGGACCTGTGTGGGAGCCCCTCCCCCGCCTGTCAGAGGTTCCTTACCCAGAACCTCCCCGGTATCCAGGGGGTGCTGCTCCAGTCCCTCTCTAGTTCCAGTCCCTCATCAAAAGCGGTAAGATCCACCAACTCAATGCTTTAACATTCTGATTAGGTAGATATACTCTTTCAAGGGTTGATTTTGTCTCAGTGCTTATAAAATAATGTTTAAATACTCAATTCAAAGTTGAATTTGTCTCCTGACTTTTATAAATGTCTTTTGCATTTATTTGAACTTTATTATGCTACTGATACTGTAAATATTCTAACTGGTCCATTGAATACGTTGGTGAATTCGGCAAAATAAAAAGAGGACAAATGCATGTAGATGTTTATTGTATAGAACTCTCTCATGTTTTTTCTCTTTCTCGTGTGTTCACTCTCTCTCTCTCTTTATATGTACATGTATTACATATAATTTTAAACTAGTGTTTTCAAAATGAACTTCAAGGTTAAATTAAGAGTATTTTGTTTCTTTTCCAGCCTCGCCTGCGCTGTTTAATCAACATATTCAAGTTATTGCCAGACGAGCAGAAGGACTTCTTGTTAGCTGTTGTACCAGAGGTAACTATCAATATCTGCTAGGCAATAGTCTCCTAGAGAAATCTGCCTATTAGAACGAATGTCAGGGAGTCTAAGCTGTGATGAGAAATGACGTTTAATGTATAAATCTCTATTGATGTTTTGGTAATTGTCAATGAATACCTGTATCTAGATATAACATTAAGATTTTATATTGATAGAGAAATAAATTGTCAATTTCTTTTAATAGAATAAACGTGTAAAAATTCAGGAAAAAGGTTCAGTGTAATTGTTTTTATTTGTAGAAAAGGATGCATTTTATAAAGAAATGTTTTAGGACAGGCAATCTTACAGAATAAGTGCACATTGTTGTATTTCTCTACAAACTGTGTACATTTTAGGACCAGATAGTACATATATTGTGCTATCTAGTATCTTCTTACTTTTCCCTTGAATTTTTGACAGGCAATTCTGTGCACCAAAGAGATAGGAGAGAAAGCTCGCTCTGCATCATATCTACTGTTGGTGGAGATGGGCCGTGCCAAGATACGATGGAATAAAGATGAAAACGGTATTATGTTCAGTTGGTTTCTTCAAGCATAGAGCTTAGAAATGAAATTCATGTACATGTAGTAGATTTACTTGAGACAAGTAATCCATCAACAAATACCTAGTATTTACGTACAGGATTACACATTCATAATTATAACAGGTACTAGCTGTTTAATGTACTTGTTACTGTTCACTTGTATAACAGGTTTTTTTCTTTCTATGTGTAACAGGTTTTCATTTTATTGGGTTTATTGGGTGTGAAAGGTGTCCCTCCTCCTCAATAACAAGTGTTTTCTCATGAACAGGTGCCCTTGAGGACTACTTCCAGATGGTGATGGCAGGACTTGGGGGTTCCCCTCAGATGGTCAGCTCCACCTTGCTGGCTCTCACCCGCATTCTCTATGAGTTCAAAGGTCAGTGCCTGAAGATAGTGTGCGATTAAAAATAAATTGAATACTTGTAATAGTTTGTTATTTTGATGTTAAATGAATGCATTGAATTTTTGTAGGCTCTTCACAAGTTCTCTTTAGCTGTTCAATAGGTTTATGAGTTGTAACATTATGCACCACAACATGTTAAAATGTACTTACATGTATATAACAATGTTACTGTCTACAGCCTCCATCCGTTCCTCGTTACTGGAGACGATCGTGGAGAACTTGTGTATATTACTGACGTCAAAGACCAGAGAAGTGGTCAAAGCAGCTCTAGGCTTCATGAAGGTCCTTCTCTCTGCCTACCCAGACACTGTGCTGGCACCACACTTAAAACAAATCGTAAGCTTAGCTCTTGTACCTTATAAAATCTCAAGTTACTGTAGACTCATTATTTTATGCGAGTACTTAATTCCGTGATTCAACAGTTTTGCATCAATATTTATCATTTAGTTCTGTCCAAAATTTAAAAGCAAGATTTTAAAATCTGCAAGATGTGCCTTCTTGAGATATTACACGAATATTAATTCCTTGCATTAAATTAGGAATCTACAGTATTCTAAATGTATTTTAAGAGCCACTGATTTTTTTTCTCAAGTTCTTATGAAAACCAGTTGGTGTTCATTAGGATTTTAACAGGATTTTACGCTGATATTAATTCCTTGCATCTAATTAGGAATCTACAGTATTCTAAATGTACAGTGTATTTTAACAGCCACTGATTGTTTTTCTCAAGTTCTTATGAAAACCAGTTGGTGTTCATATAAGGATTTAAACATGAAGTAATCTTGTCTTACTAAATAGATTCTTTAAATCTGGTAAAAAATCAGCAGCTGCTACTGTATGAGAACAAATTTGGATAATTGTCATAGGTCAGATACATGTATGCACTTGCTAATTTGTGTAAATCACTGTTGTATTTTTTTCCCTCATTTCTAGATGTCTAGTCTTGTGTCACAGAAAGAGGATTGCAAACACCACTTCAGGTTTAAAGCCAAGGAAATTTATGCCAAACTTATCAAGAAATTTGGGTAAAACTTCGCATTTTTTTTACCTATTTATATTATAGATTATACATGTATCTTAGTTATTACTGTTTCTTACTTCACCAAACTTGCATGGATGGTGTGTCTTATGATACTGATGCAACTGACAGGCTTAAATGCTGAATCTGAGCCATAGGTTTCGGATGCTGGATAAGTTTAAGGTTTTTAGAGCTGGTTAAAGTTTTTGGAGTAGGTGCCCTCTGATGATTATATCTTAGTTATTACTGGTCCTAATTTCATAAAACTTGCATGGATGGTGCGTCTTATGATACTGATGCACCTGACTGGCTTGAATGCTGAATCGGAGCCATAGGTTTTGGATGCTGGATTAGGTTAAGTTTTTTGGATCAGGTCACATGTTTAATAAGTATTAGTACCATTTTAAGCTTGCATAGTTGATTTAACTATAATATAAATGAATCGCAGAGGTAGCTTCAGATGCAGATCCTGATCTACATTATCAAGGATGCTAAAAAATACATCTTAGTTATAACTGGTCCTAACTTTACTAAACTTGCATGGATGGTGCGTCTTATGATACTGATGCACCTGACAGGCATGAATGCTGAATTTGACCCATAGGTTTCGGATGCTGGAGGGAGGTTAAGGTTTTAAGAGCGGGTGTTTTTGGAGCAGGTGCTTTCTGATGATCATATCTTAGTTATTACTGGTCCAAACTTCACCAAGCTTGCATGGATGATGCGTCTTATGATACTGATGCACCTGGCAGGCTTGAATGCTGAATCTGAGCCATAGGTTTCGGTTGCTGGATGAGATTTGGTTTTTTGGAACATGTCACATATTTTGTAGAAAATAGCTTGCATAGTTGATTAATATGATTCCTATGATATAGTATTGTATGATATGATACACTATTGTTTTATATAATAAACAGAGTATTATTTGAATTTGGAATTATTTTGATTCTTGGAATTTAGGGCTTTCAAGAAAATTGCCCTTAGTTAGACTAACTTAGACAACTAACTTGAATTTTTATTGTCTGTTGTGTTAGTTCCTACTAACTTAGTCAACTAACATACATTTCCCTTATGAATATTGGGTTATACAGACTATAGTTGAAACTTAAAGGAATGATTTCAACATCCCTGATATTTTATTCATTCAAGTCAGTTTAAACTTGTATTTGTTTATTGTTTTTTTGTTTCATTTTGTGTAAGTGTTATATTTTGTTTAATTTATTTTATTTCATGGCATTGAATGTGCTGGTGTTCTTTTTTTTATTCATTTTGTTCAATCTCTCTTTATTTCTTCAGTATAAGTTAGCGCATGCGTAGTAGGGGGTTAGTCATGCCGACTAACCCCCCCCCCCCTTTATTTGACGCACGCGTAATAGGGGGTTAGTCATGCCTGGCATGACTAACCCCACCCCCCACCCCCTTTCTCCAGTTCAATCTCGCCGAAGAAATTATTAAAAGATCCAAAGGGAATAAATATCCTTTCACTTCAAATACTGCTCAGGCAATGTAACCAAAACATTGCAGAATTCATCACAAGCTAGCGTAAATTTCACACTCTACCGAAACTTCCGAGGTCAAGCCTTGGCAGTTCTACCATGTCAATTTCACTAACCTTGCACATTTTATCCACCGCGTGAACTTTGCTACAGAAAAAAAACCCGCTCAGTTAACTGTAAATTGTCAAATATACAATATACA
Source organism: Magallana ariakensis (assembly GCA_020458035.1). Taxonomy (NCBI): domain Eukaryota; kingdom Metazoa; phylum Mollusca; class Bivalvia; order Ostreida; family Ostreidae; genus Magallana; species Magallana ariakensis. The sequence goes on from CM035819.1 coordinate 11,934,621, forward strand.
CGGCTGCCATAAAAGAAGGCATCCTTCCTCCTCCGATCACTGCAGACGCTGGTAGCGTCACTTCCGCTGTGACGTCATATTCACCCCAAGCACTGAGTGAGTATAGGTGGATCCAACCGTGTTGAAGAATAGATTTTGTATACATTTGTACTACCAATATTTTAAAATAAAACACGTTAGGACCTGCAACATTATGATAATTACTTGCAGATCATACACGCATATGTACGAAGTTTTGTTTTGTTTATACAAATGATAGAAAGTGGTAAAATTAGTTTGATATTTACTGCAGTAAAGTTTCACACCCCTTTCCCCTTCGATATGTTTTGTATTGTATAAACTTTATGTTTATTATTTTGTTGCTTGTTTTTATTTTGAGTTAGCATTTGTTTCTTTTCTGTTTTGTTATTTGCACATTTCTAATATTAATGCATTCTTGAATCAGTTGAAACACATAATGCATTAGCGTGATCGTAATATTCATTCATTTTAATGTTATATTTGTTATACATGCAGATATTAAATCATATTAGAAAAAAACCCAATGATTTTTATGGAAGACTGCGATGTACGTTGTTATGAGTTGTGAAAGAATTATGGGCTCAATGTAAATCTTCATTTTAATATTCTTTTTTTTTTTTATTTCCATAGCTGGAGACATTTCCCATCACCTTAGTAGAAAGCTGCGTCAGTGTTCTGGCAGAAACTGAAGAATTCTCTTCAAAATACTAATTCAAAGTTTTGAAGTGAATATTTCTGCCAACTAAAGTGTCGATTTCAGTGTGCAAGTCTTCCAAAAACTTCTTCAAACTGACGTACAGCCTACTGTTACGCCACGAAGCTAGAACTTGAGATGTTCAGAGGCATTTGCGAGCACCGGTTGCAGGCAGAGACTGAGAGAGAGAGAGAGAGAGAGAGAGAGAGAGAGAGAGAGAGAGAGAGAGAGAGAGAGAGAGAGAGAGAGAGAGTATATCAATGATTTTTATGCATGCGTACATTTTATTTTCAGAATTATAATAATGATTGAGATTTCTTTATACACGAGGAAGATAATCTTCGCTAGCCAAGGGTTTCAGATATATACTTTACGTTTTCCATAAGTCAAACATAGATAAATTTGTATACATGTATATCACTTGCAACTAATTATTTCATTATTTCAAATTATTTTAGGAATGTATCAAATAACTGTAGGCTTGAAAGCGGAAGAGAAAACAGTTAAATTTTAAATTGTATTTGCTAAATTAAGTTGCAAAACAGGCACGTAGCGGGGGCAGTCGGGGGGGGGGGGGGGGGTAGTACACCTATAACTTCAATTTCATTGTTCATTTTCTTATATTTACTTTTCAACTTTTCACTTGGTCTCAAAAAAGTGGGAACTCCTTCATAATTCACTTTTCTATATGTAAATTAAGAAAAATCTTTGATGCGACAAAAAGTGGGGGGGGGGGGGGGCAACGTGCCTGCAAAACCAAAGGTCATTTTTGTCAGGAAAGTAATAGAAAATGTTTTTGTTTTCAAATAAAGCTGCATGTGTACACGCGGTATTCTCACGATCCGAATTTGGACTCGTCCACTAATTCGGTGCGTAAAAATGTGATATTAATTATTGCGCTAAGTCCCATTAACATGTACTTTCAGCCTCTGCCTTTCACCGAAAGGATGAGATCATCGATGCCTTGAATGAACCCATCCGTGGATCCATGGGGGGAAATAAATTTGTTGATATTTGTTTTGTAACAACGATATATATTATACTTTATAATCGATTTCAATAGAGTCATTTGAACGAATAAACATACTAGTTATTGTTTAATGTACATCTAGTAGGACACGTAAATTATATCCTTTTCAAGATTAATGATCATGAAAATGAACAATTGATCAAAAAATTGGGACAAGCCCCGCTTCAGCGAATTAGTTCCTCCAGAAAATATTCCAGCTTTAGGAATATATATTTATTTTCATCCTAACTGATAATTTTTTGTTGATAATGATAATCCAACATCAGTTTGTACTTACATTCAATAGACAACAACTTGTTGCGGTGACATCCCCCCTTTCCACCAGGATTACCCCTCCCGTTTACTTGAAAACTCTTGCTAATTGTTGCTAATTATCTGCGATATAATAAATCCATTAATCTTTCTTACGTAAAATATTGATATTGCTAACTCACATTGTCTGCACTGTTTCGGAGAATGCAACTTTCAAACCTTAAATATGTCTAATATCAAGACGTCAGGCCAATGGCGTCAGACAAAGAGCACAAAAGCTCACTTTCAGCCCCCCCCCCCCTTCCCCCGCAAAAAAAGGGAGCCAATTCTTCGAACCCAGCTAACCGATTCTCTATTTTATTTTACTTCTACAAAAGTATTGTATTATCTTCCAGATATGCAACTTAAATTGCCTCCCTAATTCAAATTTCAGAGGGGGCTTGATGTAATTCATAATTCAGCTTTACCAACTACTTTACATATCTATATATGTGTACACTGGCGATATGTACGTATTTGTGCGCGCAGCACAGTTAAGGCTGTCAATAAATTCAGTTCAGACAAAAAGTACGGGAAATGTGCATTATGACATCACAGAATATTACAAACCTCGAAAGTACTAATTAATTCATTTATTAGCAAAATTATTTTATACTATTCTTTTAATGAAGAACAACGATTGTTATTACTTACAATTTCGATGTCTGTAATATCGTACACACTGAAAAATAAGCGAGAGGTCGTTCTCGCTGTACTACAAAATATGACGTCATATGCTTCAAAATGACGCATTAAGTTAAGTCATTGTAGGCTATCATGCGGTTTTTTAGCGATGAAAAATAAATTCCATAGATTAACGGAAAATTATAAATGAATATTTTGTTTAACATTATTATTAGTAGAATGCTACCTATTTAGTCTTATTTTCAATTTGTTATAATTATGCATCGTATTAAGAGGCAACCTCGGTTTTGTATAAAATATCGTATATTTTAAAGCTGGGTGCCTAAATAAATCACTTTATTGCAAGGGCATACACTTATCTGATCATGACAAACTTTTACATGTAAATTTGAAATATGCTATGTAATTTAAAAACTTCTAAGATCCTTGTGAAATCTCACAAATTAATTATTTTTTAATGAAATTAACACTGTGACCTTCAAAATTATTCAACATATGCATTATAAATTATGGTTTTTTCTAACAAATAATATCATCTTACAAAGTTCACAGCAGTTTTTAAAATCTACTATATAACATCAAGTTATTTTATAATTCAGTTGTGAATTTTGACATGATTATGCCCTTGCAATATTCACATTTTTAAATGACCCCAAAACCACAAATACATCTGCTTGTACCATGCGACTGCCATATCACGTGACCACTATGAACATAAAATATTGTACTATTATATACATATTGCAGAAATATATTGCATTTGAGCGACTGTTATTGATTTTAAAAAGGACATGTCCGATGAACTAAAGTATACGTGTTTTCATTACAAAAATTCGTCGATATTTTTATTGGCCGCCTTAACTGTACTGCGCGATAAACGGTTTCATGCAACATGTATGGGAGTTTTTATTACGAAAGGAAACTGTGGACTTCTTCTTCGTCGGTAGATTGTTCATTGAATTTCTCAGTTGAATTATTTCGTGTTAACGTTACAAGAGCGTCGGAACAGGGGCGGGCGCGCCGCCCCAATAATTTTGCCAATTATTTTCTAGAATAAATTTCAACATTAAAAATTTTCAGTGTAAAGTTTGTTTTTTTATCGAATAGTTTAACGTGAAGTTGCGGTTAGCCCGGTAGCATGCCACTCGGCTTTCTACTAAAATACTACCCAACTTTCACGAACGTATCTTGCATTTGATTTGTATTGTAAACTGTAAATTGTAATGTATAAGTTCTTAAAATCCATATGGTGAATTCAGGGGAAAGCTCAATTCGTTACACTCGATCAAGTTTACGCTGAATAAAAACTCCAAAACAAAACAAAAAGATCAACAAGTTGTATTTAATTAAAGCTGAACACCGCTCGTAAATAGGCACTGTCCGCCATATTTCTCTTTCATCACTGCTGTCCCTACAACCCTTATATAAGGAGCAAACCTCTATAAAGTTTAAAGTACTTCGCTGTAGAGGTCTCACCTGTGTGGACGTTACATCTTGCCTCGCCGTGTTGCTCGGTCGCGATGAAATTATCAAATTTTACGCACTTTTTTCAAGATAAGAGAATGCTAACTTCAAATAAATTGGTCAATTCATTATTTACAAACAGAATATGCACAAAATGCATAAAATCCAAAGACGACGAAAGGAATACTACACGTCGGCCACGAGTTTCAGGTGTGCAATCGGGTGTAACGAAATCGAAGGGTTTATATACCAGGTACATGTGTGACGGTGCCTATTTACGAGCGGTGTTCAGCTTTAAGTTGGTGAAATAAACGGTACATGGTATTCCTATGAAAACCGATTCTCGGAGTTCCGAGATAACAACTTAATATCGTGCAAAGATTCCAGCACGGACAGTCCGATATAATCAGTACACAAAATCGACACTAACGTGCGGAAATCCAGCACAGTTAGCCCGACATAACACACTCACTCCACTAACGTGCGGGGTTCCAGCACTACACATTCTAATCTAACGTGCGGGGTTCCAGCACAGTTAGCCCAACCGTACTCTTCCAGATCTTAAACCATTCTCTGTTATTTACCATTTTTTTTTGACAGGCATTGCTTTTTTTTATGACAAAGAGATGGTAATGACATGCCAGAAAAATAAACATTCACACATATAGCTGTCAAGATAATTTCACACTTCTATTGTCCAGCAATTATTCAATTTGCCGGGAGATTAAGTAAAGTAGATATCAAAGACTAGTGTCAATGGGATAAACATTTTTGTCACATGAAAGAATCTCCAGGTTTTTTTAAATACATACTATTATTTACGTTTATCTGAGAAAAAAGAATCAAACTTATGTTCTCATGACAGCTGGTACCTTTTTAAAAAAAAATTAACCTGTTACATTAAAAGTTTAAAATCAAGGATTTCTAAATCTTGAGAGAGATTGTTATAGATAAGGTTAGAAATTTTTGATTTTAAACTTTTAATGAAACATAAAGACTAAAATGGAATTTTATAACGGCGATTTTTGTTCACCCCCCCCTCCACCTTTTTTATCGATCAAATTCACCGCCCCAGTAAGAAACACTCCCGACCTCAAGTTACATGATCAAAATAAAAAAAAAAAATAATTATAATTTTGTTGTGCGTGCATTTAAAGACAGGTGTGCTTTCCTATCTATAGTCCCAGTATTCTTGTGCACTATAAGAATTTTCCTTTACATTGATGCCCAGCAAGATCCTGATTTTTTTTTTTTGGTCAAGATTTCGGATATGTTTGCCGTTTGTCAACTCTTCATTTGCAATCTAGGAGCAAAATACACGTGTATCCCGCAAGGTAGATGTATTAGACTTTGTATGTAAGTTACACATGTTCTGGAAATCAAGCCCGGGCTCCCCACCCTCTCCTCTTCCTCCGGAATCAACACGCATCAAAAATTCAAATGACCTCGCATTGTTACAAACATGGGATAGTCAGACATATCGTAATTTTTTTTTAATCTCATTAAAAAAATCAGCTCCTGACCCGGGAAAAAAGGCCCCAAAATCAAATATGCATCTATCGGCTAGTTTAGCAGTCATCTATGTAGCACAATCATTATCGATTTATAACTTCTGACCCATAAGTCCTGAGTTGAAATATAGCAGGGACCTTTTTTTACCATTAATCTTATACTAAAATAATTATAAGACTTGTAAAACCGCTTTTAAAATTTTTTAAAAAGTTGGCAAAAGTTTGGTTTCGTTTCGATTGGTTTGGTTTCGTTTCGATTGGTTTCGTTTCGATTGGTTTCGTTTCTTTCGATTGGTTTTGTTTCGTTTCGTTTCGATTGGTTTCGTTTCGTTTCGTTTCGTTTCGATTTCGTTTCGCACTTTACAGGCGCCCAGTAACAACGGAATAAACATAAGTTTTATCTATCCTGAAGTATTAGTATAATTATATTGTACACTATGCATTAAATGGTATAATGTGAATTAATTTTGTAATCTTTTCTAATCCATATTTTCTTGTTCAAAATATGAAAAGTTTCTAAGGCGAGGCAAGCTACTGACAAACAAGTTGATAAAAAAAGGACTATCAACACTCTCGTTTGAAGTCATCTTTTCCTAAGTTCTATGGTCGATACAACGACCTTGTCAGCAAATACAATCTTCCACTGGGCCACATGCTGACTGACGTTTTTCGTACTAATTGTTAGACTATAATTAATCACCTAATTGTCTACGGACTTTTGCGGTTTTTATTTTCCCGTTTACGACAAAAAGCAAACGGCGGCTTACTCCTCCTAGGCACCTGATCCTACCTCTATTCTTTTTGAGGTCCGTGTTGCTCCGCTTTGAATTCGTATTTCGTTTTATGGATTTTTGAGATGGTTGACGGTTTGTTATTGTCCTTTTTCACCAAAGCATTTCATCATCGCTGTGTTTAGACATATAGATAGAGAGATGATACTGAATTTTTTCAAACACCAAATTATTTTGTCATCGCTGTGGTTAAACTATGCAAATCGAATCATTTTACTCTTTATTTTATTGACTATGTGAACCGAATGTGTGTTTGTGTGTGTGTGTGTGTGTAAGAGAGAGAGAGAGAGAGAGAGATAGAGAGAGAGAGAGAGAGAGAGAGAGAATGATGAAACTTACGAAGACATTTAATTTTTTTCTATCCATAAGAAATATAATCAAAATACTGAAGTACTGACGGGAGTTGATTTTATCGATTATTTATTTTAGAATCAACGATATGTTATTTAGCATGACAAGTAATTTCTAATCTCTATTTAAATTACGTACATTTTTATAATATGAATTCTCGGACTTTTCCGACAAGAATTTCGAGAAAACCCCATATGAATCATGTTGTGTAATATTTAAAGATATAATTAATTCCATCAAACTTTGTATCAGTAATCGAAATATTTCTAAAAATTGTACACATGTCTGGATTCAACCAATATTGAACTCTAGTATCGTTCAACCAGACGCTCGACTGTCTCCGTTAATCTCCGACTACCAAGAAAGACTCTCTGCTTGTCGGAGATTTACGGAGACAGCCGAGCGTCTGGTTGAACGCTCTGGCGTAGGAATACATACGACTACAAAAAATATCTAAATTGTTCGTACTATTTAAAATCTAACTATTTTCAAGGTATTTATAAATACGTTTTCTTGAAAAAACAATGGTTCAGCATACATTACACCGCATTTATCTATTATTTCAAGAACTAACTCTTGTCGGCGCTGATGATTTGTGCTTAGAACACTGTGCCGGATAATTATGCCAGTGCCAAGGTGGCATTTTTGCACCCGTCTAAGCTGCATGTATCGAAAAATTCAAATATGCCACATGATAGACCATTGCTTAAAGAGTTTACAACCACCTTTGTTTTTATTGTATCTCACCTGTCAGGTGAGATATTTACCTTTCAAAAATAAATTCCTACAGGAAAATAATTTTTCCCGTAGGAAAAACAGTATTCCTATAGGTAATTTGAAATTTCCTATCGGAATACAAGAACTTCCTATAGGAATTTCAATTCCAATAGGATTTTATAAAACTACCTGTCTGAGTTAAATTCCTACAGGAAATAGCTTTCTCCTATAGGAAATATAATTCCTATAGGATTTTCTAAAAATCCTATAGGATAGTCAATATTTCCTGTAGGAGAATCGTTTCTACTATGGGAATTATCATTTTCCTATAGGATATCAATTTTTAAAGGTAAATATCTCACCTGTCAGGTGAAACACACTAAAAACAAAAGTGGTTATATACTCTCTAGACAATGGTCTATCATTTGGTATATATGGATTTTTCCGAAACTGCATCTTAAGCGGGTGCAAAAATGCCACCTTGGCACTGGCATAATTATCCGGCACAGTGTTTTAGGTTCAAACACTGTTTCACTTTCGGTTTGCCAGAGTAACTGCATAGGAGAGTTGATTAAAACAAGTTTAGCTTTTTAAAAAAGCTTACCGTCTTTAGAGCAAACTTTAAACAGCATTAAGTTATCAAAGAAAATTGAATTCTTTTTTATATATATAAGGTCGCCTTCCTCTACATGCAATGGCTTTTGAAACTTTTTTTTATTTACCTTAAGCGTGCGTGCCTAAAATTGAGAAATGCGTACCACGAGCTTGTGAGTTGAGATCGACTATAGTAGGGAAAAAGAGATCTTAGGAAGGGTCGTATTATTTTAATAAAATAAAACGATTGCGTAGTCTTAGCTCCAAAGCCAGACAAATCTAGTTGATTTCAAAGAGCCATGGTTGTATTGCCAGCAATGAAATAGACAGGCCTATGTCGCAATGCTGTTTGCGACAACTACCCAAAGTCCAAGCTCCTGTTAAAATGGTTCTAGTTTTACCCGAACCGTGTCTTCCTTTACTGATATTAGACATACCGTATCCAATTTTCACATTTTTGTACTTGCATAAACAATCCAAAAAGAAAAAAACAAAAAAATTCAATTGATATTATAGAACATTGCTCTCAACTAGTTGTACTGAAAAATTAAAGCCTGAATTTCATTGATAGCTAATTTTATTGCTTTTTTCGTTTTCTCACTTTTTAAGATTAAAAATCTACGAAAATTGTTAAGTCGTACGTAAAAAAGATCATCAGAAAATTATCTCCCTTGCGCCGAACAGTTTTTCAACCAATGCAATAATTGTAAATTTTCACATCATGTATTTTCTACCAATCACAAAGGAGAGGAAGTGTACAACCCGGAGACTGTAAATTATTTCAACTCTTTATACCGTCTTCCAAAGAAGACGGTAATCAAATTCATTCTACATATCTTGAAACAATTCTTATTGTATTGTTAGCAACTGGTCACCATCTAGTATGCTCTAAATCTTTGGTTATGATGATCGTATGAAAGTTCTAATGGCTACAAATTTAAGATCCGATAAACTAATCAATTACAGATTATAGAAAGTCAATTTCTTCTAACTTTCACAGTGTTAAAATTCCGTGAGTCAACTTATCAGTAACGCCATGTAAACTTGAATTTAATATTGCCCTCTTTAGAGAAAAACCCATGTGATCGGATATTGTCTTATTGTAGGCCTATATACACACTTTACAATATTTCAAATGCATTTTGTTTTTACACTAAATAATTATATTACATTTTCCAGTGTCTTGCCTGTGAAAATACTACGTATCGATGTTGTACAACATAACCCATAACTTCAAATAACGCCAAATTGAGGCACCAGCGGGCTTTGCCTATTTATATTTTTTAATAATCAACCGTGCGGTGGCTTAAAATTATGTAAATATAAGTAATAAGGAATCATTTTTTGAATAATATGAGGTGATAATTTCGGTCGGGGCGTGATCAAATCTATCATAAACTCTTCGGGCTTTATTCGATTTGATCACGCCCCGACCAAAATTATCGCCTCATAATACTCAAAGAATGATTCCTTATTCCTTAAATATTCCAAACAAATCAACAAAACATTTTGTTTAATTCCGTTTCGTTGGTTTTTTTTTTGTTTCGTTGGTTTCGTTTCGTTTCGATTTTTGGTTTCGTTTCGTTTGGTTTCGATTGGTTTGGTTTGGTTTCGTTTTGTTTCGATTGGTTTCGTTTCGTTTCGTTTCGATTTCGTTTCGCACTTTACAGGCGCCCTCTTCTCGATGGTAAAATGTGATATCGGTATAGCTGCAGTTCTGTAGCTTTCGGTCTGAAAAAATTCCGATCCTCCATCCGAATTGTTTTTAAACCGGAAGCTACAGACCTGCAGCTAATACCGGTATAACGAATAAAGGAGTTCAGACAAAATGCCTTCAATTACAATTCACCGAAATTTCATTCTATATAGATAATCTCTATAAAATATAAAAATTTGGGTTTGTACTTTTACACTTTTCCAACAGGTGTAGAGAACTTGACTCTACACTTTCTTATCTTATTCAATAATCCCAATACGTCACTTTCTGTTTCATCTGGACGAAAATTGTGAACTCATTGGCTGGCGAGTATTCATTCCGAACAAAACCTGTGTCCAAGCTGCTTATCCTGCTTTGGATCCCTGCTCCAGTCATGTCACGAGATTTGAAGAACATTAATAAAAATATATGTTATAAAACTATGACGGTTTTTTTCCCCTGAAAGATCGGTAGAAAATACATAAAAATATACGTTATTCAAATCTCGTTGTAAGTGATGCCCAATAATGGGCAAGGTAAGAATCTCACTGAAACCTCATGTTTTTGTTGTTGTTGTTGTTGTTGTTTTTTAAACAGATTCTTGATGTAATTAATGTGCTCTACTTCACCACAAAGCCCAGTTGAAATCTCTCTCTGAGATCCAAACTAAACATCTAACTTATGAATATTAGTCCTACTATGCAGTGATCCTCCGGTACTTCAAACTTCATAAATAAACGTCGTACTCTCCTTGAATTCGTGTTTTTCTAAGCCCACAATTATTTTGGCACCCGAACAGTAAGATCGATACGGTTTTATGGTTAATAAAACTTTACATATTGCATTGCTAAGTGATCATTAATTAATACTAAATTCAATAATAAATGATGTTTATTCGGTCCAAAAAATTCACATATAGATTTTGCATTGCAAGTGACTTAAAAAGTACCCGGATGAAAAACTTCGAAAACTATGCAAGGTGTTATAAGTTTCTTTGAATGACAAAATGTATTCTTTATTTATAATTGAAGACAGGAAGGGGGGGGGGGTAATCACTCATCCGCTAGAGTCAGACCGGTATGACACTTAATTATCACACATGGAAATGAATTCTGATTTTATGCGTTATTGCAGTTTACGGGATTGAAATCCAAAGTATAATAAGACTATAAAGCTAAAAGTGTTTGATTTTTTTTTAATAAAAGATCCAGTAAAATTCATGTTTTTTTAAAATCTACATAGCACATAATACATGTACATATTTTAAGGTCCGAATTCATTTTCCTTTTTAACGAATCTTTCTGTTTCATTTGAATTTGATTTTTATTTATATAATATTCAATCTTCTTCAGTCATGAACGTTATGTTTCATGCATGCACAGCGATATATGCCGGTTAACATGCTTTATCATAGTTCTGAAAAAAGAAATGCATGCAAGCATAAAAATCATTAAATCTCTCACTCTCTCTCTCTCTCTCTCTCTATCTCTCTCTCTCTCTCTCTCTCTCTCTCTCTCTCTCTCTCTCTCTGCCTGCAACCGGTGCTCGCAAATGCCTCTGAACATCTCAAGTTCTAGCTTCGTGACGTAACAGTAGGCTGTACGTCAGTTGGACGAAGTTTTTGGAAGACTTGCACACTGAAAATGACACTTTAGTTGGCAGAAATATTCATGGGCGGATCCTGAAACTTCAAAACTTTGAATTAGTATTTTGAAGAGAATTCTTCAGTTTCTGCCAGAACACTGACGCAGCTTTATACTAAGGTGATAGGAAATGTCTCCAGCTATGGAAATAAAAAAAAAAGAATATTAAAATGAAGATTTAACGTTACATTGAGCCCATAATATTCTTTCACAACTCATAACAAACAACGTACATCGCAGTCTTCCATAAAAATCATTGGGTTTTTTTCTAATATGATTTAATATCTGCATGTATAACAAATATAACATTAAAATGAATGAATATTACGATCACGCTAATGCATTATGTGTTTCAACTGATTCAAGAATGCATTAACATTAGAAATGTGCAAATAACAAAACAGAAAAGAAACAAATGCTAACTCAAAATAAAAACAAGCAACAAAATAATAAACATAAAGTTTATACAATACAAAACATATCGAAGGGGAAAGGGGTGTGAAACTTTACTGCAGTAAATATCAAACTAATTTTACCACTTTCTATCATTTGTATAAACAAAACAAAACTTCGTACATATGCGTGTATGATCTGCAAGTAATTATCACAATGTTGCAGGTCCTAACGTGTTTTATTTTAAAATATTGGTAGTACAAATGTATACCAAAATCTATTCTTCAACACGGTTGGATCCACCTATACTCACTCAGTGCTTGGGGTGAATATGACGTCACAGCGGAAGTGACGCTACCAGCGTCTGCAGTGATCGGAGGAGGAAGGATGCCTTCTTTTATGGCAGCCGTGTATATTGTATATTTGACAATTTACAGTTAACTGAGCGGGTTTTTTTTCTGTAGCAAAGTTCACGCGGTGGATAAAATGTGCAAGGTTAGTGAAATTGACATGGTAGAACTGCCAAGGCTTGACCTCGGAAGTTTCGGTAGAGTGTGAAATTTACGCTAGCTTGTGATGAATTCTGCAATGTTTTGGTTACATTGCCTGAGCAGTATTTGAAGTGAAAGGATATTTATTCCCTTTGGATCTTTTAATAATTTCTTCGGCGAGATTGAACTGGAGAAAGGGGGTGGGGGGTGGGGTTAGTCATGCCAGGCATGACTAACCCCCTATTACGCGTGCGTCAAATAAAGGGGGGGGGGTTAGTCGTGCCTGGCATGACTAACCCCCTACTACGCATGCGCTAACTTATACTGAAGAAATAAAGAGAGATTGAACAAAATGAATAAAAAAAAGAACACCAGCACATTCAATGCCATGAAATAAAATAAATTAAACAAAATATAACACTTACACAAAATGAAACAAAAAAACAATAAACAAATACAAGTTTAAACTGACTTGAATGAATAAAATATCAGGGATGTTGAAATCATTCCTTTAAGTTTCAACTATAGTCTGTATAACCCAATATTCATAAGGGAAATTTATGTTAGTTGACTAAGTTAGTAGGAACTAACACAACAGACAATAAAAATTCAAGTTAGTTGTCTAAGTTAGTCTAACTAAGGGCAATTTTCTTGAAAGCCCTAAATTCCAAGAATCAAAATAATTCCAAATTCAAATAATACTCTGTTCATACAATATTATATCATATATTATATTGTAAAAAGTTATATGATATGATATACAGTGGGGCCTCAGATATCCGGACGCCAGATAACCGGACGCTTCAGTTTATTGATGATTTTATTTGGGAACCGATTTTTTATACGTTATTTTGTCTCATTTATCCGGAATTCCGCGTTCCGGATCCGGACGGTCTGTTTTTACCACAAAACACTGATTTACTACTAATCTTGCTTCATTTAACCGGACGGTAAAATTTGATGATACCCCGTTCAATACAAAAGATTACGCCTGTCAATTGAGTTTCACACCTTTTTTACGTGCTAGACCCCTATGAGTAGCTTGTATAAACACTGCCTTCCTAAATCACTTTCAAATTTACCGACAGTGCTGGCCAGACAGGATTAGTCACGCTTCACAGCACGTGGCTTGGATATCTTAACCTGTGCACCTGTCAAGTGCCATCGCTTTTTTAAACATCCCTGTATTTCGAATAAAAAATATGCTTATTAATCAAGAAAACTGGAAAGTTTTACAAAGCTTTGTGTTTTATCTACCTATTCAAATCGTATTATAAAACGAATTGTCTCATGAATGCCTTGTTAGATTAAGTCAAAATCGGAAGTACAGGAAGAAAACAAAGTGAAAGCATGTCAACTCATCGGAAGTACATTGGAAAATCTTGCAATTTTCCAACTAGTAAACGTTAATTTTATCAGTAAAATTTCCTTTATTTTAAGAATAGAAATAATTTCAAAAATAAATCAATTGAGGAAATTGGCATTTCTAGAAATAGATAGTTGGAAACATTACGTACGTGAAAAGGCCTGGGCACATCTTACTTGGACACAAAGAATTTAGCTAGATTCGGTTATCATTATAGTCTGGTTAATATTTCATGACAAAATAATAATATAAAGCTGGGTTCTTTATATTTAAAAATGTTCATATCAACGGACAGTAGGAATGGCAAAAAACCCCAACCCAGTATCAACACTGGAGGCCATTGTATACAAATACATTATCATTAAATTAATGACAGCAATAGATACATTTCAGATATCCGGACGCTTCACCTATCCGGACGATTGGACTGTGGAACGAAAGCGTCCGGATAACAGAGGCTCCACTGTAATATGATATTGTATCAATTTTTTGGTACATTATGATATGATATTGTATCATGATATTGTAATTTATAGTATTGTATATTATGATACAATATTGTATAATATGATATTGTATAATATACTATTTAATCACATGCTATTATTTCATATGATATTGCAACATAAAATATTGTATCATATTTATGATATGATATTGTATAATATATATCGTATCACACGATACGATATTATATAATATGATATTGGTTTATACAATATATTATAATATCACATGAAAATGTATTATATGATATCGTATAATATGATATTGTATCATATAATACAATATAGTATAATATGATATTGTATGATATAATATAGTACTATATCACATGATATTGTATCAATTGATTTGATACAATGTTGTACCTAATGATATTGTATCATATGATACAATATCCTTTTATGTATCAAATATGATACAATATCATACAATAAAATATCATACTATAATATTATACAATATAATATCATGTTACAATATTGTGATGTATTATGTGATATGATATTGTATCATATAATACTATTGTATCATATATTATATATTATGATATTGTATTATGTGATCAAATACAATAATGTATAACACGATACAATGTAATATCATATGTTACAATATCATATCTCATCATTATCTATTAGAGTATTTCATTGTATTATATGATATATATTGTAAGTATCATAGGAAGCAATATCATATTTTATATTATTGTATTGATAAATATTGTTATCATATAATACCGTATGAAATGAACATACGATTATTATACAATTTTTTAACATATGATATAGTTATACGATATTGTGTCAAAACAGTATCCATGTATATCCAAGGTCATTATTAACTATGATTTTCATTGAATATGATAAAGGTGATCTCATAAAGGTGATTCCTCATAAAGGTAATGCCTCGTCTCGGTGAGCTTTGTAATCTGTGATTACCTATGTTTTTTATTGCTATTGGAGAGGGGGTTCAAAATATTATGGCTGCAATATTTTGAACACCCCTCCAATTTTCATTGCTATTGGAGATGGGTTCAAAATATTATGGCCCTGATATTTTGAACCCCCCTCTAATTTTCAGTGCGTTTGGACAGGGGTTCAAAATATTATGGCTGCGATATTTTGAACCCCCCTCCTATTTCCAATTCCCATTGGAAAGGGGGGTTCAAAATATTATGGCCGCGATAATTTGAACCCCCCTCTAATTTTCAGTGCTATTGGAAAGGGGGTTCAAAATATTGTGGCTGCAATATTTTGAACCCCCCTCCTATTTCCAATTCCCATTGGAGAGGGGGTTCAAAATATTATGGTATCGCGATATTTTGAAAAGAAAAAAAAAAACCTCTATTTTTCAGGGGGGTTCAAAATATCGCGGCCATAATATTTTGAACCCCTCTCCAAAGGGAATTGGAAATAGGAGGGGGGTTTAAAATATCGCGGCCGTAATATTATATTTACATTCCAAATATTTTTTGCATGTAAAGTGTGTGGAAAGATATAGCATTTATAAGACTGTAACACACACAGGATACTCAAAGGTTTAAATGACGAGTTTTATTATGACGTTACAAACATTGAACGCTGTAAATTGCAACATCACAAGCGAGAATCAAAGTTCACACTTGTGTTGCTGTTACAGTGGCTCTTCCACTTGAACTTACCCTTAGGATAAAACAGAAATTTTGACGTATAAATCACATTTGCAGACAAGGCAAGAAGTAAGAAAAATGTAAATATAAGCATTAAATCTTTATTTTTTTAAAGATATAGTCTCATAACTGCAGCGGTGTGTGCATACAAATTGAGTAATGCGCTAACTGATTCAATGCTAATTTCAATATATCGCGGCCATAATATTTTGAGCCCCCTCTCCAATGGGGATTGGAAAAAGACAGAGGGTTCAATATATCACGGCCATATTTTGAACCCCCTCTCCAATAGCAATGAAAATTAGAAGGGGGTTCAAAATATCACGACCATAATATTTTGAACCCACCCCCCCCCCCCTCTCCAATGGGAATTGGAAATAGGAGGGGGGTTCAAAATATCGCAGCCATTTTATTTTGAACCCCCTGTCCAATAGTAATGAAAATTAGAGGGGGTTCAAAATATCACGTCCATAATATTTTGAACCCCCTCTCCACTAGCAATGAAAATTAGAGGGGGGTTCAAAATATCGCGGCCATAATATTTTGAACCCCCTCTCCAAAATGAATTGGAAATAGGAAGGGGGTTCAAAATATCGTGGCCATAATAATTTGATCCCCCTCTTCAAAGGGAATTGGAAATAGGTAGAGCGTTCAATATATTGCGGCCATAATATTTTGAACCCCTTCTCCAATAGCATTGGAAATTAGAGGGGGGTTCAAACAAAATATCGCGGCCATGATATTTTGAACCCGGGGTTCAATATAATTTGGGGGGGGGGTCAATATATCACAGCGATATTTTGAATCCGGGTTCAATATATATATCGGGGGGGGTTCAAAGTATTATATGACACAGGTTCTCTTTATCATATTAATCGGTGTCTGGTTATATACGTAAGAATGAAATAAACTCAGGGTCACACAAACTGTTTATCATGATTGGGTGTCTTGGATGTATACAGCATGTGAGAATGAAATGAAATCAGGGACAATCTTTCCACTCCCCCTTCTAAAAGAATTGTTCATAAATAGGGAAGTTTGATCTATGTAATTTATATGATAGATTTCCATGAAAATGCCTATACTGCTTCTTGCTAAAGAACATTTCTTCACTAGATACATGTACATATATCTGTGTAGTATTCTGATTGATGACTAGATGTATGAAACTGTTCTTGTGTATATATTAGATACAGATTTCATTATCATTAAATATTATTGCAGAACCTGAGAAAATGGCAGGTGATGACGAGGAGTTAGATGACTTATTGAATGCCATTGAGCAAGGTGCAGGGAATGTTAAGGTAAATAAAGAGACCAATTTATTTCAAAAGTGTTTAATGCACACACAAAAAAGTCCTGCCGTATATAAATCTTTTAACATGAATCATTTGTGTGACAGAAAACCAAGAAGAGGAAAGTGGAGGATTTGGGGTCTGATGAAGAAGGGCCGGCACCCAAATATAAAGGTATTGTTTTGTGTGGCTCTCCTAACTAATGCTATTGTCATTGTTTTATCAATATAAAATTTTAAAAAAGAGGTTCAGGATTGAAATTTTATTTATTCATTTTTCAAATGATTGGAATAGGTTATCTCTCTTTTTTTTCTTAATTTATTTTAATTACTTTTAATTATTGTGAATAACATACAACATAATTTTTATATGGTAACATAGTCAAAAATAGTAAACTCTTGCGAAAAAAATCAGCATTTAGTAGTATTTTGTGAATACCAGTATCTATATGGTTAATCCAAGTAATCTATATTTTTCTCAGCTGGAGGTGGGGGCATACACAGACCGATTGCGAAGGCCAAGCGGTCGGCTCCTCATGACCCGGCCAGTGAGTACCGAGCCAAGAAAGCCGGAGGGGACATCAAAAAGAAGGGCAAGCCGGACCCTTATGTGTACCTCCCACTCAACTTCCAAGCTCTGAACAAGAGGTAAAATACCTGATGCTCCAAGGCATGGGATGACTATTGGATTATTTGATGCAATTGACACAAGAAATTTGATAGAAAAGTTCTCGTACAAAGTGTCTCTTTTTCTTTGATACTGGCAATTGATAAACACAAAATCTCATCTTATATTAGTGTTGCAAAATTACATGAGATATGTCGTTGTTAACTTCATAAGCTGTTGTGTGCATTTTTTATTCAATTATTTTATTATAAAAATTGTTTATTGCAGCTGTTTGGATTTAGTTGAGAGTTTATTTTGTGCTATTTTTTTTTAGAAAAAAGGCAAAGATGACTGGTCGATTTACAAATCTAGTGAAAGGAGCAAAAAAGGGGGCTAAGAAGGGAGCTAAAAAGAAGAAGATGTGATCAATATTAGGACATCCACACCCTGTGTTATCGCTGGATTGTTATCTGTTGGTCCCGTTTTCATTGGCTATTAAAGCAAGATGCTGCTTTGTTCAGTATGTGTCCTTGCATTTGTGATTGAAGTCAACATGCAGACTTTACATTCTGAACAATTAAGTTGTAAAGAAAAAAGTTGATGTTGATAATTATTCCATTTGAAATATGGCTATTTGACATGGAAAGAAAAAAAGATTGAATTGTATTAAAAGTTACGATATTTAAATGATATTTCAGTATTTATTTAATATGTATAATATTATCATTTTATAGTTAAATTACATTTACATGTAATTGTGGAGTGAGTTAGCCTTAAAGATTTTCTCTGATAGACTGTTGAAAAAATTAGAATATTGCAGAAAATAATCATGGGTTTTGTTCAAGTGCTGTATAAGACTCAATCTTCTTTCTCTGCACATAAATCTTTTTATTTCTATGTTCATACTTTTGTATAGTTAAAGACACATTATTTACAACCAACTTTGAAGGAAATAAATGCATGTAAACTATATTGTGTACAAAAAAGCCAGTGAAAAAATAGTTAGAATTAGTAGATAAACTAACAACATATGTTGTTCGGAATTTTTGAAACACCCTGTATGTTCTTTTTTTCGGACAAACGAACTCAAGTTTTTAACACCTTAATAGCTAAAAGTTTTATTTAGAAAACACAGACACAATGTTATCAATGGATTATAATTCATATTTTAATGTTTAATAAATAAGCATAACTCGGTTTAAAATGATAAAAGTTAATAAATAATAACGAATTTCAATGTTTTATTTTGAATTCATGTATTGCAATATTTACAATGAACCAATTTATTCTCAGTTGATTAATTGTAATATTATAGTATTAGTCCTCTAGCTGTAACTATTTTGAAGATACGAGTTATGCCTCTTGGCGTGTTAAATAAAATATGTAACTTCATCATATTCGTGCAACGGTGACTTAATGTTATACAACTTTTATTAGCTCACCTGAGCTGTAAGCTCAAGTGAGCTATTCTGATCACATTTTGTCTGTCGTCCGTCTGTCCGTCTGTCTGTAAACTTTACACATTTTCAACATCTTCTCAAGAACCACTGGGCCAATTTCAACCAAACTTGGCACATAGCATCCTTAGCCTAAGGGGATTCAAAGTTGTAAAAATTAAGGACCAAGCTCTCTTACAAGGGGAGATAATTAGGAATTAATGAAAATTTTCAAGAAATTTTCAAAAATCTTCTTCTCAAGAACCATTTAGCCAGGAAAGCTGAAACTTATGTGGAAGCATCTTCAGGTAGTGTAGATTCAAAGTTGTGAAA
Organism: Magallana ariakensis; assembly: GCA_020458035.1. Classification (NCBI taxonomy): domain Eukaryota; kingdom Metazoa; phylum Mollusca; class Bivalvia; order Ostreida; family Ostreidae; genus Magallana; species Magallana ariakensis. The sequence continues at coordinate 11,954,144 of CM035819.1, forward strand.
ATCATGACCCCCGGGGGTAGGGTGGGGCCACAATGGGGGGTCGACTTTTTACATAGGAATATATATAGTAAATCTTTAAAAATCTTCTTCTCAAAAACCGTTACGCCAGGAAAGCTGAAACTTTTGTGGAAGCATACTCAGTTAGTTTAGATTCAAAGTTGTGAAAATCATGACCCCCGGGGGTAGGGTGGGGCCAAAATGGGGGGGGGGTCGACATTTTACATAGGAAATATAGACTAAATCTTTAAAAATCTTCTTCTCAAGAACCATTTGGCCAGAAAAGCTGTTTGGAAGCATCCTCAGGTAGTGTAGATTTAAAGTTGTGAAAACCATGACCCCCGAGGGTAGGGTGGGGCCACAATTGGGGTCGACTTTTTACATAGGAATATATATAGTAAATCTTTAAAAATCTTCTTCTCAAAAACCGTTAGGCCAGGAAAGCTGAAACTTATGTGGAAGCATCCTCAGGTAGTGTTGATTCAAAGTTGTGAAAATCATGAACCCCTGGGGTAGGGTGGGGCCAAAATGGGGGTCGACTTTTTACATAGGAAGATATAGAGTAAATCTTTATAAATCTTCTTCTAAAAAACCATTTGGCCAGAAAAGTTGAAACTTGTGTGGAAGCATCCTCAGGTAGTGTAGATTCAAAGTTGAGAAAATCATGACCCCCTGGGGTAGGGTGGGGCCAAAATGGGGAGGGGGTGACTTTTTACATAGGAATATATAGAGTAAATCTTTAAAAATCTTCTTCTCAAGAATCATCTGGCCAGGAAAGCTGAAACTTGTGTGGAAGCATCCTCAGGTAGTGTAGATTCAAGGTTGAGAAAATCATGACCCCCTGGGGTAGGGTGGGGCCAAAATGGGGGGGTCAACTTTTTACATAGGAATATATAGAGTAAATCTTTAAAAATCTTCTTCTCAAGAACCATTTGGCCAGGAAAGCTGAAATTTGTTTGGAAGCATCCTCAGGTAGTGTAGATTCAGATTTGCGAAAATCATGACTCCGAGGGTAGGGTGGGGCCACAATTGGGGGGGGGTTCAACTTTTTACATAGGAATATATAGAGTAAATCTTTAAAAATCTTGTATTTCTTTCTGTTTGTATAAGTATCTTGCATTATTTCAATTATATAAGAGCTTACATTGAGTAATGTAATGAAGAAAGTTCAATGAAAAGCAAAGCCCTATAGAGCTACAGATTCTATCGATGGGGAAAATTAAAATTCAAAACAAAAAATCTCCCGCGTCGCAGAAAACATTTTTCTTCAATTTACATATAAAAAATCGAATTAACAATGAGTGTGCCCCCTGACTGTTTTGAGAGCATGTAAAAACTGGAAGTGAAAATAAGGAAATTATAGTGAAATTGATGTTACAGGTATACGCACACACACCCTCCCAGGGATTAGGATTTTTATGGTTTGCGAATTTTTTTTTGAAATTTTTGCTTGTCAAGATTTTTTGAATGAGGCTGCCCCCCCCCCTCCAACTTAAAAAAAAACGATGCTAATTGCATGCCTGTTTCCAAAGGGGTGAGGAGTGTTCCGATGAGTATATTTCTTTCCCAGAGGTTCTGACGCCTATTTACGGTAACTTAACTGTTAATCTTATAACAGCCATCTTTAATAAAATCCATGGATATTCTTATGTTTATAATCAGTTGTCCCTTTTCTAACAGGATGATTATATAATCATATCACATGTTGAGTATTGCAGTTCTCAAAAAGATCATTAACAATTGTTTATGTATGGGATAAAAACTTACATCAAACTCTGAGTCCCTTGTGAGGTCGAAGAATTGTCCAGGGGCCAAAGTCTAAACAATTACAAAGAATCATCTGGCTGATTATAGTTTCTGAGAAGAAGATTTTTAAAGATTTACTCTATATATTCCAATGTAAAATTTTGACCCCCCATTGTGGCCCAACCCTATCCCCGGGGGTAATGTTTTCACAACTTTGAATCTGCACTACTTGAGGATGCTTCCACACAAGTTTCAGCTTTCCCGGCTGATTCGGGGCTATGTTAAGGCTGCCCAAATTGATGTGTAGAAAGTCACTTGTCTGAACTTCATACGATATGACGTCATAATTAACTTTTTGACGTCACGATCTGCATTCCTTTTGATAGTTCTCAGGGAATGTATCGTAAATCGTAACGAAATTAGTGAATTTTACTGAACATTATAAAACCATATTCCTTTACATGGACGCTGTTTTATATACTAGTATTACTAAATTCAATATTATCGTAACTTAGTATAAAAAATCGGCAGTTTTAAAGCTTCGTATTGGGTAAATGACTATAGACCCGGCCTTCACGATAACTGCGTTACTGCTCTCTTGCAGGGCAAATTGATATACTTTGCCGAAAATTTAGTAGGTAGATAATTAATTGACGCAAATGAAACAGTTGACGTTACGTCACATTTCACCAAATTATTCATTTTACCCTGCAAAAGAGCAGTACCGCAGTTATCGTGAAGGGGCTAGTTTATAAACTATAATGGTTTGGAGACTCACCCTGCTACGTGTAAACTAATGAATGGAGATACTTTTATGCATGTAAAAAACAGCTTGGCGCAAGTGAAAGAGCAATACAATCTTTGTATTTTTTTTTCTCGTGAAACTGGGAGAGAAAATAAGTACCAATGTGAATCATGCTGTGGGAAACCTACCAATTTACCTAATTTTGTGTAAATCGAGCTTCAAAAGTAATCAAAGTACTGAAAGTACTGAGAAGCGCTAAGCTCTCCCTACATGAGCAAACAATAAATTGCATTATACATGTATCATGCATATGATGAATGAATTTAAAAGTTTTCATACGTCATATACATAGCCAAGATTTTGCATTTTTGTATAAATTGTACTACAAACAATATCCAGGACTTCGTTCAATAACCGAGATTAATTAAAATTCATAATAACTTAACAAACGAACGAAATATCATTAAATAATATTAATTTTGTGTTTGTTGCAACTTGGTAACTAAGACGGCCATCCTGAATTTGATGCTTAGTCATAAAATTTTGGGCTAGGTATGTCTACATGTACCTAGCGGCTAGCTAGCTAATCGTTGAACAACCTAGTTGCTACCTAACCACTACAATCATGAACCAGAATAGAGCGAGCTTTATAAAAACAGAAAACAATTTTACAAAAGCACTACTACTACAACAATAAGATACAAAAGTATCTATGCTAGTTTAATAAAACAGAAATCACTTTTACAAAAGCACTACTACTACTTAATAAACTACAAAAGTTCATACTTTTACAAAAGCACTCAGTCTTATACTTCTTAATAACCTATGAAAGTTCTAATACTAGTTTTATAAAACAGAAAACAGTTAACTTCTAGTGCAATAACAGAAGAAAACAACCCAACTTTATATGAAATAAAAGTTTGACTTGTGTAAAATCGCATGCAACAGAATTTGTCATTGTCATATGCAAAGAGTAGGTTCAGAATTTGCGTTAAATCTTTCCACATGTGCAATGTAAACAAATACCAGAAAATCTTTATGCCTATACCATACACTTGAAACAAATCTTTTTTCTTCCGATACTAAGTTGCAGTTTATTTTCTTATGAAATGCTTTACTGTTGATCGACTTTATATTCTAAAAAACTGAAAGTCTGGAATTCTGTTCATATTTCCCAATAGTACTTGTACTACTTTTGAAATACATTAAACACTATGGTATCCATCTTTATATTGTCAGTTTTGTTCTAGGAATTATTTTGCCTTTTTACCGACATCACAGCCCGTGTACTTATGTATGAAACCCCATTGCAACATGTTGTTTATAAACTACGTATGCTCTTTGACATTTTAATGCACTGACAAATCTATACTACTATATTAAAATAATAGACTCGAAGTTTGGGGCTTTAATACCGAAAAATCGGAGAAGTACTGTCTTTTGTTTTATATATTTTAAACATCATTGTTACTTGAAAATTACCAATTTGTTTTTATTTTTCCTCAATCAAGCTTTGCTAATTAATAATCAACAAAAATTCCTTTAAAAAATCCGGAAATCACCTGGATTTTTTGGATTTTACAATCTTGCGCATGCGCATTACATTCACGCTTAATCACGGGAGGCTCTTTAGTTCATGTTTCCACAATATCACATTTGCATGGATAAACTCAGAAACGATAATACAAATACGTGTTTTTCATTTGAAATTTGCTATATATTCTGTTCATCAAAGAAAATACTGGAGATAACTCTTACTCAGTGCATTTAATATGAAAAATCGCGAGAGTTCCGAATGTCAACATGGTGTGAAAAAAAGATTTGGTGAAAAAGTGTTGAATTCTTCATTAATATGAATTAAATCTTCAGATGAAAGGTATTTACAGCCTCAAAATGGTTTGTGTTGAATGTCTAATAATAGAATGCAGAGAAGTACTCGGCTGCGGTATCGGTGTTAAGGCAAAGTAATTCTAATTATTTGCAGCAACACACAAATAATCACAATAATTTTTTTCTCAAACATCAAATTAAAATAGAAGATACTAGACTTTGACCCGTGCGTGCACGGGTTGAAATTGCATATGATATCGAAAATTTAAGAAATAGATACATCGACATACAGTATTGTTGACATTTACATAACCAAGCTTTAGGCCTACAATAATGCTATTAATAATTTCACTACACTCTGCTTAATTAGAATAATCTAACTGTGTCTCGGGACAGGCCTTCACCACAGTTAAAATGCCTCCCATATACCCGTAATGAAACAAAAAACTGCAGAATCGCTCCGAAACGATTTTGGAGAAAATTAATGAAGCTGCATTGAAAATAACAGTCAAATTATTCATAACAAACCATTTTGCGGCTGTAAATACATTTCATCTAAAAATTTAATTCATATTAACGAATTTAAGAATTCAACACTTTTTCCCCAACGTTTTTAACTCGCTTCAAATTTACACACCATGTTGACATTTGGAACTTAAATCAAATGCACTGAGTTAGAGTTATCTCCCGTATTTTCTTTGATACATGTAGCAAACTTTCAATGAAAATTTACACGTATTTGTATTATCGTTTCTGAGTTTATCCATGCAAATGTGATATTGTGGAAACATAAACTAAAAAGCCTTCCGTGATTTAGCGTGAATGTTATGCACATGCGCAAGATTGTAAAATCCAAAAAATCCAGATGATTTCCGGATTTTTAAAAGGAATTTTCGTTGATTATTAATTAGTGAAGCTTGATTGAGAAAAAATAAAAACACATTGGTAATCTTCAAATACCAATGATGTTTAAAATATATAAAACAAAAGACAGTACTCTTCCGATTTCTCGGTATTAAAGCCCAAAAATTCGAGTCTATTATTTTAATATAGTAGTATAGATACATTTGATTTAACGTCTTCTATCACTTGCGCCGATGCGATTTATAAAGATCATACGCTGTGATAGGATACGCACGTCACGTGCTTAAGAACAACATATGACGTCACAAAAATGCATCATATATATTGGTGGATATCGCTGTTAATAAAAAAACAAAGATTCAAAGAAAATCGCCCGGTTAAAGTATTTTTTTGGTAATTAAAACAGTATCGTTTTCCGATATAAATTTAGCTTCAGACAGCCTTACCACAGCTGCGTAGTTTCTGAGAAGAAGATTTTTAAAGATTTACTCTATATATTCCTATGTAAAACTTTGACCACCAATTGTGGCCCAACCCTACCCCCGGGGGTGTCATGATTTTCACAACTTTGAATCTACACTACTTGAGGATGCTTCCAAACAAGTTTCAGCTTTCCTGGCTGATTAGTTTCTGAGAAGAAGATTTTTAAAGATTACTCTATATATTCCTATGTTAAACTTCGACCCCCCATTGTGGCCCCACCCTACCACCAGGGGTCATAATTTTCACAACTTTGAATCTTCACTATACTCTGTCCCGAGTTTTTGCTTCCACCACTTTTCGCTTGAAATTTCGGTAATAATAAATACCTTTGTGCTCAAACTACGTTCATCCACTAATATGAATAATGTCTAGATTATCTGTTTTGAAACGCCCTCTCTACCGCTTTAGGTTTCAATACACATCCCAAAATAGAAAGTCTACGGGGATTTTGCATTGCATCAGCCATTAATAAGCCCAATCTAATTAAAATTAGATCTTTGATCCGCTCCTATTAGATCGCTACACTTTGTGTAGCGATCTAATAGGAGCGGATCAAAAAAGATCTAATTTTAATTAGATTGTTAGAAGCCCGGATGATAACGTTGAAAAATTGCACGAGGTGTCCCGAGTACTTCCGAATGGAGAAAAGATTTAACATTGCACATAATAAATCTCCGTAAGAAATTTGTTTTCGTTCCTGTAAACTTTTGTTAGTGAAAAAAGATAATTTGTCAAAGAAGATATCGTGGATAATTTTCATTTCATCGATTTCAACAGCATTTCTCACAGGTATGTGTATTTTTATTAAAAATCATCAAAAAGTGATGGAAGCAATAACTTGGAACAGACTATAGTACCTGAGGATGCTTCCACACAAGTTTCAACTTTCCTGGCCAAATGGTCACATACCACTATTTTTACCCCGTGCTCATTGACCACGCAAGTAGTTCCTTTCTAAAAATGCATGTTTTTTTCCAAAAATTCCCAGGGGTGCTAAATGGGCGAATTTGGTTCCTTTTAGGGTATAGATGGAAAGAAGAAGGTTTGAAAAAAAATACTAGCTAAAAAAAATTGGGAAAATCTATCTTTAAAGGCGGAATAGGAAGGGTGTAAAGGGGCCAATGTTTACAAATATTCCGAAGTGAAAGTGGATATTGCAGGGTAGGGGTTATTGTAGGGGCCATATCTCAGCCCCCTCTCGATTGATTTTCCTGTACTTTGGATATGTTGTTGGACAAATGTTTGTCTGTTATTATGCCAAATTTTAATAGATTTGAGCCGGTGGAATTTTTTATATGAATTTTTGTTTTGTAAAGGAATAAGAGGGAAAAATAATTGTGGTCTGTGTCCTATCAATGGTTCTTGAGAAGATTTTTTGAAAATTTCTTAAAATGTTTCAATAATTTATAATTATCTCCCCTTGAAGAAGGGCATGGTCCTTAATTTTCACAACTTTGAATCCCCTTTGCGTAAGCCGGGGTGATTTATGCCAAGATTGGTTGAAATTGGCACAGTAGTTCTTGAGATGTTGAAAATGTGAAAAGTTTACGGACAGACAGACGCCCGCCCGTCCGCCGCCCGACGACAGACAAAATGTGATCAGAAAAGCTCACTGAGCTTTCAGCTCAGGTGAGCTAAAAATAATTGGAGGGGGGGGGGTTACTGTACATTTCAAGGTCGGGTTCGGGGTACAATTACGAAAAGGTACCAGTCGTCTGGAGGATGCAGATGGACATGTTTAAAGACTGGTACTTTATACACATATCTAGGGCTATATTTATATATTTTTATGGCATATTTTAAATTTTAACATCGTGCAGTGTCATTTACACAAAATTCCTGTGTGTTGTTGTCATACATGTACTCAGGCACAGCAGTCAGAAATAGGTCTACATGCCTTTATATAAAAAAAACGAACGTTTCTGATCAGAGACATATATAACAGAGATTGGCAACTGATCGAAATCTCGCGGTCCCTATTGTAAAGTGTTCCCAGTTTAAATCAGTATATCTTTCTAATAAACAATTATATCGAAATATAAACAGCTAAAACCTATCACCAAAACATTCAAAATATTATATTTTCATGAGTTTATGTCATATAAACAATATTAAAAGAGGAGTTTAAGGAGGCAGTTGGCTACCCGTCGTCCGAGATTTCGCCGATGTTTTATAGCTGGCCAATATATTTTCTATATATTAATCTTATTTTTCAATTTTTTGTTTCAAAAATGTCTAAAACCTATGCACACTTTTCATTAAAACATTTTAGTTTTGGTTTAAGATCATTATCTCAGTTCACTAAAAAGTAGTTCTCAAAGTAAGGTTGGTCCCATACCATTTTTCAACAACAAATCACGCTAATGGCCGCGGAGTTGCCAATCTCTGTTGTATATGTCTCTGTTTCTGATAAAGATGAAAGTTATTATATAAACTTTTAAACATGTAAGCCCTTCAAAGATACGTTTCTTCTTTGAATCATGCACACTTCTTTGAAACAAGATAATAACACAACATGTTTTATAATTGTATATTTCATGTTTCTTTGAATCACTACGACAATTGGTTTCAGTTTGAAGGCATATGCGCGGATCCAGAAAGAATTCCCAGGGCGATCTGAGGGATAAAGATGTTTGCCGGGAGGAAGGTGGATGGGGAGTGTGAGGCATATTTTAGGTAACTTTACAATGTGAATTTAAGAAGTTTGAAATTGTTTAGGGTAAGTTCGTCAGGAACACCTCACGGTCGCCCATCAGGGTGATCAATGGATGAACAGAATATTATGTTCTATTAGACTTATGGAAAAAATGTCTGAGAGAGAGAGAGAGAGAGAGAGAGAGAGAGAGAGAGAGAGATGTACTTGTTAGAAACTATAAATTTAATCAATCATAAATAGATCGATATATAATTTTGTTTGATTCACAAAACATTATTTCTCTGACTAAAGTTTTATTGATTAAAACTCACAAAATCCATACATAGCATAATCATGTATAAAAAAAAACATATACTCATTGTCTAAATACATTTTTCAGGAAAACAGCTGATCAGATCAGGAAATTAAACACTCAAAGAAAAACCCAACAAGGACCTGAATATTTTGGATGTTGATTTTCTGAAGTTTTGAACATTCAGCAGAGAAAACAAGACTGCTAAAAAATCACACACCACCACTCTAATTCTTAAGATTAAATTAAGGTAAGTAATGATCGATAATTAGCTAAGACAATTTGAATTCTACTAATGGGTTAATATACCTGTACCACTCCTCTTTATAAGTAATGGGCCTCAGTCCCTTTGTGGCCTCGCTCCATTGCTGGTAAAGAATTGAGTGCTACACGTCCATTAACCTTCGTCATTAATACATGTAACAAAAAGTTTGTTCAGATATATAAACCATGTGTAAGTTAAACATATAGAGAGCATTACCTTGTTTCATGTTAAAAAGAAAGACTGTTTGACATGTTATAGATAAACTGTCATCTTGTATGCATCTAATGATGAAGAGAGTTTGTTTATATGCAATATGAATATTGAGTCATTTAATATATATGGTAACAATTACATAAATTAACACAGCCATTTTGTTTACATATACTATACAAGTATAGCCAGTCTACATGTAATATATAAAAGAAACAATTTAAATTTTTTGCATAAAAATTGTTAAAATGCACATAGTTTGATGACATACAATATAATTAAACACATGGAAACCTACATGTTACATGTATATTAATACAGTCAACAATTTGTTTACATCTTATAGATACGGTCAGGTTGTTTACATGTGATACATGTCTCATACGAGATGTGAAGCCAGCGATCATTGTTAAATAAAACTTACATGACCCGATAACACAGATTATATATATTTTATCTGTAATGATAAATACTTGTATAATATAAACACACACAGTATTCTCATCTAATGTAGATGGTATAATCAGGAGTAATGTAAACAGTGTCTTTACATGTAATATTTACACACAGTATGTAATATATACTTGGTTCATTTGTTTACATCTGATTTATACAGTTAATTGATTTACATGTAATATTGGATTTTCTTCACTTTACCTGTGTTTAACTCAGCCACAAAGAGGTTGTCTCTGGTGTCCACACATAAACCCCGTGGAAGCCATAAATGACAGTTGTCAATGTAGCGGAGGAACTGTCCGTCCTGATCCAGGATGTGGATACGGTGGTTGTTATAGTCTGCTGTCAGGATCCGACCCTGGGTGTCTGTTGTGATGCCGCGTGGATAGAATGATCCCTTGGTAGTAGAGGGAGGACCAGTGTAGGTAAACCGGAGTTTCCCGGCCTGATTGACCACCACTACTGCACGGGCGTCACGATCTGACACACAGATATCTAGGTTCCTGTTCTCGCTGATGTTTTTATCTCCACCAGATGAATAGAGAGGTTGTCCTTTGTCATCGTACTGAATACTTTGTTTCTCTGTGGAGCCAGAGTAACACACAACTTTTGATTGTTTATCATCACTGACCATGACAACCAGGAGGTCACCAGAGGAGGTACTACAGACATTGCGAGGTCCCCACCCCTGTAGTCTGATCACTGTCTGTATCTGTGTATTCTTCACTATGTTCACAGTTCTATCTTTGTCATCAGTATAAACTAGATCCCCACTCCTTGTCACTGCTATGTCCCGTGGACCGTTCCCTGACTTGGTTTGGATGGACTTCACAAGTTTTCCCTGGAGGTTGAAGAGTTTCATCGTTTCGTCCACACCACTACATGTCCAGATCTCTGTATCATTTAGACACGTCACACCCCATAGAAGTATATACCCTGTGTCTATAGCTGTGATGACCTTGGGTTCATCCATCAGTGACCGGTCTGGGGGAGAGGACTCGGCTCCCTGGGTCGGCATGCTGTAGTCTTGTTTCTCTGTTGTAAAAGATAATGCTGACAGAGAACCAAACTGTTTAAACATCTGATCTGTGTGGATTTCCTGAGGCCTAAAGTTTGGTAAGGACACTTTGAGTTTAGGAGGCAATCTTCTGAATTCAACGTTCCTGGATTTGTACTCAGAGACAATGCAGACATCTTTGGAGTTCAGTAACTTCTTCAGTTCAGCAATGGTCTGTGTGATTTCAGACATGGTGCGTGTAATTTCATCTTCCTGTTTATTTAGGATGACCAGGTGTTTGGATTCCATTTCCTCCACGTTAGATTTCAGGTTTGTGATAATGGTGTCTATTTCTCTGTGCCAGACTTCTCCTTGTTTGTCAATTGCTGATGTCAATTTCCTGGAGTTTTTACTCAGATCAGCTTTCTGCACTGGGATGTTAGATGCAATCTCTTTGAATTTAGGATAAATGAATTTCTCCAATTCTTGCAAATCTTTTTGCAACTTTTCCGTTTGGCTTTCAAAGGTTTTAAGAATGTCAACTAGTATGTGTCCTAAATGTTTTTTAGAAGAAATACATTGTGCACAAACAGGAATGTCACATTGTTCACAGTGGAGTTCACATTGTTTGGTGGGGTGTTTCCTACACTTGGGATTGTTCAGAGTGGTTAAATACTGTTTTAGCGACACCACTTTATGAACTTTAGAGGAATCAGACAAATGTTTCTCTACACAGTCTTTACACAGATGTATATGACAGACTTCACAGTACATGGGGGCCACAGAGTCCTGACACAGGGTGCAGCGTACAACATCCTGGGCGCTGTTCCTGGGGTCCATGGTCGGGGATTCTTTTCTTTACTGTCTAGTGGGATCAACATTTATCTGAAAAGAATTTGGAACATGTAAATACATGTATTGTCAAAATCACATGAATAGTAATGTATTAAAGTAATATACATCAAATCAATTTTATGCAGTATGTACATGCCATATATAAATTGATACCATTACATGCTATTGTTTTTGTAGGTGGAACTTATCTATCAACGACAGTTTTAATTAACCTAAATGTTTATAACTTGATAGAGTCTATAAAACTGTCAGATTAATTATAAATAAGTCACTTGAAGAACTTACTGAATTCAAATCTGGTGTTAAACTACCAAACGTTGCAATCCAACATGGCGGGTTCTTGGTGTTTAATCTTTGTTCTAGCTGGTCTCCCCGCTACCCATGGGATTTAAGGGCTGCAACATTCTCTGTCCACAATCTACATGTAGATGACAAATTGTTGTACTTGGTCAACACAATATGGTTAATTATATAAGATATTGGTCAATATCAAAGAAAAAAAACCCCCAATTATTCCAAAATAATTACCGGTACATGTATATGTGTAAAGCCTCAATCATTAATATATATACATACACTAGCTTCCCTCTACTCCCACCTCCCCCTGAAAAAATAAATACCGGTCATAGAAAGAGAGATATAAAAAAACCAGTTGATATAAAAAAGTCATACCAGCATGTTCAAAGGCTACCACAGATTACTTATACGAACAACTTCAGAACCACAATGTTATATACTATTGAAAACTTAAAAAATCCAACATGGCAGGTCGCAGGTGTTTATTGTTCCTGGTCCACCTACCTGTACAGGATCACGTGATTGATTTAAATGTCAGGTACAAACCTGTAATATGACAAGGACAGATAAATCCGATATCCGAGTACTCTCAAATCTAGGTCAAACATTGTTAAAGTTTAAACGGAAACAGCATTCTTTTGTTTGATGAAAACAGAGAAACAGTAATAAACATTTGGTTTAGATTCTTTATCTTTTTTTTTTAAAACATGCATCCCATCTATAAAAAACATTCTGTAATTGTGTGTGTTGGAGGAGGCCCCGAGGGGGATGTATATAGGAATATAGGAATCGGACTGATCCATCCGTTTTTAGAAACACTATTTTGTATTTAAAAGCTTAAGGTTACTCTAAGTTACTCTTTATCTGGGAATGTGTTAAATAGATTTTTAAAATGTTTTCCAAGGTCAAGTTTTAAAGGTCAAGGACATGAGTTAATTTAAGTTTCTTTTGAAGAAGACCCGCCAATATAAGGTCTAAATTCAAATCCTCTAGAGGAACTTGAACAGTAAAGGATCAATTTATAACCATGCAGCAATTTCCTCTGTAAAAAAAGCTGGTGTGGTGTAATGGTGCACACATTCTATTGAGAATGAAGAGTGGGTTCAAATCCCATCATCAGCATAAACATAAAAAGAAATTATGCATTTGTGTCCAAATAACATTATAATGCCCGGGGATAGGGTGGGGCCACAATTCAATGAGGGGGTCAAGTTTTACATGGGAATATATAGAGAAAACCTTTAAAAATCTTTTTCTTAAAAACTATTAAGCCAGCAAAACTTAAACTTGTGTGGAAGCATCCTCAGATAGTGTAGATTTATGTTTGTTCAAATCATAATCCCCGGGGTATGATGGGGGCCACAATGGTGGTGGGGGGGGGGGGGGGGGCTCGAATGTTACATAGGAAGATATAGAGAAAATCTTTAAAAATCTTCTTCTCAAAAACCATTTGGCTAGAAAAGCTTAAGGTTTCTCCACCCTCGATGTTTTTATGGTTTAATCCGTGTAATTTTTGTTTAAATTTGAAGATTAATATGTAAACATTCAAATTGAACTTAAATATTGGTATGTTGCATATATTTTATTCATTCTGCAGGAGCAAACACAGGTACAAGTCATGGAAATTATAACGACGACTGCTCTCCAATCCAATATCACATTTTTTTTCACTGATTTCTATATAATAAAGCAATTTTTTTTTAAAGAAATTAATCACAATCCTTTATTTTATGTATTTTAACATTTTCAGGCCATTTAAACTTCCCAGTATGAAAGCTGTCACATTTACAGTGCATTTTGATACAATTTTCCAACCATGAATAAGTACAGTTTTGCAACATAAACAGTCTATAACTTTTGAAATAATGGTTCAAACTCACTGAAAATTGGTACATTTGTAATTCATTATATATCCTATCGAAATCTGCAAAGAAATGTTTACCTTGCCAGGTAAAAAATTATGAATTGTAGTCTCTGTCAAGTTTGCCTATGTACGGTTTTTTCAGTTTTTCGAATTCAGCGATTTCAACTCGTACTACTCTCTATAAATTGTTAAAAATTAGTGTCATATCACTTAACATAGCTTAAAATGTGTTTAACACTAGTATAAATCAAGAAATATTGGCAAGACCATGCATCACATGACACTAATATTATAATCGAAAACGGTAAAATATTCCGGAATGCTCACAATGACGTCATGCGACAATCGAAAGACCTTAAACTTGTGTGGATTCCGAAGGGGGGGGGGTGGTCAAATTTCTACATTGGAAGATATAGAGAAAAATTTCAAAAAATCTGCTGGAAAAGCTTCAATCCAAAAAGCAGTACCTTGTGTGAAAGCACGGGTTGTGCAGAGAAAAGTTTAATCAAACCATGATTCCCCAGAGAAAAGTGGGGCCACAAAGTTTGGGGTGGGGGGGAGGGTTATACATGTATATCTTCTTACAAATACTAAAACAACAAAACGGGCTTGGTATTTACCATAAAGATATGTGGATAAAAACGGGCAGATCTTAAAAATATTTTGAGCAAGATCTACTGTTCTTAGTTGTCAAGATATTTTGATTTTGATACTGTAATGCTGATTTGATGAGAGTTATGCCTATTATTGCTCAGGTGAGGGATGTGGACCCTGGGCCTCTTGTTTTAGGTATGTCATATGTTGGGATTTATTTTTGTACAAATCAGACGTTAACAGCTGTATATTTTTAGCCTAATTTTCAAACAAATTTTCGCAACAATTAACTTGTTTTTCATCTTTTGACTATCGCCCGCACACAAGTCGTACGCTTGATTGATCTCGGCTGTGCACCTATCAACTGCATCTAGGGCAAAATTATGCAAAAGTTTGGTTTTCTCAGCTTTCGTTCTGCAGGGCGTGACCTTTAACGGTTTTTCATCTCTTTTTATAGATTTCCTGATACTTTCACACAAATGTCGTGTATCCAGGTAATGTGTCGGCTCGACCTTGTAGAGCCCATCCTTGAAGAGGGACTCGGCAGCCCGACCAGCTGAGCTATCTGGATCAGTGGTAACTGCCTTAACTTCAATGCCGTCTTCACAGAGAAGTTCGGCCATTCCCTCCCTAGCCCAGGTAAACTCATCCCCTATAGTGTGCAGCATGGGGAGGTTTGCTCCGCATTCCCCTGGACTACAACAGTGGTTAAGTAGATGCCTCATCCTGTAAGTGCTAGGCTTTGAGCATATTTTATTTTTCGTTACTAATTTAATAATTTGGTGTTTTTTGGTTACATTTTCAGCAACAAAGTACACTGTGCAGGGACTTACGGGATGGAGCAGGAGTGTTAGTGGAAAGCAGTATTTTCCTCATTCCATCGTTACCAAGGGGTGTTTGGCTCAGCCCGACCTGAAGAGAGTAATTTAGGGTTGCCGGTTTTGTACCAGGTGCACTGGTCTCTACTTCCTTAAACAAGTTGTATCTCTTGGACGTGAAGGGACACGCATCACACTTGAGGCCCATCCTTGTGGCAAGTCCCCCCCTTTCCTCGTTGGCCAAGTCCCAGGTTAGATTTCCACTGCAGTCCGGACTCTGCTTCTGGTGGCTCCGAAAAACTTTGTTCCACATGGCGGCAGTCTTTCCCAAGTGGAGCAGTCTGTGGGAATCTTCCTCTGCTCTACAAGATTTGTAATTACTGTTCACTAAGCATGTGAATGTCTGTGTTGTGAGGATGGTGAAAACTGATTTAAGAGTTACCCCCCTTAGACTAGATGTAAATTTTGTTGATTTTTAATATCAATGTATTTTGGCATATACTAGCTTCTTCAATTCCAATTTTTTTGATAAAGTTGAGGTGCATGATTTATGAATGCATGTTTCATCACTCCTGATTACATAAAATTACTTGTAAATAAATGTAAAACCCGACAAAATTGATGTAGTGTTAGACAGTCCAATTAAATTGATATTAAAGTGATTAAATGTATAATAAGAGGTTCCATTGGCCAAATCTAATGTTAAAATTTGTTTTTTATGTATTCTAGTATATAAAAAATGACTTACTGCTCCGGGTTCTGGTCTTGCTGAGTTTCCATTTCACTTTTAAGGGCACCATTTCTTTCCTCTCAGATGCAGAAGGTGGGATGACTCGACCAGTGACTTTCCATCATTTCAGGAGATACCAGGTAAGTCAGTCAGCTGGCAACTTTCTTTCCCCTTGTTATGAAGTACATATTTTGATTTGAATCCACAAGAATGCCCTTCTTAAACTTTGGCATGATTTAAATAGAGCCTTTTTTGAATGCTAGTTCCAATTTTCTTACTAATTGCTGATGATGTTTCACACTAGGGAGACTAAGCTGTTATGCTGTATCCAAAAATTGGGCTATTGTTTATCTGTGAATGATTTATGTAGCAAAAGAGGGGGGCACCTGCTATTATTTTAAGCTCTGCCATGTAGGGGGGTGGTAACAGTTTTATCCCATATATTAACTGCAGGGGGTGAGAGATAAGCGATGGTTTGATCATCAGGTTTCCAAACAGTAAACAATTTATAAGAGTACGAGGGTCAATCAAAAAATACGAAGACAATGTTGCTGTCTTTCATATATTATTCATTAAAGTCATTATAACTAATGGATTGATGTATGCAACAATACTTAGTTTATTGATATACAAAGTTTCATTCCATTTGATGAAAAGGTATTTTTGTTACATGATTTTAAAATCAACACGTTTTGTCACCACGGCGCAGGGTAACGTTGAAAACATGACGTCAAGATGACGCAAGCACAGTTAATCAAATTATCCACTCTTTATATCACCCTGAGTCTTTTTTAGCTTTTCACCATATAATTTAAATCGGCACTATATAACTTGACATCTAATTTGTTCACAATTGCTCGAAAATAATAAGTTATGTTAGTTCCTCGAAGTTTTCTTATTTTTTACCACAAGTCTCTTCGTTTACAGTAAGACAATCCCTGATTGTCAGATGACGTTTTTTTGGTTTTTTTTATCAAATATTTACACTAGATATTCTATTCTCTTTTGTACTGTTTGTACAATTGTACTTAATTCCGCGATCCCGCTGTTTTGTATCAAATCGCGAGAATATGAAATCGCGTACGTCGAACTTTTCTCCTTATTTCTTATAGTTCTCAACTCTCAAAAAATAATGGCAAGAATATAAAATCCGCAAAGGGTGCTTCTTGCGATTTTACGCGGATATTAATTCCTCGCGTTTAATTAGGAATCTACAGTATTTACATAGTAGGCTGAAAAAGTGAAAGATTTGATTAAAGCAATATTTTTGTGCTGCTTTTGTGTTGTTATGTCCCAGACACGATGTAGTAATCTATATGAATGATATCAACAATATTGTATTGATATCAAGTCACTTATTCAATAATATAAAGCTCAAATGCATATCTGTTTTATCTGTATTAACAATTTCATACATTGTATTGATATCACATCGTTATCATATTACCATTGTTAAAAACCATACTTATGAAGACTTTTTTTTGTATATTTTCATGTTTAGACATTTCATGTACTTATCTATAGAATTGTCAACATTGTATTGGTTTTGCTACTTAACAGTGTCTGTCAATATTGTCATTTTGTGTATGATATATCATCGAGATCGACATCATAGTTGGTCTTGCATTTTATAAATGTTGATATAATCAATGTCGATATCGTCATTTTGTATACGATATTGTCAATATCAACAACAAAGTTGGTCTTGGACATGTATGGGTCTAAGAAGTGATTTGGTGTACCTACTTGTAGAACTTCCTTAATAGTACTATTTTCTTGTCTGTTTCTCATACAGGACACAGACAAGACCTTACAGAAGAAGTGTTACCGGGTGTTAGAGGACCTGTGTGGGAGCCCCTCCCCAGCCTGTCAGGGGTTCCTTACCCAGAACCTTCCTGCTATCTAGGGGGTGCTGCTCCAGTCCCTCTCTAGTTCCAGTCCCTCATCAAAAGCGGTAAGATCCACCAACTTAATGCTTTTATCACTCTGATTAGATATACATGTACATGTACACTTTACAGGGTTGATTTTGTCTCACTGCTTAAAACATAATCTTTAAATACTCTATTCAAAGTTGAATTTGTCTCCTGGATTTTAAAAATGTCTTTTGCATTTATTTGAACTTTAGATTATTATAGTACTGATACTGTAAATATTCTAACTGGTCCATTGAATGTGTTGGTGAATTCGGCAAAATAAAGAGAGGACAAATACATGTACATGTTTATTGTATAGAACTCTCTAATGTTCTTTCTCTTTTTTTCGTGCTCTCTCTCTCTCTCTCATTATATGTACATGTACTAATTTTGAACTAGTGTTTTCTTATAAAGAAACAAAATGAACTTCAAGGTTAAATTAAGAGTACATGTATTTTATTTCTTTTCCAGTCTCGTCTGCGCTGTTTAATCAACATATTCAAATTATTGCCAGGCGAGCAGAAGGACTTCTTGTTAGCTGTTGTACCAGAGGTAAATATCAATATCTGCTAGGTAAGGGTCTCCTAGAGAAATCTGCCTATTAGAACAAATGTCAGGGAGTCTAAGCTGTGATGAGAAATGACGTTTAATGTATGAATCTGTATTGATGTTTTGGTAATTGTCAATGAATACCTGTATATAGATATAACATAATGTTTAAGATTTTATATTGATATAGAAATAAATTGTCATTTTCTGTTAATAGAATAAACGTGTAAAAATTCAGGAAAAAGGTTCAGTGTAATTGTTTTTATTTGTAGAAAAGGATGCATTTTATAAAGAAATGTTTTAGGACAGGCAATCTTACAGAATAAGTGCACATTGTTGTATTTCTCTACAAACTGTGTACATTTTAGGACCAGATAGTACATATATTGTGCTATCTAGTATCTTCTTACTTTTCCCTTGAATTTTTGACAGGCAATTCTGTGCACCAAAGAGATAGGAGAGAAAGCTCGCTCTGCATCATATCTACTGTTGGTGGAGATGGGCCGTGCCAAGATACGATGGAATAAAGATGAAAACGGTATTATGTTCAGTTGGTTTCTTCATGCAAGCATAGAGCTTAGAAATGAAATTCATGTAGTAGATTTACTTGAGACAAGTAATCCATCAACAAATACGTAGTTTTTACGTACAGGATTACACATTCATAATTATAACAGGTACTAGCTGTTTAATGTACTTGTTACTGTTCACTTGTATAACAGGTTTTTTTCTTTCTATGTGTAACAGGTTTTCATTTTATTGGGTTTATTGGGTGTGAAAGGTGTCCCTCCTCCTCAATAACAAGTGTTTTCTCATGAACAGGTGCCCTGGAGGACTACTTCCAGATGGTGATGGCAGGACTTGGGGGTTCCCCTCAGATGGTCAGCTCCACCTTGCTGGCTCTCACCCGCATTCTCTATGAGTTCAAAGGTCAGTGCCTGAAGATAGTGTGCAATTAAAAATAAATTGAATACTTGTTATAATTTGTTATTTTGATGTTAAATGAATGCATTGAATTTTTGTAGGCTCTTCACATGTTCTCTTTAGCTGTTCAATAGGTTTATGAGTTGTAACATTATGCACCACAACATGTTAAAATGTACTTACATGTATATAACAATGTTACTGTCTACAGCCTCCATCCGTTCCTCGTTACTGGAGACGATCGTGGAGAACTTGTGTATATTACTGACGTCCAAGACGAGAGAAGTGGTCAAAGCAGCTCTAGGCTTCATGAAGGTCCTTCTCTCCGCCTACCCAGACACTGTGCTGGCACCACACTTAAAACAAATCGTAAGCTTAGCTCTTGTACCTTATAAAATCTCAAGTTACTGAAGATTCATTATTTTATGCGAGTACTTAATTCCGTGATTCAACAGTTTTGCATCAAAATGCGAGAATATAAAATCGCAAAAGCCAAATATTTATCATTTAGTTCTGTCCAAAATTTAAAAGCGAGATTTTAAAATCTGCAAGATGTGCCTTCTTGCGATATTACACGAATATTAATTCCTCGTATTAAATTAGGAATCTACAGTATTCTAAATGTATTTTAACAGCCACTGATTGTTTTTCTCAAATTCTTATGAAAACCAGTTGGTGTTCATTAGGATTTAAACATGAAGTAATCTTGTCTTACTAAATAGATCCTTTAAATCTGGTAAAAAATCAGCAGCTGCTACTGTATGAGAACAAAATTGGATAATTGTCATAGGTCAGATACATGTATGCACTTGCTAATTTGTGTAAATCACTGTTGTATTTTTTCCCCTCATTTCTAGATGTCTAGTCTTGTGTCACAGAAAGAGGATTGCAAACACCACTTCAGGTTTAAAGCCAAGGAAATTTATGCCATAAACTTATCAAGAAATTTGGGTAAAACTTCGCAATTTTTTTTACCTATTAACTACTTCATATGGGTACTTTTACATACAATTACGCAAGTTAAACCAACTACCATGATGCTCTTACTACTAGAATCATTTGCAAAAGCTTAACAGCATAGAACAGTATGTTGTGTGATGGAGAATTATTGCAAAGGAGTGTTGAAGTCAGTGTTCAGTGATGGATTGTTGGCTAAAGATTTTTAAGCATGACATGTGTTGGGATGTTGTGTTAGAGCAAGGCTAGGTAGTTTGTTGAAAGTATATCATTAACGATCAGAAGTCTGACCACTAATACAACTTTATATCATTAGTGGATACTATCATTATAGGTTGCTACTAACTAGTGATCCTTTGATGCAATAAATTATATAGATGTACACATGAATACAGATTTTTTTAAGTTATTATATATTCTTAAATTGATAACTGGTTCCAGGTATGAGACAATCTTTGGCCTCTCACCACCAAGTATTCACAAAGTGTTGGTGAACATAAAGAAGACCCAGGAGAGAGCGAAGAAGAAGAAGAAGAAGGAAAGAGAGGAGGAGTCAGAAGATGAGAGTGATCAGGAGCACTTCAAGTCCCAACCAGAGAGGTACATTGTGCATGTATAATCTTATGTATCAAAGTTTTTTTTCCTCAGTGTTTGATTGGTCGATTTTTATCAAATGATCCTGTTATAAATTCTTTAATAAACCTAATGCTTATAACCTTACTATATATATAATTAAAACAAAATTTCATCACAAAATACAGGTTTTAAAATGTGCAACATTGTGATGTCATTATACATGTAGTAACATCAATGCTGATGTATCATGAGCCAAATATTTATAATAATATAATAAGACAATTATAGCCTTTCAATATCCTTCATCCTCGTTAGATACATATTTAAAAACATGTATTAATCTTATGAAAAAGCTATAACTGTATATAGTATAGAATAAGGGTATTGTAGATGTGAATTTGTTGTGTGTCCAGTGCATCAATGTTAACTCCATCAAGATTCTCTCAATCTCTCTCTTTGAATACAAACAGCATGGATGAGCTTCTGAGGGACACTGACTCTGAGGAAGAGGGAGAGATGAAGGGGGCACGCAAACCAAGGGACAGAACTCAGGCTAAACTGACCTGGCTACAAGAAGGAGGGGATATCATGGACTTCCTGGACCCCAGTGCATCCAAGAAAGTTCTCGGTAAGTCATAGGAAATGCTGTGTTTTAAAGGGGAGGGTGTATTGTTTTAGGGGTTTGAAAACACTAGTATAAATAAAATGAGGCAAGTCCTATGTAACAAACAAAAGACAAACATTTCAATGTAAGATTAACTTGAAGATTCAATGGATTAAAATAAATATCAATTCCTTTTAGTTAATTACGATGTTTTTTATCCATATTGATAAAGTGGACATGCATTTAATTGCACCTGATCTTGAAAAACAATTGAATGCTGTCATTGATGTTTGCAACATATCATTGATAGCCACAAAGCCAGGAGAAAAGAGAGAACAAAAGACAAAGAAGAAGGAAGCCAAGTTCAAGACAGCCCCAGATGGACGACTGATCATTACAGAGTCGAGTGATGAGGAAGGTATGAAATCAGGGTCACACAGACTCTTGTTGGGTGCTAGAAATAGTGACAGAACAAAATAATATCAAGGTCACACGTGCCGGTGTCATATAATATTTTGACACAGCGAAATATTGAACCCGGGTTCAATATATTATCAATATTATTAACCCAGCTGGTTCAATATATCACTGCGAAATATTGAACCCCCATAAAATATTGAACCCGGGGTTCAATATTTTATGAGGGTTCAATATATTATGCAATATTATGAACCCTGGTTCAATCAATCACTGCGAAAAATTGAACCCCCATAAAATATTGAACCCCGGGTTCAATATATTACATGTATAGCCCCGATATATAGAACACCCCTCTAATTTTTATTGCTATTGGAGAGGGGGTTCAAAATATTATGGCTGCGATATTTTGACCCCCCCTCCTATTTCCAATTCCCATTGGAGAACCCCCATAAAATATTGAACCCCGGGTTCAATATAATAATGGCCGCGATATATTGAACACCCCTCTAATTTTTATTGCTATTGGAGAGGGGGTTCAAAATATTATGGCTGCGATATTTTGAACCTTCCTCTAATTTCAATGCTATTGGAGAGGGGTTTGAACCCCTCTCTAATTTTCATTGATTTTTGACAGGGGGTTCAAAATATTATGGCTGCGATATTTTGAACCCCCCTCCTATTTCCAATTCCTTTTGGAAAGAGAGGTTCAAAATATTATGGCCATGATATTTTGAACCCCACTCTAATTTTCACTGCTATTGGAAAGGGGGTTCAAAATATTATGGCTGCGATATTTTGAACCCCCTTCCTATTTCCAATTCCCATTGGAGAGGGGATTATATTGATATGTTTTATCTGGTTTTGATTTATTTACAGTTAGTTTGTTCAACCTGAATTAAAAAATCATTTTATCTACAGGAAGTCAAGCATAAAAACGATCTTTTCAGACCAAAGTCAGTCGCATTAAAAAAACATTTTTGCACCATTAGGGAGATCCTATGGAATTGTAGCCCTCTCCAGTAAACATCAGATAGAAAAAAAATCGGAGAGGGCTACATTATTGCAGCTAGTCCTGACCCCCCTCTCAAACAGGAAGTGCACAAAAATCTTGAAAACGGTTGAGATCCCCACCCCTAAACCATATATATTCTTGTTCCTTGTGTTAAGGGCCATCAAATGGTATGTAGGTCATGGGCCCTGGGGGTGATCCTGACCCCCCTCAAACAGGTAGTGCCCGAATATCTTGAAAACGGTTAATATCCCCACCCCTAAGCCATGTATATTCTTGTTCCTTGGGTCATGTTAGTTCACCTGATATATAGTAAAGGACCCCTTGGAACATCATGAAACTTTGTGGGTCATCCCTACTCTATATGATATCCTCGTTCGTTTGGGAGACTTTAAAATCGCCCCGATTATATTATAATTACATCATGTTTTCCCTTGCTTCTTCCTAATGGAGTTATCTTCCTTTGCTTGTTCATATTTAGTAATTAATCATTGAATTTAATGTGTGGTAGAGTCAGATATATGGCATTCCTACTAGCTCTGGCTAGTGGGTTAACCCTTTAGCTCGATCGGTAGAGTGCTTGACTGGCGTGCCAGAGGACCCGGGTTCAAACCCCAGCAGAGGCAATAAGTGTCTCTGTTACAAATGTAATTATAAAGAAGTTGTATGATCAAAAGAGTTATGCAAGGCTTTTTATCATTTGAAACAAAAACTGTTTTTGAACTTACAAATTAAACAAATAGACTTGTTAATACTAAAGTAATAATTGGCTAACTAAAATTTCTGATATAAAGGTAAGATGATTTTGGTATATATGCCAGATGGTGATTCTCAACGAATGTTGAATATTCAAAAACTGGAACAGGAGAAGTGAGTAACTCATGATGGCTTTTATCGATAAAGCTGGGTTTTTTTTCGTTTGTTTAAATGCCCACAGGGAGAGTTTCTGTCTGCCCCGGGGGGATGGGGGATGGGAAGTTGTTTTAGATAAAACATGAATAATAGCCACATTGTTATTATTAAATTATTTTCAATATCAGGTCATGTACTCTTTTATGATCTTTTAAGTTTTCCGCTAAAATTATATGTTTAATAGTCCTTTTTGAAAGATTTCAGGGAGGAAGGTGGTCGTCATTACAAATTAAAATTTTTTTTATTCCAGAATAAAACTTAATTAAATGCATATATGAGACTCCTTGACAAGTTTGTGTATGGGTTATGCTACTCAGGTGACCGTTAAGGCCTATTGGCCTCTTGTTATTTGATAAATTAAAATAATAATTATTGTTTACTTCAGTTGTTCAGATTAGAGTCTATTTTGTGCTAATTGGTTTTTTTTTTTTTTAGGAAAAAGGCAAAGATGACTGGTCGATTTACTAATCTAGTGAAAGGAGCAAAAAAGGGGGCCAAGAAGGGAGCTAAAAAGAAGAAGATGTGATCAATATATGGACATCCATATGCTGTGTTATGACTGGATTGTATCTGTTGGTCCCGTTTTCATTGGCTATCTAAGCAAGCTGCTGTTGTTCAGCATGTGGCCTTGCATTTGTGAGTCAAGTGTGGACCTCACGTTCTGAACAATTAAGTTGTAAAAATAAAAACAACTGATAAAGTTGTTACATGTAATTATTCTATTTGAAAAATGGTTATCTGACATGGAAAGAAAAAAATATTGAATTGTATCAAGGTTATGATATTTAAATGGTATTTCAATATGCATTTAATTTGTATTTCATTTAGGAAAATTACATTTACATGTAATTGTTGAGTGAACTAGCCTTTCAGATTTTCTCTGATAGACTGAAAACCACACATCAAAATACCGGTTATTAGAATATCGCAGAAAATTATCATGGATTTTGTTCAAGTGCTGTTTTAGCCTTCTTCCTTTGCACATTAAAAGGTTTATTTCTTGTTCATAATTTTTTACAGTTAGTCTAAGAGTTTATTTCACAATAAAAGTAATATACATGTATTTTGTGGTTTCAAAATTTGTACCCATTAAATAATCCCAAATATCAATTTTAACCACAATAAAGAAAATGTACCCCGGGCAAGTGAAAACTTAGTTTGCATTTGCAATTTTCCACATTTTTTTATTTTAAAAAACCAAGGTTGTTCTCATTCCTTAATATATTTATTTGGAAACTGCCACAAAAATAACTAAGTTGTCTAGGTAACATACAGATCGACAATAAGGATGATTCAATCACGTTTACTCTCTTTCTATAAATAATTAAGAGCTTAAATGAATGAGAGAAATGCTTTTTTGCAAGTTATTATCAAGTTCAAATGTAGAAAAAAGGGATAATACATGAAGGTCCGTCTTATATCTTTCCATTCGTCTGAAACTTTTAACATTTTTTACTTCTATTCCAAAACAATTTTTACTTCTATTCCAAAACAACTAATCAAGTTTCGGTCAAACTTGGTGCATATCATTAAATTTATACAAATAAAAGACCATGACCTTTCGATTGGAGATAATTTTTAAAAAATGTTGAAACTTTTTGGCATTTATTTGGGGTCAATTTTCACAGTAATTTAAAATTCAGTTAAAAACTTCACAAAAATTTTAAAGAATAATGTTGACGTCCTCCTTAATAAAAAAAAAAACGAGAAGTAAAAATTTATTCATATACACCGTAGGTACATGTCAAATTAAAAATTTAAAATATACAAGAACAATAAGATGTGTTAAATTGAAGTTTCGACAAGTGTGTGGGTGCCAGGTCAATGAACAAATGCAAGTTTGTCGGTTTACCGGAATGATCTAATGATGTCAATGTCTAGAAATTTTTAACATTCGTACAATTTATCCTTGAAATCATTCAAGTGAATTTTCAAAGTAAATATTTCAGTAATTTCCGAATGCATTGTTACTTAATTATATCGCATTACAAAGACTTTGAGTGAGGGATTAGGAAGCAAAGCTACACCAGTGCGAAAAAAAGAAGGAAATTTGGCCTCCAGTATAGAAGAAGAGTTTACCTTTTGGAAAAACCACTTCGAACCAATTTCCAACAACAATAGCTGAAATAAATGAAGGTGTAGACACCCTGAACATCAATACTGAGGTACCGACAGTTGAAGAAGTAAAACAGGCTATCAAACTTCTTAAGAACGGGAAAGCCCCAGGGATTGACCTGAAGTTCATGCAGTAATGGTGAAAACTGAGGACGTGCTAACACCTGAACTTATTACTGATATCACGCAAACCATTTGGCAGACATTGATTTTAAGTCATATTTTAATGTTTCATAAATAAACATAACTCGGTTTAGAATGATAAAAGTTAATTAATAACAAATTTCAATGTTTTGTTTTGAATTAATGTATTGCAATATTTACACTGAACCAATTTATTTTCCAGGGATCCCCTGACAATAAAAACTAAAGTAATTGTAGAGGGCCTATGGTAGTATTACTTGGAATTTTTATGTACATGTATGGCTTTTATGAAATCAAAGATGTATTTACACAAAAATAAGTTCTCAGTTGATTAATTGTTAGTATGTAGCTATTTTGAAGATACGAGTTATGCCTCTTGGCGTGTTAAATAAAATATGTAACTTCGTCATATTCGTGCAACGGTGACTTAATGTTATACAACTTTCTATTAGTGTAAAAAGGCGTAAGTATATCATTCTGTTTGTATAAGTATCTTACATTATTTCAATTATATCAGAGCTTACATTGAATAATGTAATAAAGAAAGTTCGATGAAAAGCAAAAGCCCTAGAGCTACAGATTCTATCGATGGGGAAAATAAGAATTCAAAACAAAAAATCTCCCTTCTTGCAGCAAACATTTCATTTACATAAAATTATCGAATTAACAATGAGTGTGCCCCCTGACTTTTTTGAAAGCATGTAAAAACTGGAAGTGAAAATAAGGAATTATACTTTACAATACATATATATTCCTAATGCCGAATTATTCAATTCAATTCTTTATTAACCAATTAAGGGCCCTCAAGGGGCAACATGAAGATAGTACATAGAACATCCAATGTACATATAAGACATTCAATAAACATTACATGTACAAGAGGGAAAGAGTTGGATGATTGAGAGAGCTAGGACAGATATGAACATTTAATTAGTATACTAGTATATAATATATATATATATATATATATATATATATATATATATATATATATATATATATATATATATATATATATATATATATAAATGTTTCTATAAACTCACTACAATGTCTTCTGTATATTTGTGTTAAACACCCATTCATAAATATGTCAAAATACAAATGTACATACAAATCAGAAATAGTTTATCATATGATTGAAAAAAAAATATTTGACTAGAAAATACAAATTAAGGCAATGCCTTTTGTAAAAATTTACCAAGAGAGTTTAATATATCTAATTCTTCGCAGTTTAAAATCCAAAATAATTTTGTTTATCTTGCAATCTAGGAAAATGTTTTACTTTAGATGAAATTAAATGAAATAGTTCCTCTCTTTCTTTTGTAAATTTGCTGCATTGGATAAGAAAATGTACTTCATCTTTCAATTATATATATATATATATATATATATATATATATATATATATATATATATATATATATATATATATATATATAACCATGTGTAAGTTAAACATATAGAGACCATTACCTTGTTTCATGTTAAAAACAAAGACTGTTTGACATGATATAGATAAACTGTCATCTTATATTATGCATCAAATGATGAAGAGAGTTTGTTTATATGCAATATGAATATTGAGTCACTTAATATGTATGGTAACAATTACATAAACACAGCCATTTTGTACCATGTACAAGAATAGACAGTCTACTTGTAATATAAAAGAAACAATTGAAATTGTTTGCATAAATAAATGGTGTTAACACGCACATAGTTTGATGACATGCAATATAATTAAACACATGGAAACCTACATGTTACATGTATATAAATATAGTCAACAATTTGTTTACATCCAATAGAAAAAACTTACGTGCCCCAATAACACAGATTATATACATTTTATCTGTAATGATAAATACTTCTATAATATAAACACACACAGTATTCTCATCTAATGTAGATGGTATATTCAGGAGTAATGTAGACAGTTTGTTTACATGTAATATTTACACACAGTATGTAATATATACTTGGTTCATTTGTTTACATATAATTGATTCAGTTAATTAATTTACATGTAATACTGGATTTTCTTCACTTTTCCTCTGATGTCCTCAGCCACAAAGAGGTTGTCTCTGATGTCCACACATAAACCCCGTGGACGCTGTAAATGACAGTCGTCAATGTAGCGGAGGAACTGTCCGTCCTGATCCAGGATGTGGATACTGTGGTTGTTTAAGTCTGCTGTCAGGATCCGACCCTGGCTGTCTGTTGTGATGCCGAGTGGATCAAAGGATCCCTTGGTAGTAGAGGGAGGACCAGTGTAGGTAAACCGGAGTTTCACGGCCTGATTGACCACCACTACTGCACCAGCTCCATAGTCTGACACACAGAAATCTAGGTTTCTGTTCTCACTGATGTATTTAATGTAACCAGATGAATAGAGAGGTTGTCCTTTGTCATCGAACTGAACACTTTGTTTCTCTGTGGAGCCAGAGTAACACACAACTTTTGTTTGTTTATCATCATCACTGTCCATGACAACCAGGAGGTCACCAGAGGAGGTACTACAGACACCGCGAGGTCTCCACCCCTGTAGTCTGATCACTGTCTGTATCTGTGTATTCTTCACTATGTTCACAGTTCTATCATGGTAATCAGTATAAACTAGATCCCCACTCCTTGTCACTGCTATGTCTGATGGGGTGTTCCCTGACTTGGTTTGGATGGACTTCACTAGTTCCCCCTGAATGTTGTAGAGTTTCATCATCTTATTGTTACCACATGTCCATACTTCTGTATCATTTAGACACGTCACACTGTATAGTCCATACTCATACCCTGTGTCTATAGCTGTGATGACCCAGGGTACATCAATCAGTGACCGGTCTTGGGGAGAGGACTCGGCTCCCTGGGGCGGCATGCTGTAGCCTTGCTCCTCTGTTGTAAAATAAAATGCTGACAAAGAACCAAACTGTTCAATCAGCTGATCTGTGTGGATCTTCTGAGGCCTAAAGTTTGGTAAGGACACTTTGAGTTTAGGAGGCAATCTTCTGAATTCAGCGTTCCTGGATTTGTACTCAGAGACAATGCAGACATCTTTGGAGTTCAGTAACTTCTTCAGTTCAGCAATGGTCTGTGTGATTTCAGAAATGGTGTGTGTGATTATATCTTCCTGTTTATTCAGGAGGACCAGGTGTTTGGATTCCATTTCCTCCACGTTAGATTTCAGGTTTGTGATAATGGTGTCTATTTCTCTGTGCCAGACTTCTCCTTGTTTGTCAATTGCTGTTGTCAATTTCTGGGAGTTTTTATTTAGTTCAGCTTTCTGCACTGGGATGTTGGATGCAATCTCTTTGTATTTAGGATAAATGAATTTCTCCAATTCCTGTAAATCTTTTTGCAACTTTTCCGTTTTGCTTTCAAAGGTTTTAAGAATGTCAACTTGTATATGTCCTAAATGTTTTTTAGATGAAATACATTGTACACAAATAGGAATGTCACATTGTTCACAGTGGAGTTCACATTGTTTGGTGGGGTGTTTCCTACACTTGGGATAGTTCAGAGTGGTTAAGTATTGTTTTAGCGACACCACTTTATGGACTTTAGAGGAATCAGATAAATGTGTCTCTACACAGTCTTTACACAGATGTATATAACAAACTTCACAGTACATGGGGGCCACAGAATTCTGACACAGAGTGCAGGGTACAACATCCTGGGCGCTGTTCCAGGGGTCCATGGTCAGGGATCCTTAAATTTCTTTACTAACTAGGGGGATTGACATTTATCTGAAAAGAATTTTAAAAATGTAAATACATGTATTGTCAAAATTACATGAATAGTATTAAATGTAATACACATCAAATTAATTTTACCCAGTATGTACATGCCATATATTAATTTATTTATACCATTACATGTTATTGTTTTTTAGGTGATACTTATCTATCAACAACAGTTTAAACTAAGTAAACTTAAATGTTTATAACTTGATTGAATCTTGAAAACTGTCAGATTAATTCACATTTCAATCCAACATGGCAGGTTCTTGGTGTTTAATCTTTGTTCCTGGTCTCCCAGATACCCGTGGGATTTAAAGTTTCCAACATTCTAATCTTTGTCCACAATCTACACGTAGATGGCAAATTATGTTCTTTATCAACACAATATGGATAATACAAAGTTAACCAATTATTCCAACACAATAACTGCTATATGTGTAAGGCCTTAATCATTAATATACATGTATATACATACTACCCACATGTACATGTAGTCCTTCGATTCCCCCCCCCCCAAACCTCCCTCTGGAAAAATAATCACTGGTCATACAAAGAGAGTTTGATATATTTATTCAGAAGAAAAAATCTAGGTGATATACAAAAAGTCATACCTGCTTGTTAGAAACCGACTACCAGAGATTACTTTTAGGAATAACTTTAGAACCAGAAAACTTGGGGGGGGGGGGGGGGGTTCCGAGGCATATTTGCGATAACTATACTATGTAACTTTAATAAATTTTCATTTTCGACCCCCTTCTAGATCCGCGCATGGGCTATGGAGAATGTATTAGTGAACTATACCTATTTGTTGTAATTTTATATCTGCTGAATAACTATTATTTTCAGTGCAGTTGTGTAAAGAGTACCTGATTATATTAATATATCTTGAATAGATATTATAGATAGTAAGCACTGACGAATGTATTAAAACATAGTAAATTCATGATAAATTCGAATAGCGATATAAAGAACAGAAAGCAATTTATCAATGTTGAATTACATGTATTACATCGTAAGTACTTTTTTAACTTATAACTGGGGTAGATCAATAAAAGAAAAAACCTGTTAAATAAGTTTTCCTGTTCGTTATTTTATGAAGAATATCTGCAAAACTTGTACATACAGATACACAAATATTAAATTATATCTGTTTCATAAACAAGTATCCCTTCTAAATAAAAATATTCTGTAACTGTTTGTGTTGGAGGAGTAAGGAGGGGGGGTGTATATAGGAATCAGACTGATCCATTCGTTTAAAATCAAAAACATTTTGTAATTATTAGCTTAAGGTAACCCTAGGTTACTAGTGTAAAAAAAATTCCAAGGTCAAATTTTAAAGGTCAAGGACATGTGTTATAAGATTCTCTTGAAAAAGACCCATCAATGCCCTGAGGTCCCTGCTACTGTATTAATGGCTTTGAGTTCTGTCTTTGACTACCTGCTACTGTAGTAATGGCTTTGAGTTCTGTCTATGACTCCCTGCTACTGAATTAATGGCTTTGAGTTCTGTATATGACTCCCAGCTATTGTATTAATGTCTTTGAGTTCTGTCTTTGACTATCCGCTACTGTATTAATGGCTTTGAGTTCTGTCTATGACTCCCTGCTACAGTATTTTTTTTTTATTTATTCTTTTTCTTATTTTCACAATCATATGTATGATTTTGTAATCAATGTAATAAATGTATAAGATTTTTTTTTTTGCATTATCACTTTCACACTTTCTTTCCCTTTCACACTACATTCTCTTCAAAGCAAACGAAACTAAAAGCAAAAAATATATAGATAAATAGATCAGTTGTTTACCATGTATAAAGTTATATCTCAAATAACGTTATGTTTTCCAATTTTCCCAGAGTTTATAAAATTTCGTAATCTCGCCATTTATTTTTACATCAAAAAGAAATAAAAAGTAGAAAGATAACTTATTTAAACAAAAACATATCATAAATACCTTTTTGATAATTATTCTTTCACCCAAACTCACGCATCGCAATTTCACACCAAAACGAAAGTTACAAGATCTGGGTCTCACTAAAAAGCGCCCGGGAGCGCCCGAGAGCGCCCGGGAGCGCCCGAGGACCAAAAATAGGCGCCCGGGAGATTATTCATGTTAGTTTAATAGAAATCTGTTAAGAAATTACGATTATTTCACATTTGCTCACATTATATAACCGAGTGAGCAAAAGAAGAACGGTAATTCCAGTATAAGAATATACACGGCTAGCAGAAATATCCCCATGTCTTAAGGAAATTTTACATTCATAAAAAAGTTACAAACAATTTTAATCTAGGGGTGAGGTTGTTTGCCGGTATCTGTTTACATTTTTTAAAACAAGATTTTAATTTAGATACCGTTGCCCAGCTCTTGCCACGTGGAGGCCACCTTGTTAAGAGCCATAATTTTGAATAAAAAAATATTAAAGCCAAAGATTGCGTTGGATAAATAAATATTTTCTAAATACCAGTTTAAAAAAAACTATAATTTTACAAAAATAATAAAACCAAATAATTTTAAAGGAATAAAGATGATTTAAAAATTAGGACTAAAAATAGCGAATAAAACGTTGATCTATGAAAAATTAGGAAAAATAAGGCTTGCTATTACAGACATTGAAAAAAAATCGTTATATTTTATATAATTTACTAAATCATTGAACAAAAAAATTAAAAAAAAACACTTAATCTGAAAAAAATGTTTATTAGACATACTATGTGCAAACTTCATTGAATTTGTATTAAGTTGCGTTAATTTAATATGAATACATTTATTTACAAACATTTCATTATATACAATAAATTGAATTTGTAGTAAGTTGCGTTATTTCAATATAAATATTTACAAACATTTCACTATATACAATAAATTGTATACATACCTTTGTGGAACGTCACTCAAATTTAATTGTAGTGGTCTTGGTACTTCGTATCCGCTTCTTCTGGTTCGGTTTTCTGGCAGTAGTTGGCGTTTTAGGGATCTTAAGGTTTCCATCTGATGATGAGATTTCTTTTTCCTTCCGTAGGGTGAATCTTCAGTGCGTCCTTTTCCTCAGCACTCTTTGTATTCCAAGCAATGTGGCTGACTTGAAAATTTCGTGTCCAGGGCGCCATTGCATAGTTCCCTTCACCGTACAGAGCACGTCTAATATCCCGATATTGCAACTGAACAATTTTATGAAGCTTTTCGATGAGCTCTGGGAGTTTGCATGTTTTCCAATTGGTTGACAGCTTCAAAATATTGTTCATGGACTCACAGGCATTGTTTGTCCATTTCTCGGGAACAACTTTGTTTTTTCTTGGCTCCCAGACAAACTTCTTCAGATTGTCTGTGTTGTTTTTAAAATATTTCGCAAACTCTGGAACATGTTCCTCATACTTTCCCTCTAATTCCATAGTTTTTAAATGATACTCCACGTCATCGGGAGCATTTACATGTTACCGCGCTGATTTAGACTTCAGAATTTCAAACGATATTTACTATAAAAGATAACTTATCATAAATAGTTTTGTACATACCTCATCCAATCTCAACAAAGCTGCTGTAAAAGAATATGGATCGTTTTCTCCGGAAAAACAGCTAGTGCACGTATATTTAAGGGAATTTGAAATTTTAAACATCTCAAATTCTTGCAGGTTCAAACTCTCGCAATTAGGATGATACCAAACGTCGCAAATGTCGCAACAAATGCTAGCTTTCTGGCAATTTTTCCTGCATATTCCGCACGGCCAAAATAAAGTGGCTTTTGAAGAAGCCTTAATTTTACGCCTTTTTAGAGCAGGCATTCTGCTGTCAATTATTTGATAAAGTAATTGATCGTATGATTTGCAAATAGGAAATGATTTTGTGTTTGCAAACTTGATTATTTATGAAAAAAATTTGGAGAATTAACAAACTGACAACACATCCTCGTACATTGACGATGGGGATAGATTTGACAATTTTATAACTAACAAGGTTGACAGGTAATGTTTGAAATATCGTGACATGCTATATGAGACGGTGCAGAGGGGACGTTATATGACAGCTCTGTGTATTTCTTTATCCTGTACCCTGCTAGTCTGCACCACAGGTAACTAACGGACTCAGCTGTGATACCGCTACCTGTCAGGTGAATAATTGGATTAGGACACGCGATTTTACACACATTAAATTTATAAACAACTTAAACATAAACTTACTTATATGATGCTTTAAGTGAAAAAAATCATATATATACATTAATTGACTTCATTTCCTTATTATCTACTATGTAATATAATGACTATCACAGACAAGTATATAATTTGGAGTTGTCTTTCTTGTTTGCTGCATTATTAAAGTTCCACGGATTTTTATTCTAGTGTATGCATACATGTTAACAATAAAAGCTTTTAAGACCAATCTCAGAAGAATCTAGGATCCCGGGCGCCTATTTTTGGTCCTCGGGCGCTCCCGGGCGCTATTTTATAATCCCGGGCGCTCTCGGGCGCTCCCGGGCGCTTTTTGTGAGACCGCAAGATCTTATGTGCACTCCGATTCCGATAACCGAAAAAAACGATCCCGATCGAAATGTCTTCATGCAAGGCTCCGCTGGCGCACCGCTGATAATTAATGCTTCACCTTATTGTTCACGTTGTCAAATATGTCAAATCTATGCCTTTTATTGTCTTTATCAAGGGCGAAGACTTTTCCATTGTACAGCCATGCCGATTGAATTGGTGGGTCCTTGTTCAAATCATGAATTAATGAGTTTTGCATTCATAGGGGTAATGTGGTCAAACATAGTGAAACACTTTCTGATTTCTTCTATGGATCGGTTTTTGATAACTTTGACCTTCACTTCTGTAGACTTAAATTTTGCAATCACCGGTCTTATTCCACCACGATTCCCTTGAGGCAATCTGTGTATCGCCAGCACATCGTTGGGGTGTAGTGTCCTTTACAAAAATTTTGATTATCGGGAATCAAAATTTGTACATGACAATTATTATCCCTTCCCGGATGTCCGTGGGGATTTCGCCGGCAATGTCCAGTCCAGAAAGGTTTGGGACGATTACCGACAATAAAATTAGCACCACCAATAAGGACCACTGTACAACTCGGTCGACACTCGGCTGTACTATAACCCGATCGACACTCGGGTGGTAGCCCTCTCTATGGTAAAAGCAACCGAGTAAAGTCCAATCAGCGTTTCAACATTTATTAAGGATCTGACAGAAATTTTGATACAGATCGGTGATATCGGGACGGCTGTCCGATTCCGACTAATGTACAACAGAATTTCAACAGTATATAAAACAAAAATTATGTAACATGTGTAAAACGATCAATGAATAAGAGTTCAGACCATGACACCTGAGTTAATCCCTAAGTAAATTACCTAGCTAATTAATCCCTTTGAACTATTTAACACCCGTAAGTGATTCTAGCAGAATAAAGATGACAGGTGAGGAAATTCAATTATCTGAAACCCTAAGACATTTGACGTTTTTACTATCATGAACTTAGATAAACGAGTAAATGAGATTAACTAACACTTGAACCTAACAAAAGCGTGTCCTAAATATAATCAAATTCAAGCACTGAGAAAGTGTTTTAATTAAAATCGCGCTAAAATTTAGAAGAAAAAGAAAATAAATAGAAGTAAAATCTTTGACACGATAACCTGTCCTTTACAAAAATTTTGATTATCGGGAATCAAAATTTGTACCTGACAATTCCTCCCTGCTACAATAAGTTTGGTCCCCAAACTTAAACTAAATAAATTTAAACTCATTTTACACATGCCGCATAAATAAAACAATTTCCTTTAAAATTAACTAAAGCAAAACCATATTTGACAGTTCACAATACAAAAAGACTAAATAGTAAATGGTTATTGTTATATTGTCATGATTTCAGCGCAAAGTCAAGTCCGAATTTCTTTATCCGCCGATGTTCTTTACGAATAAACTCTCTGTCGATCTCCGATTCTGTCCTGCATACGCAATTTCTTTTTATAGAACGCAAGATGATGTGTTCCATTTCATAATTATCCAGAAACCACTGGTACTCCGAAATTATGGATCGCATTTTCCTTCCGTCCGAAGCAACGCCACTTAAACACACGGTATAAAATTTGATTTTGTCGTATTTATTTTCTAGTTCCGACGAAAGTTGTTTTACTTTTGAATCTAGTTGCAAGTTGTCTGTTTTCAAAGTCGCGGTAGTTTCTTGAAATTTCTTCACATTTGCTTTTAAATCTAACAAGAAAACAGACTTGACACTAACACATTGTTTAAAAGCGGCATCACTTAACTTGGAAAACGGAAGTGCCCTGAGGAGTGACTTTCGTTCGTTGTGTTCTCGGAGTCGCTGGAAATCTCGATTTCTTTTCGATTCAGTTTTATATACAGTACGGGATCCCATGTTTCCGCACGCTCTGCCAAAATGTCCTTCCTGTCGACATCGGTGACATCGTTTCTCCAAAGCGTCGCAGGCGTTGTAATGCCGTCGGTTACATCTACTGCACACCGGCGCTGAAAACTGCCACTGTGGTCGGAACTGCATGTCAGTCCATGTTGAGGCTGTTGGTCCTGGTAAGTTGAGATTTGGGGAAAACTCGCTTGGCCGGAGGTCCGTGGATCTTACCCGGTTATCTGCACCAATTATCCTTTCCCGGATGTCCGTGGGGATTTCGCCGGCAATGTCCAGTCCAGAAAGGTTTGGGACGATTACCGACAATAAAATTAGCACCACCAATAAGGACCACTGTACAACTCGGTCGACACTCGGCTGTACTATAACCCGATCGACACTCGGGTGGTAGCCCTCTCTATGGTAAAAGCAACCGAGTAAAGTCCAATCAGCGTTTCAACATTTATTAAGGATCTGACAGAAATTTTGATACAGATCGGTGATATCGGGACGGCTGTCCGATTCCGACTAATGTACAACAGAATTTCAACAGTATATAAAACAAAAATTATGTAACATGTGTAAAACGATCAATGAATAAGAGTTCAGACCATGACACCTGAGTTAATCCCTAAGTAAATTACCTAGCTAATTAATCCCTTTGAACTATTTAACACCCGTAAGTGATTCTAGCAGAATAAAGATGACAGGTGAGGAAATTCAATTATCTGAAACCCTAAGACATTTGACGTTTTTACTATCATGAACTTAGATAAACGAGTAAATGAGATTAACTAACACTTGAACCTAACAAAAGCGTGTCCTAAATATAATCAAATTCAAGCACTGAGAAAGTGTTTTAATTAAAATCGCGCTAAAATTTAGAAGAAAAAGAAAATAAATAGAAGTAAAATCTTTGACACGATAACCTGTCCTTTACAAAAATTTTGATTATCGGGAATCAAAATTTGTACATGACAGTAGGACTACACCGGCCTTTCCTTTCAAAATGGTACACAGGTCCATCCTAAGATTTTCATCTTTTTTTTTTCTTTCCAACTCATGAACTTAATGTTATTTTTCTGAGAATATTGGAGGTTTTGATTTGCCAGTTTTAAGACGTTTAATGAAATTTGTTTGCACTCTATAATAGTTTCTTTCAGAGATCTGAGTTCCTTATTCTGCTTTTGAAATTTTTCGCGCAAAGTGTCGAAATCCAGATTGAATCCATCTGACATGTCTTTTACTTGACATTCATATTCTTTGGTTTTGTTGTCTATTTTATGATCAAAAAGTTCTCTGACCGATTCCGTTATTTCTGATTTCAAGTTGGGTTTTTTTAGATCCCCATGCACTAACTTCTGCCAAAACTTCTTTCTTTAGTTCCTGCTTTATCACTTTTCACTTCGGCAATAACGGATTTCACATATCTTTTAACTCAGTTTTGTTTTCCATTGTTTGACGAATTTCGAGCAGGCTCTGTTGAATATTGATCAAGTCACTGGTAATGTCTGGGGTCCCAATAATTTTCCCATATAACTCGAGAACGGTAACGAATTTCTAAACACTTGTTGAACAAAATGTGTTTAGAATTAAAGGATCTTGAGATTGACGGGTTTTTATGTCTGAACTACTTGATCGTTGTTTTTTTTTTTTTTAGGTTGTTTCTCAGATACCATGCACTGTATTTTTAATAGATATCGGTACTGAATTTAGATTCAATTGCACGTTCCTTTTTTCAGATGCTTTAAAGGGTTGTCCGAAGTTTTCTTGTCAGTTTTTTTTTTCTTGGGTCTCCTCAACTTAAGCTCATCGGGGTCTCTGCCGATTTTGAACAATCTACTCGTGCACGAAATTAATAAATACCTTTAAATATTTCCACTCGAACACACTTGAAAAAGGTTGTCAGTCGTTCACACTGCAGTCTGGTCCACACTGTGCACTCAGAATAATTTGTGAAGCGTAATTTACCACTACACCCTGACCATATCACGTGACCTCTCCCTGCTACTGTATTTATAACATGACTCCCTGCTACTGAATTATTGGTTGAAATCTTAGCACACTTTTTGTTTAGACATCATCTTCGCTAGCCAAGGGTTTTCGGTCCACTCTGCTCCCCATAAACCCTTGGCAGATTTCATTACAAAAACTCGGTGACAAGCTCCGTTTAATGATTGGCTGCAGCTGCGAGTAGCTGATCCAATCGCAGCGTTGTAAACATTCGCTTATAAATAAACTTTTGAAAGAAACACACGTGTGATCTTTGGCAAAACATTCGGTGCTTTTCACAAGTTGAGGCACAAGTGCTCGAGTACAATATCTCTACAAGGATGGTATAACAAGATCACTTTAAAAAACGATGTATTTTAATTACTGGATTTAACAGAGATTTGCAAACTTGTCAAGGGTCGTGTGATCGTAGTATGGGAAGTAAACATGGCGAATGGAGAAGTTGCCTATCCCGTTAGTATATACATGTACGTCCCTGCTTATGGTTAGAGTTTCAATTGTTCAATGAGTTGTATTTTATTTTTTTCTTTTGTCCACAATAATTACGACAACGATACCTGGTTTTGTGGCTTGAATGCATTTATATATAGCGACTTTTTCACTCCCGGTACAGGTCTCTACAAACACTAGGCCTATAAATAAAACATTCCTTGCTTTCTCTAGGTTATATCTTCATTCCCATTGAATAACATCGTTAATTATGTTCCTATTCTTAATTGCTAGTCAACATGTATGCAGTAGCGTGTATATTACCCGTTGTTTCATTCGATTAAAATGTAAATATACAAGGGGCGCAACTCAAGTTGCTCGCTAGATAGCGCCACCGCATCACCGAGTTTTCGTAATGAAATTTGCCAAGGGTTTATACGTTTATGGGGAGCAGAGTGGACCGAAAACCCTTGGCTAGCGAAGATGTTTAGACATATGGTGGGATCCATTTTAAATAAATTTGATGTCAATTATCTTCCTATTACATGTCAACTTTGCTTGTTTTGTATATTTACATTAGAGCAGGAGTATCACTAGTGAACATAATGTCTTCCAGCTATTTTGTTTTTTATTAGTCTTGACATAATAGTAATTTTATTGAACCTTTAATTAAAAAAAAAACTGCAGCATTTTTAATTAAAGAATGTACTTGTAAGTACAAGTAATTGAGTTCATTAAAAACCTGTAAGCTTTTGTTTGTTGTTTACTTGAGTAGTTGTGCAGTTGTTGAAGTTGTCATTTATTTGTAGGAGTTGTTGAAGATTTTGTTTACTTGTAGGAGTTGAAGTTGTTTTTTACTTGTAGAAGTTGTTGAAGTTATTGTTTACTTGTAGGAGTTTTTTGTAGTTGTTGTTTACTTGTTGAATTTGTTGTTTACTTGTACAGGTCGGGTACCTTACCTTATATGGATAGCATTATTTAACTGTTTAACATGTGGCAATATTTGCGTCAACCAGATTCTCCAATGCAGTGAATGAATCGCAAAGCATGACAGTATGCTAAATGTATACGTTTCAACAGACACACATGGTGTTTTATACACAATATTTAATTGCTTGACGGAAAAATTGTACAACTTGATTTTTACTTAAGGTGGTATGGGACATTTCCATATTGTGACGTACTGTTTATCGAAATGGACAATAAATTCAAGTGTAATTTTATAAACAGTTTCTTTCCCGAATTAGAACACTGACAGCGTAGCGCAGTGGGTTAGAGGGTTCGCTTCGAATCTGTAAGTCTTGAGTTCGAATCCCGCTGGGGTTTTTAAAACTTTTACCTTTCCAAAAATTTTTAAAACGTATTTTTTGGCTAAATATTGTAAAATTTGAAAATTCTAAACCGATGAAAGCATTTTAATTATAATGTACTTTGATCCACATTAATATCGTCAGATGTCACATACCAGCTTAAGAAGGTAAAAAAGAAAAGATTGCGTACCATAGACTTTGTTTCATGCTCACATTGAAATATACTATTGTTGTAGTTTACCAATTGCTGCTTCAAAATTCAATCAGTATCAAAAGACTGGCAAACACACGCATACATGTACAAACAGATTTTGATAAAAATAAACACTGTAATTGTTTATCGATGACTTGATCATTGTACACCAGAAATAAATACAGGAAATTGTACATTTTTAACATACGTAAATAGCCACGATAATAGAAATGCACAAATATACAAATACAGAAGTACAAGTTATGTAGCATGTTGTATTCTGTTCGCTTAGCATTCTGATGAGTGTCTCTGAAGAAACTTCAGTGCTAATTCTACTAATTTTGTCTCAAACCTGGGGTATCACGGGAAAAACGTACTCACTGCTTCTAATTTAATAGGACGTATCTCTGTTTTGAACTTTGACAATTTGGTATTTAAATAGGTTGATATAAGGCCCCATAGGCAATGTTTTTTAAATGTGAGCATAGAAATGAAAGATCAGACGAAATTTTCCATATTTATTTCATAAATTCTAAAAATTAATTGAAAATGAGTTTCCAAAACACAATTCAAAATGGTATATATTTTCAATACGCGTTGCATATACACTAAAACTTGTAGTAACCCACAATACCTTGCAACTCATTCATCTGATTGGTCTGAAAGTAAAAAGATAGCTATTTTAGTATCGAAATTTATGCTTACGTCACAAAATTTAGTGGTCTCGACCTGTTGTAGGAGTTGTTGAAGGCATGCCTGGCCTCTGCTATGGACGAGATGAGTGTATTAGTGACCTCAGCGCCATCTGGTGCTTACAAGTCTTTGCATAAAATTTTCAAAGCTTTGGACGCAGAGCTAAGGCCTAAGAGTACCAGTTTCATGCAACATAGGGGCTAGTCCTTCAGGTGTTTGCAGTATTATTTGAGGTACCGTAGGTTGCCTCTTTCTCACTTTTCTTGTAATGGAGATCTTGAGTGAAATCTATAGTATACAGTGACACTTGTTGTTTTTTTAAAACTTAATGGGATCAGGAAAAGTCTCTGAGATACTTAGCAAAGATTCCAGCTATTATGGTATCATCTGAAGGTAATAAAAGTGATTGGCACTTCAAAATCACTTTGATATACATTGTATTTATTTATTTCAATTTGCAGGTTTCTGGAAAAGAGTGTCCTCTTCTTTGCCAAAAGGTAAGTTTTGTTTAAAAGACTAATAAATTTGTCTAAAAGATTGAAGTAACATAAAGAGTCTTTCGTTAATAAAAAACTAAAGTAAAATTAACAATGTTAACAATAGTTTCAAGCCAATAGGTGAATTTAATACTGTGCGTTGGCTGTGTTGACCTTTATTTCTGTATTGTGTCTATACATAGAGTTTGCTGTTAACTGCCAACCTGCGGGACAGTCCCAGATTTCCTTACAAAGCAGAGCTTGACCACGCTATCGGAACAGCCGTCAAATATCTGGGACCACGGCACTTCCTGGAAGCTGTGCCTCTCAACATCACAGGAGACGAGTGAGTAGCTGGCGTAAAACACATAGACTGAGGGGGAAATAGTTCTATTCCATTATTTGTTGCCAAAAAAATATGTCATTATTTTCTTCATGTATTTAACTGTGAGCTGGTGCATTTAATAGGGATTGAAATTTATTATGTACATGTACAGTCAAACCTAGATATTTCAAACTTCATGGGATCAGGGAAATACTGAATTAATCAAGGATTCTAGAAATTGTTATCAATTGAAGTTAAAAACATTACAATATTAATAGAATTGTTTCAGACTTTAAAATCACTTTGATATATCCATTTATTTTTATCTGCAGGTTGCTGGAAAAGTGTGTCCTCTGCTTTTCAAAACGGTAAACTTTTGTGAAAAAGACACCTTTATTAACTAATGAAAAAAAGATTTAAGTAAAGTTAAGAGGCTATTATCATCAAAAGACCAATGTAAAATGAAGCAGATTTGCTTAAGGAATAAGGAATCATTCTTTGAGTATTCTGAGGTGATGATTTTGATCGGGGCGTGGTCAAATCCAATAAAGCCCAAAGAGCTTTATGACAGATTTTAGCACGCCCCGACCGAAATTATCACCTCATAATATTCAAAGAATGATTTCTTATTAATAAATATAATTGTTAAATTTCCAGCAATTGTACGATTAAATATTATAATATTGACATATTTGTGTGATTTTCATTTCTTTTAATTGTGCAAACCCCGCTTGTAACCAAACAATACGTCATTTGAATTTATTGGACTGTACAAAATCAATTCGTAGTGTTAATATCACAGACACTGAAAAATGTAAATTTAAAAGTATCCAGCCTCTTGATGCCTTTTAAAGTATTAATAACTGAGTTAATTAGTGTTCCATGTCTATACACAGAGTGTGCTGTCAACTGCCAAGCTGCGGGACAGTCCCAGATTTCCTTACAAAGCAGAGCTTGACCACGCTATCGGAGCAGCCGTCAAATATCTGGGACGGCACGTCCTGGAAGCTGTGCCTCTCAACATCACAGGAGACGAGTGAGTAGCCGGCGTAAAACAGAGACTGAGGGCGGAAATAGTTCTACTTCATAATTTGTTGCCGAAAAAAATATTAGATTATTTTTTTTATTAATTTTGCTCATATAGATATATATTCATTGGGTGCATTTATGAAAGTACATTCTGGCTTTTAGCTTTTTTATGTGATTGACTGCACAGTTTAGTTAATATGTGAATTAAACATAAAACCACCAAATAAAATCTCGAAGAAGATACTTATTAGTGTTGGCGTTTTAAATTTTATAATTAAAATTTTCCAGTGTAGGTCCATCCGGATTTTTTGATCACCCGGTCTCCTTTATCACCTAGATCAGTGTATGAATAAAAAGTCAAAAAGAATAATATTTTCTATTCGACTTATAGAAAATTGCTCTGCAGAATTATCTATGATGAGAGAGAGAGAGAGAGAGAGAGAGAGAGAGAGAGAGAGAGAGTTGATACACCTCTATATTGTTACGTACTTCTGATTGAAATAAACAATGAAATCAAGTATAATTAACACTGTGCCGGATAATTATGCCAGTGCCAAGGTGGCATTTTTGCACCCGTCTAAGCTGCATATATCGAAAAATTCAAATATGCCATATGATAGAACATTGCTTAAAGAGTTTACAACCACCTTTCTTATCATTGTATCTCACCTGTCAGGTGAGATATTTACCTTTCAAAACTAAATTCCTACAGGAAAATAATTTTTCCCATAGGAAAATCAATATTCCAATAGGAAATTTGAAAATTCCTATCGGAATTATACAAGAACTTCCTATAGGAATTTCAATTCCGATAGGATTTGATAAAATCCGATAGGAATGTTTAATTTCCTATAGGAAAACTACCTGTCTGAGTCTAATTCCTACAGGAAATAGCTTTCTCCTATAGGAAATATAATTCCTATAGGATTTTTTGAAAATCCTATAGGATTGTCAATATTTCCAGTAGGAGAATCGTTTCTCCTATGGGAATTATCATTTTCCTATGGGATATTAATTTTTAAAGGTAAATATCTCACCTGTCAGGTGTAACACACTAAAAACAAAAGTGGTTATATACTCTCTAGACAATGTTCTATCATTTGGTATATATGGATTCTAACGAAACTGCATCTTAAGCGGGTGCAAAAATGCCACCTTGGCACTGGCATAATTATCCGGCACAGTGTTAATTGTATATACATGGTTATTGGTACTTTGCGGAACGGAACGGAACGGAACGGAACGAAACGGAACCAGTTAAGATGCCCCCAACAGGGAAACAGATTTTTTTTTTAAAAAACGCCATTATTTCAATTTAACCTATCGTAAATGGAAGATTATTTTTCAAATTTTGATGTTTGAATGGACTGTGCATTACATGAAATATGCTACTCGTTGCTCTAAAAGTCATTACACGCTTCCTTCTCGAGAAAACCTAAAGTCACTAGTTGTTTTAAGATGTTAGATTGACAATGTACATATAAAGTTGAGATTTAAGCCAAACGCAATAAATCTGTATGAATAACATCGATGGAATTTACTTAAGTATTCTTTCTTCTGAATAGATTTCTTCTGAATAGATTTCTTCTGATTCCGTTCCGTTCCGCAAAATACCATTACCCCTGTGGATATTGGTATTTAACGGAATAAACCTCTTTTTTGCTTTAAACACTTGCTCACTATTGCTTAATTGTTACATCTATTATAACGTTTTCGTTAATTGCGAATTTGAAGGTCGTCACATTTTTAATATGCATTGATAAATCTTTTTTCAATGAAAAATGATATTGCTAGCTTCCATTGTTGACTGCACTGTTTCGGATGTTGTAACTTTTAAACC
The DNA here is from genome assembly GCA_020458035.1 of Magallana ariakensis. Classification (NCBI taxonomy): domain Eukaryota; kingdom Metazoa; phylum Mollusca; class Bivalvia; order Ostreida; family Ostreidae; genus Magallana; species Magallana ariakensis. The sequence goes on from CM035819.1 coordinate 11,998,389, forward strand.
TTAGATATGCCTGACGTCATGACGTCAGGCAATAAAAGTTATCGTTGTACACATCACGGGGATGATATACACATAAGCAATATGTTTGAATGGATGAAATGGTTTGTTAGTTTGCTTCATTTGTCCTACAAGAACATAGAAATAAACAAACGGCGAGTAGCTGTTACTATATATTTCATATTTTAAAAAGTGTGGAAGATTCCGTTTCGTTCCGTTAAATACCAATATCCACACGGGTAATGGTATTTGCGGAACGGAACGGAATCAGAAGAAATCTATTCAGAAGAAAGAATACTTAAGTAAATTCCATCGATGTTAGACATACAGATTTATTGCGTTTGGTTTAAATCTCAACTTTATATGTACATTGTCAATCTAACATCTTAAAACAACTAGTGACTTTAGGTTTTCTCGAGAAGGAAGCGTGTAATGACTTTTAGAGCAACGAGTAGCATATTTCATGTAATGCACAGTCCATTCAAACATCAAAATTTGAAAAATAATCTTCCATTTACGATAAGTTAAATTGAAATAATGGCGTTTTTTTTTTTTTAAATCTGTTTCCCTGTTGGGGGTCTCTTAACTGGTTCCGTTCCGTTCCGTTCCGCAAAGTACCAATAGCCATATACATGTAATTGTTTACCACCAAAATTGTTACCAAGCATCGTAGTGCAATCGGTTTGAGCATCTGTAAGTCACAAGTTCGAATCTTCCTGGGCCTTTTATAATATTTACCGTTCTAAAATTTGTAAACATTTTTTTTTAGGGGGGGGGGGGGGGGCAAATATTGTAAAATTTGAAAATTCTAAAACAATGAAAGTATTTTGGTTATAATGTACTTTAAACCACATCAATATCGACTGGTGTCCCATACAACCTTGTTGAAAATTATTACATCCATCTTTTCAATATATAATAAAAATGTTTGATTCACAAAACATCATTTCTCTGATCAAAGTTTTATTGATTGAAGCTCACAAAATTCATACTAAGCATAATCATGTAAATATACGTATTGTCTAAATACATTTTTTTTTCAGGAAAATGTCTATTAGATTAGCAAAACACTTCAATATTTTATATGTGGTTGTAGATTTTCTGAAGTTTTGAACATTCATCAGAGAAAACAAGGTTAATAGAAAATCACACTCAACTACTAGTACTTTAATTCTTAAGATTTAAATGTAAGTAATGATAATTAGCTAAGACAATTTGAATTCTACTTGGGTTAATATACCTGTACCACTCTGTAAATTTCGCCTCGGGTTATTTTCGCACCACCCTTCTTCACTTGCAAACAGTTTCACTTCGTCCTGAATATGCTTGTAGCGACCATTGCCAAAAAAAATGATAATCCGCCGAAGTGGGTTATCTATTTATTCTGCAATGTCTATTTATCCCGCTTCTAATAATGAGAAGATTGTGTTTATATATGAATATTGGTCATTTAATATATTGTATACAGGGAAATATTCGCCCCCGTTTTATTTTCGCCCTCCTTGTCAACGGGCGAATTTAAGACTGGGCAAATTGCATTGGCTCAAATTATTCTTTTTTTTAAACACAACTTTGTCTGGGCATGCAAATTCAGGACGAAGTGAAACTGTTTGCAAGTGAAGAAGGGTGGTGCGAAAATAACCCGAGGCGAAATTTACCCTAATTACAGTACTTACAAATAAAAATACTTCATGAACACACTCAATGGGTTTACATATAGTTTACACGAATAGTCTGTAATATTTCAGCTTTATGATAGATATATATGGCTTTATGATAGAGTTGACCACGCTCCGACCGAAATTATCACCTCATAATATTCAAAGAATGATTTCTTATTACTTATATTTTTATTATTTTCAATTTGTACACTTTAAAACAACATTTTATAAACAAATATTTTTTCATGTAACACGTGCTACGTATTACTACGCTGTTATGTTATAAGACACGTCCATTTTGTGTCGCTCATCTTTTATGAAATTATTGGGCTAGAGGCTTCAAAATTGATTCATAATGTTATCACAGACAAAGACAGTTGAAAATGTAAATATTTTAATATATTTGGTCAGGTGTTACATGTAATACATGTCATTTCATATAGGATACGAAGGTATGATATTGATGAAGTGATATGATCCAATTATAAACGTTTAAAGAATTGCATCTTCAGTGATCGCAACCTTTACATCATATAAACACAAAATATTCTAAACTATTATACATGTACAATGAATAAAATAGATAAATACAACAACAATAAACGTTCATTACATGTAGTCTTTACACAAAATAAATAAGAAATACAGAATGTACATCTTTACATCTAATTTATGCAGTTAATAAAATCAAATTTTATCTTTCCATTCATGTGTAATATGCATCGTATCTGTGTTTGTTATATTGTTGTTTTTATAACATGAATTTTATGCAGTTACTTGATTTACATGTAATATTGTATTTTCTTCACTCTACCTTCGTACCTTTCAGCCACAAAGAGGTTGTCTCTGGTGTCCACACATAAACCCCATGGATGGTCTAAACCACATTTGTCAATGTAACGGAGGAATTGCCCATCCTGATCCAGGATGTGGATACGGAACTTGATTTTGTCTGATATCAGAATCCGACCCTGGCTGTCGGTTGTGATACCGCATGGATCAAATGATCCCTTTGTAGTAGAGAGAGGACCAGTGTAGGTAAACCGGAGTTTCCCGGTCTGATTGACCACCACCACTGCACGGGCGTCACGGTCAGATACACAGATATCTAGGTTCCTGTTCTCACTAATGTATTTATCCATACCAAGTGAATAGAGAGGTTGTCCTTTGTCATCGAACTGAATACTTTGTTTCTCTGTGGAGCCAGAGTAACACACAACTTTTGTTTGTTTATCATCACTGTCCATGACAACCAGAAGGTCACCAGAGAAGGTACTACAGACACCACGAGGAACCCACCCCTGTAGTCTGATCACTGTCTGTATCTGTGTATTCTTCACAATGTTCACGGTTCTATCATCTCTATCAGTATAAACTAGATCCCCACTCCTTGTCACTGCTATGTCCCGTGGTTCGTTTCCTGACTTGGTTCGGATGGACTTCACTAGATCCCCCCGGAGGTTGTAGAGGTTCATCTTCATGTCATTACCACCCCTTGTCCATACCTCTGTATCATTCAGACACGCTACACCGTATAGTATGGTAAACTCCCTGTCTGTGTCTATAGCTGTGATCGCCCGGGGTTCATCAATAAATGACCTGCATGGGGGAGAGGACACTGCGCCATTGGTCGACATGCTGTACTCTTGTTGTTCTATTGTATTATTCTTATGTATTAAATTAATTTTATGATGTGTGTAACCCTAACCTTCATTGTATATTAAATTCTTATTTCTCAAATACACCTTCACATGACCTTTTTTCAAAGTGAAACAAATCCACCAGATTTACTCATTCAGTAGTTTAAATAAATGTCAGAACAAATAATAATTCAATTGAAAAACATACGTAATTCAAATCCACTGATAAACTACCGAGCTTCACAATCCAACATGGTGGGTTCTGGACATGGCGGGTTCTGGACATGCATAGTTCTAGGTGTTGATTATTTCTGTTAACTACAACGTCACATGATTGATTTAAATGCCATGTACAAAAGAACTTTAAACGTCAAATAGAACGAAGCATATAAATGTTTACATTTAATAAACATATTAAAGGGACAAAAGGTGAATACCAGTTTTCGGGGTTTTAGACAGATCAGTCTGATGAATTGTTTTGTAAACAGTGCTTGTGCTATGTTTTTTGTTTAAATTTGCGAAAGACCGTGGTAAATTGAATATTTTTTCTCATTGCTACATCCTTCTGAATACAGGTGTCTGATGGTTGTCTCATTCAAAGTTTGAAAACGTGTAATTTCCATTCTTTATTCAATAAACATTTATAATCAAAACACAACCTGCCAGTTTAAAGTGTGTGAGCTCTGTATCTCGCGTAAAGCGCCTGACTCTTAGATTTTCATTGATTCTAAGAAATGTCTTAATGAATCATTGTTACATGTATCATCGAAAATTACAAAAAAACAACATAGTTTTAAGCTAATGTAACAAAGGGGGCGTCTTGGAGATTGAAGATGGGGTATCATTCTGAATATATACATGTAGATAGATAGATAGATAGATAGATAGATACTTGTTAATATCTTTTGATTGCGAGAGAGTGAGAGAGAGAGAGAGAGGCAATGTATTTTTGTTTAAATAGGTTGCATGATAACATGTTGAGTGGCAAAATCACACAACAAAATTTGCTGAAATGTTTTGTTTGAATGATATATGTTTCATGGTTTTTAGTTTACTATATAGCCAATTTGTTCAAAATTACTGATTCAACTGGACTGGGTTTTTTTTGTCATTGATATAAGCATACATGTATATTTACTATATCAAATAAGGCTTCCCATAAATTTTAGTATGGGACAGGTGTACGTATCCTACGAAAACATTTTCCCAATTAAATATGGAGTCGGTGTTTTGCATTGATTCCATATGTTTGTACCATAATTTAGTATTTTCCAAAATTAAGGACATTTGACAAATCTTAAACAAATGGGACTTTCATATTTTCATATTTACTTTTTAACAGTTCTGGAAGATACAGTTGTGCCTTACCAATAACTGCCTGTGTACGACACCTTTCACTTATCAAATATGAAATAAGAGAGAAAACATAATAAAAACCGATGAAATCATTGAATAAATTGATAAATATCAAAATGTTATCCCGTTTACACATATTTTGCGTGGAAATTATTAATTAGAGAAAAAAAATGAAATGCTACACATTTCTTATACAAATACACCTCTACGTCGTTAGGTATATTTTCTGCATTCTTTATCATTTTTTCAATAAACTAAAATATGAAAAATATATCAAGTTATTGGAATACAAATAATCGGGGTTCTATCCAAGGTACAGGTCTCAGCCTCGAGATCTGTCCCGATAAGGTTCTATGCCTACAGCATAAATACAGGGCTATACCTTTGCAGCCTGGTACACACAGTTGTAAAAATGTTGGAATTCCGTAATATTACCACGCTAAGCCTGACTCAATACGAACACTGTGTACTTGTATTACACAGTACACTGCAGGCAAGCAGCATTGGGGGAGGGGGCAGAAGGGCATGAGCCCCCCCCCCCCCCGTCCTTTTCCTTACAGCAGACATTTTTTCTTAAAAATTGAAATATCAGGAAGTTGGCCACTTTTTTTTGGAGGCATGTAATAAATGGAAGTGATTATAAGGAAATGGAAATAAACAGCGATATTGAAACTAAAGGCTACGACTTTTTATCTCGTAATGACCTTTTATCTCATTAATACGACTTTTAAAAGTTTTAACGACTTTTTATCTCGCAATAATGAAGTTTTTTTTAAGCATTTCGATTTGACCTTACCAGGCTTTCGTACAATATGCGGTTTGGGTTTATTTGATAAGTCGCGAAATATGAAGACTCAGTAGCCCTTCAAACAAGTATGTTTTACCCGCTGAAATATAAATATAGCAGTGTAAACTTCCGAACCTGCAGAGCTTGTCGCCATCTTATGATATGCGTACCATTTGGTACGCGTATCGGCTTAATATCAGTGATATACTAGTGTCATCCGGATTATCCTCGCACATAATAATTATCATCAGAGATAAATTAAAACCCTATGATTTAATATTCAATCTCAACTTCTCGGGCCTTTCCGGCAAAGCTCGGAAAAACAGTTTCTAAATCTAAATATCAAATTAATAACTTATTTATCCGAACCCCTGCTTTTGTGCATGAAGAAAACAAATCGGGTTTTTTAAATATCTACTGTTTGGTTGTTCGATGTTTGCTTAATATTGTCCGATCCATAGTTAAATACTTCATTGCCGCATTAATTTGCTTTATTTTCAACAAATTCTCGTTCCTTTCAATGATTAAGCAAAATGAAAACCAGTAACTTAAAATAATTTTTATTTATACTCAAACCATAATTGACGCATGATCAAAAAGAAATTTCCAAGTGTGTCTGATGCATGTTAAAATCACGCTAGATATCAATGAATAAATAAAATAGGGTAGTTGAATCAATAGTTCATAAGATATCCTATTGGATATGTTGAAACATATCCTTTTAATAAAACATGTCAGTAAGCTCTCTCTCTCTCTCTCTCTCTCTCTCTCTCTCTGGCGTTAAGACGTACTTACGACCCATCGTAGTCCTTAGATAGCTTCATGCACATGCCTGCTTGGGTACTAGTATATAATGGCAACGCGTGCCCTGACACCTCAGTTGTGGTTTCTTCTTTTTAAAATTGTTATATTATACAACTTGTTTTCTTTAAAAGTATGTATACATGTAATTCTAATCATCTTATAAAATAGAGTTATTATTTGTAAGTTAACGCAACTGACCTGCAATACGTGAATTTTGAAATCTAAAATATTATTATATTTATTTATTTTTCATGATATTTTGTTAAATTGAGATAATTATTGTTATTTGGTTTATTTGTTTTCTTTTATAACAAGAATTGCGGTTTCTTATTAAAATTGTTAAATAATACAACTTGTTTTAAGGCTAATAAGTCTCATAGTGACATAGCAGCCGAGAACAAGAACTTGAATCCATACCCTCACAAACTGAGAGAGTCGGGAGTCATCCTAAAAAAGTGCCCCTTCCCCATGAGCTAGCCATCTTTTCCCCGAGAAAAATAACTACAGTAGCACTACACAACACTGGTCTCGAAAAGTTGTTTGAAATATTAAAGCGAAAGTTAATAATATCTCGGCTTTTAAATTTTGAAACTTTTTTTTTACTCGAGGTTATTTTGCATTATTCACGATAGCTCGTACTTTATTTCTTAAATAACACTTATTCACTTCATGTATAATCTTTAACAATAATTTATAAAAGTGTTGTATTAGAGAAGTATGGTTTTCCCCAAAGAATTAAAAATTTTATAAACACGTGCTGTTTTATTCAACAATGATACCAAGTGTTACCTGTGAACATATATATATCCTTAACTAAAAAACAATAAAAGATATTTTATTATAATATGACAGTCTTTTACTTTCCTTCTTCTTTGCATCTTAGTAGCGTAAGTGACGGGATATGTACGCAGTCTGGATTCCTTCTATTTTTTTTTTTAGAAAACGGCTTTTTCTATTAGAAAACACAGACACAATGTTATGAATGGATTAAAAGCTGATAAATAAATAATGAAAATCACCCTGACCCCTTCACGCGGATAAGGAATTAAATTTGACAACCCCCCCTCTCTCTCTCTCTCTCTCTCTCTCTCTCTCTCTCTCTGAACTAGAGTTTATAACAACATGAATCTCATTCTACGTATACCTTGCTTATATATGAAAATCCCACGTTACGTAAAAATAAAAAGAGGAACATTCTGCACGTATATCAAATCAGTAATAGTTTGTGTGTACACATATATTCGTCAGGCATAAGACTTCGGTCATAAACAGAAAGCATGGACGCACCATGCATTGATTACAAGTCATATTTTAATGTTTCATAAATAAGCATAACTCGGTTTAGAATGATCAAAGTTAAATAAATAATAACAAATTTCATTGTTTTATTTTGAATTCCATTTATTGCAATATTTACACTGAACCGATTTATTTTTCCAGTGATCCCCTGGCGATAAAACTTAAGTAATTTTAGAGGGCCTATGGTAGTATTACTTCGAATTTTTCTGTACATATATGGCTTGTAAGAAATCAAATATGTATTTGCAAAAAAAAAGTTCTCAGTTGATTATTTGTTAGTATTAGTCCTCTAGCTGTAGCTATTTTGAAGATACGAGTTATGTCTCTTGGCGTGTTGAATAAAATATGTAACTTCATCATATTCGTACAACGGTGACTTAATGTTATACAACTTTCTATCAGTGTAAAAAGGCGTAAGTATATCTTTCTGTTTGTATAAGTATCTTACATTATTTCAATTATATCAGAGCTTACATTGAATAATGTAAGGAAGAAAGTTCAATGAAAAGCAAAACTTGCCCGTCCTAGAGCTACAGATTCTATCGATGGGAAAAATTAACACTCAAAACAAAAAATCTCCCTTCTCGCAGCAAACATTTTTCTTCAATTTACATAAAAATGTCGAATTAACAATGAGTGTGACCCCTGACTGTTTTGATAGCATGTAAAAACTGGAAGTGAAAATAAGGAAATTACCAATGAAATTGATGTTATAGGTATACGCACACACACCCCTCCCAGGGATTAGCCGGAATGTTATGATTTGAGAATTTTTTTTATTAATTTTTTGCTTGTCAAGATTTTTTGGATAAGCCCCCCCCCCCCCAACTTAAAAAAAAACCCGATGCTACGTGCATGCCTGTTTCCAAAGGGGTGAGGTATGTTCCGAGGAATAAAGAAGGTGTTGCCCAAGGTAGAGTCTATAACTCAAAAACAGTTAGAAAGATAACCATATATTCTATATTTGAATGTTAACATATATCAATTTGATGTCTACTGTCCAGCGTGTTTAAAATATTATCCTTGAGATACATGAATAAATCTGATTCTGGCTCTTCAAAACCGTCAGAGTTGTAATTATAATCATCCTATGTTTCTAAAGTATCTAAATAAACGCTGTCTAGATAAAAAGGTAGAACAAATTTATTTATACATATTTTCATTAACCTATTGCTTCATCACCGATTCAATTTTTTAAAAAAATGACTTTGTTTGCTTTTAACAATCTCTACACGTATCTTTGAAAACAGCAAACCTGGTTATTTCATAAAAAGGGTAAAAATCAACTTTTTACATTGATGCATACTGAGTTCATTGTTTTAAAATCTCTTGTTCAGTAGAAAATGTTTATCAAGTTTATAGTAATGTTAAAAAAAAATAAGCATGCATTCAAAATATTGCATTAACAAGAGTTTGAATTATTCCTTCTGATATTCTTAAATTATCTATACGTATACATTACCTTTCCATGCGGTTTAAAGAAATAAAATTTTTAAAATTCCAACTTTTTCGGGATTCGAACCCAGTTAAAAATGTAAGATACGGTAATCATCTATGCTAGCCGCGTTACCACTCGACTAATCTAGACATGAATTTAGAGGGGAGATTTAACACATTGTTTTTAGATTTCAAAGGTATTAATGATTTTTTCCAAACGTCGCATTCATTAAAAATATGCCTCTTTGAAACAAAAATTGGAAATGACATGCAGTTTTCAAGAAATTGTCTTACTCTGAACGTTAAGATTAAATTAATTTTGTTTCAAGGAGGCAGTTTTTCACAATGATGAGGATTCTCCTTTCATATAGCGTGAATTCTGCCACATTTGTCTGTGTAACCATTTTCAAATTTATTTCATGGTTTTAAATAAGTTAGTACAAACTTTCCAAATAAATTTCTTCACTGCTTTATGTACAACGTTGCATGAAAAAAAGATTTACATCGAATTCTGTAACTTTGATTTTTCCATTTTATCTGCAACTCCTTTAGGGAAAATTAGCATAGGAACTGTAACACCTTCTTTCTTTGCTAGAGGTTCCGACGCCTATTTACGATAACTTAACTGTGAATCATACGTTTTGATTGTCCTAGTGGGGGTGGGGGGGGGGTGGTGCTTCCAGATGATCTGACCCACCCTCCCCTCTAGATCTGAGCAAGCAGTGAATTTTTGTTCATCTCAAATTTAATACATGCCTATAAATCAAATATGATAACTACACCAACTTTAATATATTTATAAATGTTTGGTTTAGTTAATTTTGTAAAGGAAAATTCTAACAAGATGCCCATGGGCCACATCGCTCACCCGAGGAACAATAGGTATGATAAAATCAGCTTAATGGAGTCATAATACAAACTATCGTGACAATGTACAATAATACATGTTAATCCTGTATAAATAAACTCCATTTTCCCCCTTTGTATGGATATTCTTATGTTTATAATCATTAGTCCCTTTTCTAACAGGATGATTTTATAGTCATATCACATGTTGAGTATTGTCTCAAAAAGATCCTTAACTATTGTTTATATATGGGATATAAACCTACATCAAACTTTGAGCCCCTTGTGAGGCCGAAGATTGTCCAGGGGCCAAAGTCTAAACAATTAGAAAGAATCATCTGGCTGATTAGTTTCTAAGAAAAAGATTTTTAAAGCTTTACTCTATATACTTTGAACCCCTCCCATTGTGGCCCAACCCTACCCCCGGGGGTGTCATGATTTTCACAACTTTGAATCTACACTACTTGAGGATGCTTCCACTTAAGTTTCTGCTTTCCTGACTGATTTGTTTTTGAGAAGAAGATTTTTTTAAAAGATTTACTCTATATATTCCTATGTAAAACTTCGACCCCCCCCCCCTATTGCGGCCCCACCCTACCCCCGGGGGTCATGATTTTGACAACTTTGAATCTACACTACCTTAGAATGCTTCCATACAAGTTTCAGCTTTACTGGCTGATTTGTTTCTGAGAAGATTTTTAAAGATTTACTTTTTATATTCCTCTGTAAAACTTCGACCCCCATTGTGGCCCCACCCTACCCCCGGGGGTAATAATAAATAAGTTTTTGCTTCCACCACTTTTCGCTTGATATTTCGGTAATAATAAATACTTTTGTGCTCAAACTACGTTCATCCACTTAATTATGAACAATGTCCAGATTATCTGTTTTAAAACGTCCCCTCTACCGCTTCAGGTTTCAATACACATTCCAAACTAGAAAGTCTACGGGGATTTTGCATTGCATCAGCCATTCATAAGCCCGGATGGTAACGTTGAAAAATTGCGCGAGGTGTCCCGAGTACTTCCGAATGGAGAAAAGATGTAAATATTGCCCATTATAAATCTCCATAAGAAATTTGTTTTCGTTCCTGTAAACTTTTATGAGTGAAAAGAGATATTTTGTCAATGAAGATATCGTGGATATTTTCCATTTCATCGATTTCAACAGCATTTTTTTTCACAGGTATGTGTATTCTTATTAAAAATCATCAAAAAGTGATGGAAACAATAACTTGGGACAGACTATATATAGTACCTGAGGATGCTTCCACACAAGTTTCAGCTTTCCTGGTCAAATGGTTCTTGAGAAGAGGAAAATTTCTCAAAATGTTTCAATAATTTCTAATTATCTCCCCTTGAAAAAGGGCGTTGTCCTTAATTTTCACAACTTTGAATCCCCTTTGCCTAAGCCGGGGGTGATTTGTGCCAAGTTTGGTTGAAATTGGCCCAGTAGTTCTTGAGAAGATGTTGAAAATGTGAAAAGTTTACGGACAGACAGACGGACGACCGACAAAATGTGATCAGAAAAGCTCACTTGAGCTTTCAGCTCAGGTGCAGGTGGTCTAAAAACAATTGGGGGGGGGGGGGGGGGGCTACTGTACATTTCAAGGTCGGGTTCGGGGTACAATTACGAAAAGGTACTTGTCGTCTGGAGGATGCAGATGCATGGACGTTTTTAAAGACTGGTACTTTATACATATAGGCCATTTATATATTTTTATGGATTATTTTAAATGTCAACATTGTGCAGTGTCATATACACAAAAAAAATCCCCCGTGTGTTGTTGTCTTACATGTACTCAGGCACAGCAGTCAGAATTAGGTCTACATGTCTTTATCCTGTTTATATAACAAAAAAAAAACCGAACGTTTCTGATAAAGATAAAAGTTATTATATAAAATATTAAACATGTAAGCCCTTCAAAGATACGTTTCTTTTTTTTTGAATCATGCAAACTTCTTTGAAACAAGATAATAACACAACATGTATTATAATAGTATAACGTTATTTCATGTTTCTTTGAATCACTACGACAATAGTTTCAGTTTGAAGGCATAAGCGCGGATCCAGAAAGAATTCCCAGGGCGATCCGAGGGATAAAGACGTTTGCCGGGAGGAAGGTGGATGGGGAGTGCGAGGCATATTTTAGGTAACTTTACAATTTGAATTTAAGAAGTTTGAATTTTTTAGGGTAAGTTCGTCAGGAATACCCCCCCCCCTCTCCCGGTCTCCCACCGAGGAGATCAGTAGA